>JAOUQW010000028.1:5471392-5489108 GCA_028565825.1 Olivaichthys viedmensis | reverse complement strand
TAACCAAGTACCTGTGCTGAATTTGGTTACCCTTCCTGCCAGGGTACCAAGAACACCAAACAGTGACACAGGTTTGAATACAGTATGGGTCACATGGCAATGGAAATAACTAGGGCTGGCCCGAACAGCATTTTACAGGCTTTGAATACTCGGTGTTACTCGTTCTCAAAACCACCCTTAAAAACACAATGAATCATAATTAACTATAATTTTAACTATGTTCGTTACTGCAGTTCAAAATATATTCAGTAGGCGGTAACGAGGTATTAAAAGCACATTCTATTCAGTCCTATTTCTTCCGTGTGGTTTCTAGCTAGAAACAATACAGCACACAATGTTGCTGCTGTAATTTGCAGTGCATGGCCATAATCTAAACAGCACACAGGCTATTTTTCAGCTGGTAGTCCTCCTGTAGCAGTGCGGGCTGTGGCGTCGGTTAAAATTCAAACTTTGTGAAAGTTCTAACTGCCACAGAGCGTAGAAATTAAAATCTTGTTAGATTAACGAACTTATACAGTGGCAAAACATGTCTATAATGATCTAACCATCAGTACCCATGCAAGAAAGCACAGAATGATTAAATGAATGCTCCACGCCCAGGGTATGATGTGCGGGCTGTCACCAGTGTAAAATGAACAGCATCATGGAATTTATTTATTTGTAACATTTTCCATATATTAACAATAACTGTTCTATCTAAAGGCCTCTGCTAATGACATTTATTGTAGTCGAGGCTACATTTTTGTGGCTTAAAAAAGACGAAGCTTCCGAATACTAGATAGAGAATCGTATACCAACCGAATAATATTCAAATTATTCGGGCCAGCCCTAGAAATTACAAAATGAGATCATGGATTTGTTACCGTGTTGACTGCACCGTTCGGTGGAAAAGCGCTACAACATCATAAAACCTAGGTCATCTCTGCATCTACAAAATAAAGAGTCTCTCATCAATCTTCCTTTCCTTTGAAATGATCCAATAGCAATTAGCTTGGGTGTGGTGGACAGAAAAATAAATTTAAAAAATAAGCAATGAAAGTGAAAACAGAGAGAGAATATTGGACATGTTGTCGGAGAGGTGCAGCCTTTATGGTTTTCATTTTCAAAGAGGAGTGTTTTCATACGACCTTAAGAGAGATGCATGAAATCATTATTTTGGAGTCCCTGAATGACATTCATCTTACTCACCTCTTAACGATGCCGTTTTTTAAAAAGGCAAAGGATCGGAAAATGTGTGTGCTAACAAAAAGCCACACTGTGAACGCGCCAACGTTTGAGTGAGTGTATGCTGGGTGTTTTTCTATAAAAGCCATATGCTCCCAGTCATGGCTCCCCTTTTATTCAGATAAGAAGAGGACAGAAGTATGATGCATGGTGGAACATTCAGACAAGAGATGGACCAACATGTGCACGCACACGCACACGCACACACACACACACACACACACACACACACACACACACACGGTCTCAGAAGAAACAAATAATATATGCTTGTAACAATCAGCTTATATCTTACTCTAAAAATGGCCAGCATAAGCCAACATAGCTTTAAGATGAGTCAGTTTTTGGGAGGGAAAAATGACTCAAAGAATCCATAGAACTCTTACAAGTTTATCCACCTACCTGCCCACTCCACTGTCCACTCTTTTAGCCAAATTTCAATTAAGTGTAAAACAGCAAGACTAGGGTCAAGTAATCCAGTCGCCCGACTCAAGAAACTTTATGTTTAAAAAATATTGTTTTAAAATTAAACTCTACAACGCCCCCATATGTTCAAGCTCAAAACATCACTCATTGCATGTATACTATATATATATATATATATATATATGAAGCATCAGACTGTGTTTGTACATGTTTTTTTTTTGTTTTTTTAACCTAATCACTACATACAGCACTTGCGCAAGAATTTTATGAGAGAAATCTACTCTCTAGTTTATTGGCCTGATACACATCGACATAGCCTCCTCAACTCCGGCCATCTTCACCGTTTACCGCGTTGTGCAAAATTATTGGAAGTGGTCGAAGAAGATATTCCGGTGCTGGCAAGGTGTGTTTCAGCGCTGACCTGCCCCCTAGTGGACAGAGGTTTTAACCCCAGCCTAAGGGCTGTAGTTAGGGCAGTCAATAAGCGTTTGAAAATCGTGACAACTGTCTGTTGTAATCGGCAACAGGCAAGAGACACGCTAGATGATCGAGATTGATTTAAACAAATGATGGCGTATTCCTTTAAGCTCAGGACTCTCAGTGCCATCACGGATATGAAAACCTCCGTTCGGTGAGTCAGGCTTTAGTGCAGTCAGCCAAAAGCGGCTCATTCCCCCCAATCTCTTATTTATCAGCTCCTCCATGTTCCTCTCTCTTCCTGAACACCTGCCTTGGAGAGTGAGTGAGCGTGTGTGCCCATCAGACACACAGATGGACACAAACGTGCTAAAAAAATAAATGAAAGGGCGTGGGATGAGCAAGACCTCAATATCCGAGAGGAACAGGTGATGACTAATCGCCATAAACCTGCAGCAGTTTCATCAATCTGATAAGGTCAGTTTGACACACACACGAGGACTTCCATTGACAGAATGATAACTGTAGGTAATTAATGCTAAGCCTGCAACTAAACCTAACCCCAGTAACCAAAAGCAAATCTTTTGGCTTTTAGTTTAAAATAAAAGCTGCAGTTTTAGTGTAAAAAATAAATAAATAAAATTGCCCTCAATAGAGCAAAGAAAGTCAGATGTTCCTTCCCTTGTGGGGACATTTAGTCCTCACAGATATAAACACACACACACACACACACACACACACACCAAATAGAAAGGACAAATAAATCACTCAATAACACAAAGAACCAGTAAAATTCCACAAATAAGACACGCCTGCTTTAAACGATGTTGCAGCAACTATAGAGAGCTTGATAGACAATTAGTAGTGGAACGCAATTTCAAAACACTTACAAAAATAATTAAAAACTATTAGGTGGAAAATCTTTTCCCCCTTCCTTATTGGAAGAACAGTGGACAGCTCATCGGACAGGCCAGATAGTAGGCATATAGTTTAATCAGTTAGATTGTAGCCTACTAATGAAAGGCCCTTAGTAATTCTCCATTTCATTCATCTTCAGGAACCGCTTTATCCTGGTCAGGATCTGGAAGCCCATCCCGGGAACACTGGGCACAAGGCAGGGATACAACAGACCTCAGGATCGAACCCAGGACCCTGGAGCTGTGAGGAGGCAACGCTACCCGCTGCGCCACCGTGCCAAGTCTCCATTTATGTCACGTCTTATCCATTTTATTTATTTATTTAAAATCAATATTCCAAATCAGTATGCAAATTCTTCCCCACTACCAATGTTCAGCGTCATAAATCCAAAATATTTTGACCATCCACCCTTTTATTGTATTATGGATGCAGCTCTGCAGTTTTCCTACCATTCCCATAAAAAGCAGCAAGGCCAAGAGAAGATTCACACACCTGCATGAATATCAGCCTTCATGCGCTGAAGTCCTCGCTCTGTCCCTGTGGTCATTCAATCCCAGATCATAAATACAAGACAGACAGCTATCGTATGTGCTGATAACCGGTTATACAATATAGCACGATGTGTTATCATGACCACATCAAAATATCGTCACTACTTCTGCGTTCCGTTAGGGAGGCAGCTGACTACGTAGGCAGCATTTTTGGGCTTCATTTGAGAACATAAAGCCTGTTCTAGTCAGAAGGCAGCATAAGAGCTCTGTCCAAGGTGCCTTGTTATAGCCAAATTTAAAGCCAGCATCAACGACACGGATGATCCCATAATTCTGTTCATCTGCGGGAGTTCCACTCAAGTTCCACTGCTCAGACCCAGAAACACATTTACATTTTCTTTATTGTTTCGCTCAATAATTATATTAGCAAAAAGTAAAAATATTACATTTGGCCATTGCCGGTGTTTGAGGCGAGTGTTATTCTTTGTCTGTGCCTGCCCCGCTAATCCCCTTGGGAACCGGTGGACATTCGTAGCGATTTACAGTCATGTTCTTGGCTACCTAGTGTTCAATCAGTGCATATCATTAGATTAAGGGTGAGCTGTTCTCCATAGAGCTGCTGCAGAATTCAAAGTCCTGCAGCTTCCCTGCTAAACCATGAGATCACCCCCTTTGGATAAATTCCAACCCTAAACTGACACTTCTCTTCCTAATGATCAGCTTTACTCTGTTTTTTATTTTTGCTACTCAGCATCTACAAACACACACACACACTTTCCCTTTTTAGCTCTATTCCAAACTTCTGCCTCTCTCTCTCTCTCTCTCTCTAATCCGGCCCGTGTAATTGGCTGAGCTGTAGCTGTAAGCCTTCACTAGTGTGGGCTGATGGCTAATAGAGAAGTGGCAGACCGGTCATAGAGATGCGTGTACATGTACGCTGGCCAAAGTTGTAGTACATTGGTTTCTGTGTGTAGATGAATGGATTAAAACCTCCTCCTGTCGTGCAATTAAAAGGCATAGTCAGCGATTTAGGCAAAAAGTTAGCTGAAGCTAAATACAGCCTCTCCTTCAGTGTTCTATCTAAAGTCACGCCCCAAAAACACATGCTCTGTATAGGTTATGATGCCTAAATGCTCATCCAAGAGCTTTCTGAATTGACAGGCAGCATGATTGACAGGCAAGCAGACACGCCTCCATGTCCTGATTGGTTGGATGTTGGTGGTCCTTATTTGTTTTTAGAGCCCTTGGTGCCACAGAGCCCTGAGGTTTTTTTCTGAGCAGATATTTTATTGACAGCTGCTGGAATGTGTGAGGAAAACCTCCCAAATATTACAAAACGTGTTATGCAAGAAAGAAAGTAAGTAAGTAAGTAAATAAATACATTTATTAACCCTATAACCTTGAGATTAACAGACAGTGTTACAAGCATAGAATAAAACACATTACCCAGGAGTGCAGTGCAGCTCTCCAACACTGCAGTGTGTTTAATAATTAAAGAACGCACTCACAGAATTGCGAGTTTCCTGCACCTGCGTGTTCTGGAAAGCAGATGAGCCAAAACTGCCGCGAAGTGTAATTGTGGAAAAGCATTTAATGTGAAGCCATGTTTAGAGAGAAAGAAAAGGCTGACCTGTAGACTGTCGTCTTCTTTGACCAGCTCTTTTTGGGGGAACAGGTCCTTGGCCTGGATGTACTCCAGACTGGGAGGCCCCTCCTCACCCTGCAACACAACAGCAAGCACACACTGTATTAGAGGACGCAGACACACAGACACAGCTACCATTAAGCATACGGTAATTGTGTTTATGTATGCATGAGTACACACACACACAATCATGTGTGTGTCAGAATATTTGAACAGCTGAACATGCGTAACAGTAAATATAGCACTGTGCTGTCAAAGTTGTGTTTAATTATTTAAGCACTTTCTACCGCTCAATGCTTCTTCACTCTGCTCTCCCTCAGAATCACCAGCACCATGTGTCTGTCACCATGCACACATCCTCACTTCCTATAGTAGGGCTGCATCAACATCACTGAAAAGAATCAAATAATCGCTACAATAGCAACAGCCTTTTGTATATGTATATATATATATTTCGGAATAGATTCATTAACATCAATACATGTATATCTAATTTGTATTTCCATGGGGCCCTTGGGTCATGGGGGTCCTAGGCAGCCGCCTACCTAGTGCCTACCTAGCTGACTAGTGCAAAGACCGCTCCTGTGTGTACTGTAAGCACTGTGAGCAATAACAGGAGGTTCCAGATAAGGTTTGATAGATGGTGGTAAATCTTGGCGTGATCCCAAACAAACATACATACAAAAAAAATACAAAAAAAAGATGCAGGCCAATCTTTAAAGCCTCAGTACGACTAAAAATAATAATTGCCTCAATTTTCCCCTTGTAGCTGATCAGCCAAGACATGTTTGGTGTTTAGTTTTACCCTGGAGCTATTAGCCTAATGTTGCTAACAAGTCATTTTTGGGTGATAAAGACTTCCATTACTTGCTAGGTACCTTAGCTCTGTAGCTCCAGCACAAAACTAAAGAACCTTGGACACCAAACTTGTCTTGGCTGATCGACTGCACACGTGTAAAATTATGTAAATTACATTTTTTCATGTTTTAAATTCGCCATTTTTGTCTACATCGTGTCTTAAACTATAGCTTCACAAAAGGACATTTTAATAGGCAGGTGTCAGACACGACAACTTATTGTACTGACGTACCATCATGAAAGAATAAATTTGCACGTTTTGCATTGCAAGGCAAGCTTTTCCTGGGGGTGTGTTATGTTAACGTACAGTTAAAAGCTATAAATGCACTATACACAAGACAAGTGGTCTGCTTGTTTAAAAAGTGAAACTGGCCAGCTATTGAACCCTGAGGCACCTCTCTGTTCTCTGCACTGGGCAGCAACTGAAAGAAGTAGTACATTAAACACTGGGCTGTTTTGCAGATGGTAGACATCTGGCACGGTCACTAAAGTCGCAGTAGTCCAAAACAAACACACACATGCACATACAGCCTACTGCTTTACCTTTGCAGACACACAAACTCATGGAACAACCCCAACATCAACCACAAGAAGTCTCTTTCCGACTTCATCCGAAATAAATCAGGAGTTCTGCATCAGTTAGAGTGAGACACTGTTGAACACCTGTTAATCCTGGATTGCTACGTGCAGGCATGCAAGAACTAGCATGCAGCTTGCTGATCTATGGGTTCCGAGCTTAAATTGTAGCGCTTGCTCTCTACACTGGGGTGATGAAGTATCTCCACATTGCAAAATGTAACTTCACGACAGCCAGACATAGATATAACACATCAATCAGGACTCGCTGGTGAGAGCTGCCCAGAATACGTGCCTGATCCCGAGTCACGCTCAGATATGCCAGCCCAAAAGGTTAAAAGGCCAGACAGGACACCAGCAGGTGGTTTAATGCTAATATGCAGGTGTAATGATGCATGGGCTGTCTTGGGAACAGACACACACAACCAGATATAAACACACAAGGCAAACGTTTCTGTATGTAGAGCAACAAAGATGCCTGTAATTGTTGTACAGCTTAAAAGCGGTCTATATGAACACATTGAAATTTGCACAAAATCCTAAGTGACCTACGCTGCAGCCAACCGAAGGTCAGTAAGTACAAAAGCCTAAACGATATGATAATGTCTGAAGCCTGGCTTGCTGACTTTAGGCTAGCTTGTGCATTTGCTTCTCTTCATTAGTGAGAGGGAGGGTGAGAAAAAATTGGGAGACGTTATCGATGCCTTGCCACAAACATACTGTGCTCTAATTCACTTTACTGCCAGATGTGCATGTACCAACCTCCAACATAAACCCTTGAAGAAGCATACACGGCTAACATAATACACATCCTGCTTTATCAAACTCACCCAAACAACAGATGTGAAGGTGGCAAACAGACAGACAGACAGAGAAATCCAGATGGCAGTAGAGTGGACAGACAGAAGGGGAGGGGAGAATAGAGGAGAGTGCGACCTTCCCAAAGGCCTCTCCTAACCGCTGCAACTTTAGAGCTCTAAAGACTGGGTTTAAGTAGTGCTAAAAAGTCATTTTCTCATTTTGTCTAGTCATTTCATTAAACTCTTGCTACGCTGCAAATGAGGTCATGGAGCATCTGATTCAGATACGGCAGCATCATTCCTTTCCAATTACAGAATATTAGACTACTCTTTATAAGGGCCCTGCTTTTCTGGGTATCTCATAACGACCTAGAGGCCACCCTTACACTATAAATAAGTACAAACAGTGACTCAACATTCTTGTATTACCCAACACTGGGCCTCGTCTTATCAAAACGCTGGCCTGAGTCAACCTACAGCTCAGATATGAAAACACATTATTGCAATGAATACATCAACGCCCTGACATCGATTAGGAGATGGTAAATTAAGAAAAATTGGTTTACGACCTAGCTAATCCTTGTTTGTTCATATACAAGATGTATCCCATCATGGTGAGTGCTTACAGATCAAATTAAAACATATTAAATAAATAAAGAAGAAAAAATAAAATAAATAAAATGCAGCAGGCAGTTCAGCAGTAAATCTTTAACTGAAGGTCTCTTTATTACAATAGTTGACAGTCACAATCGTTTGTGGCCCTAGGCCTTGGCTAAGAGAGATGAACCATCAACAAGAGCACATTTTCAGAAACAACATCGATATCGCCCAGCTCCAAGTTAACCCACTTTCTGCGTTGTCTCCTTCACATTCCCTCGCAAAACTTGTACTTTGAAAAGTCTTGTCCGCTCCCTCGGTTCCAAGGCAGCTACTGAGCCATCATCCATCAGTGCCAGTGTCCCGACAGGCTGGGAACGGCATGGTAAGACACAGCTCTCTGCGCTTCCAGACGTGCCAGACATTACCTGCTGAGCTCAGATAATTAGATCGACACAGCTCATGGTGGAGCCAGACAGACATTGTGAGGGTCAGAGAGTGTGCAGCAAAGCCAGACTATGAGTGAAGAGTACAGCTTGTGATTGACCAGAGGTTAAAGAATTAACCAACGCTTATGAAACCATATTAGAACGTTGACTTATGGCTTGTTTTTACCGTTTCTCTGTTGCAAGACATGATGAAAGACCCCTGCTACATTCAAGTCGTGATTTCATTTCAAATGTATATGACACTGTAGACTGTAAGATAGGGTCAGAGTTAGCAAACACCCCAATTAACCCACATTCTTATAAACGGCAGGTAAATCCCTTACCATTACCCTCATATCCCCCTGCCTTCAAACCAAATTTTCTTATTGCCAATACTCATTAGTCTTAATGTCGATGTACTTTGCTCTCCTGTAGTTTGCATTCCCCTGGTGTTAAGATGCTCATATGTGCAGCATATGTGCAGGTTAGTCCCTTTATGTAATCCTGCTCCTCAAACACTTAAAGTAAAGACCATTACATCACAACGCACCAGTGTTTTAAGGCCCAGGGACATATAACTCTTACCCAAGATACGTCTTGCCATGCAGAGACATTGGTTGTCTGCTTTGGCAGCATTCTCTAAATGTTTGACATGCATGTCTGTGGTAGACAAACAGGGTGACAAGGGACTGCCAGCCAGTATGATATGAAAGGAGGACATGAGAGTGACTTAACAGTCACAGAAGGAGCACACGTAATTAGACACCGGTTTTGGATTTGGGCTATGAAAAGGTATAGCTCTTTAAAGGGAAAGAAAACATAAGAACCAGGACCTGTATATAACATGTTGTGACTGGTCTGTGCCATCTTTGAAGACTTTATGTGCAAGGCGACTTGCCAATTGATAATAAAAAAAGAAACATCAATCCAGAACATCAGTGCTGGGCTCAGCGCATTTCCTACCTAGCTGTTCCTGACATCGCAATAAAGCAGCACTGAATGTTCCCCCACAAAAAGACATGAGCTCCAACCTGGAGTGATATTTATCCTGCAGTTGAAAGTGCTGCGTTTTTACAAAAAGGTATGATGCATAGCAATAGCTATGTCTTTGCACTAAGTGACTATAGACATGATTATTATTTACCAGTCAGTTTAGCTATACAAATTTATAAACCTTGAGTCACCATCACCACCACTACTTCTGCTATATTTATCCACTGTGTTGAGCTAGAACCAAATGATAACTCATTAAATTACACCGATACGCAAATATGATCCTCATGCGTTATTCCTGCAATCAGAACAAACACTGCATGAGGACTCGGTCTCACGTTAGCTAGCGTTCGATGATTAGCTTCTTAGCTGGTAGCTAGATTGCTATACTCTGTGCTAACAAACTATAATAAACTTTATATTAGAATATAATAAACATCGTATATAACTAACGTCATGTAATGTCCTTAAACTGACAAACTCCTTTATAAACATACAGTACCAGTCAAAAGTTTGGACACTAGATTGAATCGATATTTTTCATCGTCTTAAAGGACATTTTGATAAAAGGCTTATAGTTGAAATTTGTTTCCAAGACAAAATGTAAATAATGAGGTTAATGCCTACGTTTACATTTCATTTCTGAATCAAAATGTATTTAATTATTTTTAAAAAATTATATTAGGGCCCCAGATGCCATGTGTCTTGAGCGCCTGCATCACATGTTTTGTGAGCCATCCCATAATATTTCCAGTACATTTTCTCCTGTCTTAATAATAAATATGATAGCGTTCACAAGATGCTCCATTGGCATAGATGTATATAAGAATATAAGAGAGAACGGAGAAGAGAGGAAGGTAGATTGGCAGAGCCATCTGGACTTTGGCATTGTAAATTTTCTCTGTACATTCCAGCAAGACGCAACAAGTCTGACCCGACTGTGCCTAAAGTGCCAAGTGACGGACAGAGAGAAAATTAGCCCATGGACATTGGTTAAAGGACAAGAAAAGAAGAAGCCAATATGAGCCCTTCATGCAATGGCAGTGAAGATATCATGAGCTTCAGTTCTGATCCACTAAACCTCATGACTCCCTAAAAGGTGCCACAATGGAGCACTCAGTTAGCGTGTGCCGCTAATGTGATTAGCCGCTACACGAGAGCCCATCTGTGCACTAATTCTACACTATAACTCATTAGTCTGGTGCTATAAAGACGACTCCAAAGAGACCGAGAGAGGGGAGACGACGTGTTAAATGAAGAAGAAAAGAAAATCGAAATGAAGGAGGAGTACAAGACCAATTAGACCTGCCAAACACAGCTGACACGGCCACAAACAGAAGGAAGGGAAGACATTTTGAAAAACTAGTGGAAATGCTAAAAAATACCCAAGTCCGACTAATACCACCTTAGATGGTCATTCACTTAATTTCCAAACTGGCAGATTTGTTCACCCTTTTTATTGAGGAACATCTTGTAACGCTTTTTGATGGACATCATCTCCCCTTCTCTCCTTACTAAACTTTACCTTTTTAACCCTTTTTCTTGCCTTCTCTCTCTCTCTTTCTGATAAACAACCCACCTCTTTCCAAAGAGTCCATTAAGCTGATGAATGGAATTCCAAATCTTTCCATTTACACTTGGCATGAGGCCACATGGGAAGAGATGGCAGAAGCTCAAGTGTTCGATTAGCAAATGGATCGTTTCAAGAGGGTCTGCCTGGAAAATGTCCCTTTTAAAAAAAACAAAATACTCCTTCCTAAATCACTAAAATCGTGATAACTACGCAAAGTTATTTTAATAGAAGACTCCAGCTTTTTTAACCCAATCTGCTTCTACCGCATCTGTAGAGTATGTGTGATCACCACAGACAAGAATTCTGACACATTTCTTTGTAACCGGAAGAAGAAAAAAAACAGAAAACCTGTTTAATCCAAACTCACTTATAATGGAAGTCTAAGGGAAGTTGCTGAACTCCGTAAGAATGTTTAAAATACGTGACTAGATAAAAGAATTCAAAACCACACCCATTACACTCTGAAAATAAAGGTCTTCAGGATAAGAGACATGAGAGAAAGTCATACCAACGCTACCAAAAGGTGTAGTTTTTTTCCAACTTTCCAACACTGGAGCAATACAGAAAAAAGGAATTCCAGTTATTTGTGCGTTCCCAAATGGTTTGTGGTATTAATGCGTGATCAGGCAGAAACTCGGACACCTCCGTGTTTACTTTTTCAGAGGGACCAAAAATGTTTCTTAAACAATTACTGACGGAATTTAACAAGTGCCCTCAGACTTCCATTATAAAGGAGTTTTTAAACAAACGTTTTCTGCTCTTTTCTCAGTACAGGGAAACATATTGAAATTCTTGGCTGTTGAATCGCTCATATGCTACAGATGTGGTAGATAGACGTTAGGTTAAAAAGCTGGCGTGTTTACATCAAGAGTGCTCTGCTCGAACGCATGAAAGATGTGCAAAAAGGTGAGAGATGAAAAGGTGAAAGGCTCAGACAATTAGAAAATCTCTATCTTGAAAAATGTGGTCAGCGGGCGTATCTGGCACAAGCACCAAATTGTGTAATAGCAAACAAACGAGTACCGAATCAGAAGCTAAAGGAACAAAAATCAATTGGGACCAATTATCTTTAACTTGGAAATGCACCAATCCTACAATTAAAAGCATGTTTGACTCTTGGAACAGTAGCCATATGCTGTTGACATTATACCATTTGTGCTGATTTTAAGGTGGAACGTAGGGTGTGTCTGCATTTCTATGTGTATGCGTGTTTCTGTGTGTGTGGTTGTATCATGAAGGAGAAAAAAGCCAAAGGGAGGAAAGAGATGGATGCTAAAACACCTGCCACTTTCATTTGGTATTCTGGAAAACTCTTTTGCCTTGATGTTCCAGACAGAAGCAATACATTTCAGAATTAGGGGTTGCGAGTGAAAAGTGAGAGCGCATGAGATTTAATACCAGTGTCTCAGAGGTCCAGAATGGATAGTCAGGGCGTCACTCCATCCAATAACCTATCCATCACCCTCTTTCTTTCCCTGCTATGCATCTATCTTTCCTCCTCCCCCTGTAAAGGTTCTCGCTCAGATGATGACTGGGGAAAGCATAACTGTCATATTACTGAACCTTCATTTAAAACCACTCTGCATGCGTGTGTGATTATGCATGAGCTCAGAGGGGGGCTGTAATGCCAAAATAAAGGGAAGATTTTTCACTCCAAAACGAGAGGCGCCCAAATTACACCCAGGGTGAAAGAGAGAGCATCAAAGACTAAACCACACCCAGACACACATACACGTGTGAAAAAAGACACACAAAAACCCACAAAGGTTTGAGAGACATACACATGACACAGATGGAGATCAATATGGCAAAACAAACAGTGTGAGAGATAGCTAAAGAAAAGAAGCAGCGTCTCTCTTGCCATATTCAAATATAGGAAGAATAAAATAACAATTAGGACAGGAGGCTCTTAAAAAGCTAAAAAGAGAAAAAATGTGGAGCAAGACACAGGATGAATGAGTGTATGAGCATGTGTGGTGGAGAAACAAAAAGGTAACCTGAGAAGCAAAGAGATAAGAAGGCTGGGCCACATCAGAGGGAGACTGGCATTGCAGCTCACAATTTAGGTTATTTTTATATATTTACTAAAATATACAGTTACACACTATCTGTCAAGCAAACAATGGTACATTTCTTTCTATATTAGATTTAGGGCTGTGATGCCGGTGTATGCCCCTACTGGCTGGTAGTCTCAACATATGCATTGGGGAGAAATCACCCTCCTGATAATTAATGTAATGAACACTAACCCCTACACACTGCGGGTACAGCGCATACCGAAAGTTTTGAGACCCTTTAAAGTTTTCCACATTTTGGTATGTTTCAGACTCATCTTAAAATGGATTCAACTCTTCTTTTTTTTTTCTCATCAAGCTACACACAATACTCTACAATGAAAAAGCAAAAACAGGTTTTTGGAATGTTTTGTAAATTTATTAAAAATAAAAGACTGAAATATTCCATTTACATAAGTATTCAGACCCTTCACTTAGTACTTGGTGAAAGCACCTTTGGCAGCAATGACAACCTCAAGTCTTCTTGGCAATGATCCTACAAGTTTGGAACACCTGTCTTTTGGAAGTTTCTCCCTTTCTTCTTTGCACAATCGCTCAAGCTCAGCCAGGTTGGATGGAGAGCGTCGGTGCACAGCCATTTTCAGGTCTCTCCAGAAATGCTCAGTTGGGTTCAGGACATCTTAAGTGATATCACTTAACGACAAAGGGGATGCATCCCCACTCGAACCGAGACCTCAATCGAGCTTTACTTGATAGCTACACCTAAAGTTCAAACCAGGAACTTCTGTGGGTTTTTACCTATAGGCCTTTTAAATTATTTTTTTTTTTTTACTCTTTTACTACAGGGTTCGTGCACAGGTCTGGAACGTCTGGAAAAGTGTGGAATGTAAAGGCACATGTTTCCAGACCTGGAAAAGTAAGGAAATGTAGGAAATGTTTTTTTTTTTTTTTTTAAAGTATGGATATTATAGATATGAATGTTCTGTTGTTGAAGGGAGATTCAAGCAGCCTCTCTAATGCATATCACATGTAATATTTCCCCCCTTTCACAGTTAATGACCTAAAAATTAGCAAGAAAACTGAACCTAGAAAGTCTTGAAAGCTAAAATAAAGTCTTGAAGTCTGGAATGTTTTCACAAGGAAAGGGCAAGAACCCTGTTCTATAGTGTCATGTGACCATATTAATAGAAGCCACTTATCTGAAATCAGATTTTCACAGACTGTGGAACTGAAATTATAGTCCAAGTTCTTATACTCTCCCTAAATTTGAATCCTTACAGCAAAAATCTGTCACGTAACTTCTCCATGGACGCATGACCTCGCATTGATGCTTGGCTTTGGCCTTTGTTTGATTCTGCAGTGTGTTTTAACACATGACAAGTAACTACAACGTCACAGCGGATTTATTTTTGGGCCTGTCACAATTCATCCATCCATCACATACCCTCTGTTGCTCTTGGACTTAGATAAGGAGCTGCTTCTTCATCTTATGCAACTTTGTGCTTGAGGAGAAGGAGGCCAGCTGTATGGATGGAGGAAGCGTAAATGGGCCGTGTGTGTGTGGAGAGAGGAGGATCTGTTCTGTTGTTCTCTGATTACTCGTGCTCATGGTTCTATCTCCGTGCTCTGACTAGAGCTCCTCCCTCAACATGGCTACAGCGTTCTGACCGTTAGAGCCTGACCCGGGCCAGATAAGGCTATCGCTCGTCATCAGAGAGGGCCCTGTTCCCAGAGGCCTGCACGCTCCAGATTTCACTGTAACACTTCGTCCTCTCCGGGTTTCTCTCTATCTCTCTCTTTCCGAGTTGTGTCTGGTGGAGTTTTCGACTTTTTTTTTTCTTTTTTCTTTTTCTTCTTCTTCTTCTTCTTCTTCTTCTTCTTCTTCTTCAAACAAAATCCTTATAACTCTTGTATCCTGCCCTGCCACCCGGGTTAGAAGCTGTGGTTGTTGGTGTGTTGTGGTTGTTTTTTTTAACACTGAGAGGAGGTTTAGAGCTTTCAGTGCTTTCAGCCCACACACTCACAATGAGAAAGGGAAAGTCCTATCCCCTTTTGTCTAGTAGCTGTCAATCATTGTAATATCACCCCTGTGCCACCCTGCGGTATGCAAGCCCATACATTTCCTGTGTCCAAAAAAAGGGACATTAACTGCCTCTGAGTTTTTGCTCTTCATTCAACTGGGATGCTCTTCATCAGCTTATGCTAGCCTTTTTGACATTATTATTAAAGCAGTGTTTTATAAGAGGTAAAATTTGGACTGAACAAATCTTCCACTGCTTTTCAAAATAGAAAATTAGCAGTCTATAATGAAAGATAGTAAGACAAGTGTCAGTTTGTTTCTGTGCCTCTCTTTGGACAATTGAATAAACGTCTCAGTGGATTTAAATAAAGATTGCCTCTTATCTTCCTCCATGCCGCTCAGTAATCTGTGGGTTTCTGTCCATGCCCAGTCGTAGCTGTCCTAGCTTTCTTTATCTGTGGCTTCTCTCCATCTCTCCGCTTGTAAAACTGAAAGACAGGCGCTTTGTGTAAAACTCTTAGCCATTTGCCTTGTGATCCGACGCTTGAAAAGATCTAAATTGGTGTCAGTTATCAACCATTAAGTTATATGCGCGGCTGTATGAACAGGCAAAAGAGTGCGATATGTAAATGATGTCACTATTCATTTGGCACCGTGAGGTGTTTCAAAGGCGTTTAAACTCCTACACTCTTAGAAGTTCTTCAAGGGTTCTACAAGGATTCTTTGGATCGTTTATGGTTCTTAGTGTCCATGATATGACCCTTTTTCTAAGCGTGTAGAACTTGTCATTGGGTCCAGACTTGCATTAGCGTTCAAAAGTTTGGAATCACCCGTCATATTTTATGAACAGTCATTATTCTATTCACTAAACTCTTCGACAATGTAGTAGATGTAATATATCTAATATAAACCTCACACCTAAAGGTGTTTTTAGAGGTTTTGTTTGGTGTTTGTAGTATTCTAGGGAAAAGTTATTTAAAGGTCACTTAAAAAGTTAAATGACAGAAATGTAATGATAAAGGAGAAATGACATCGATAATTCCAGTATATTATTTAAGTCTCCACTTCAAGATTTGATCACCGCTTTCCAAGAAAAGAGGCATTCTGGGTATTAATGTTTATATTAACATCTCTCTTAATGCTATAAAACTGTCATAGTAATTTTGGAGTCATGATTCTGGACACATGATGTTTTATAAGTTTCTACAAATGATTTGAAACCTAAAGTGCAGAAACACTAGAATCATATTACAATTGTTTTATAGATGTTTCTGAAACAAAATGGAGTTTATATCACTGAAAACATTGATTCCAAACTTTTGAACGCTAGCACATGTTTCCTGGTTGAATTATTTTAACACTGGTGTTCTGCGTGCGGTCAAAAAATTTGACAGTCAACTTTTTTGGCTAGCTAGCTTGGTATGGTGAACATTACAACATGCCTTAAAATTAGATATAAAAGTAAGTTGTATGTTCTAGCTACAACCGTGATAGCCGGACTATTATTATTTTTTTCTTCCAGTGAAGCTTAAATGGTGTGCCACTGGTTTAAACTGATTTGAACATCCTGTGGTGTGAGCTTTCCTTTGCACCACACTGTGGAAAGAAACATCTCTTTAAAATAAATGTTGATGAAAGAAACATGATACTCCCTTTTGAATTGTGAACATAAAAGCTAGTAGTAACATAGAGCAGACTTTTATGTGTAACAGGGTGACTCAGAGCTGGTTGGTAAGAGGGACTGGCTGTGAATTCTGGGAAATATGATGTGATGTGTTGATGTGCTTCAACTGTTTGCCATTAACTCAGTGACACCTACCTCTATAAGGTCACCTCCCCTCTCCCATGTTAAATGATAGACTGGCGCTCTGAATAAATTGGTCAGATGAAGAGCAGAATTGCTTTTGCACAGCACGAGTGTACAGCACTGTGCTACAAGGACCCACAATGCTAACGATTTATAATCCTGGGTTTTATTTGACGATATAAGCTACTTTGATGGAAGGTGACGGCTCATACCACAGCAATAAATCATGCTGCAAATACAAGGCTTAAGCTTTAGGCCTGAATATAAAAAGTGTCATTTCGCATTATTGATCTCATGAAAGCTATGACCAAGAAGATAGCTGCCTGATTCTCTGTAAGCCTGGATGGTTTAAAAAAAATAAAAAATAAAAACTCCAACCCAGAGGCTACATGGAGGCTTGATATTCCACTCAAAATTGCATTGGTTTAGATGAAGGGTAGTTTTCCTATGATGAACATGGCAGCCTTAGTAAATGTAAACAAAACTGGTCAAATTTTGAAATAAGCAGCATGTATAAATACCGGTAGCATGTACAGTTCTGGTCACCATTATTGGCAACCCTGAATGTTATGTACATCATGTACAATATCTCCTGTTCAATACACAACAGCTAAGGATAAAAAAAACAAAAACAATTTAAAAAAGCAATAGGAGGAAAAAGTATAAACACCGAAATATGGACATAACACAATTGTTGACACCCTTTTGTAAAATTCTAATCACAACTAGATTAGACTCCCCTGTGATGAGTTAGAAATTAGACTCACCTGTGATAAATTATGAGAGCTCACATGACTTGAATTAACCAATGAATGATGGCTTTAATGCTTAAAAAGGCCACTTTATTTTCCCTGATCCTTTTTCACAATGGTGAAGACAAGAGAGCTGTCTGAGAGCATCAGAAGTGCTATTATCACCAAACACAAGA
>JAOUQW010000028.1:5420280-5450856 GCA_028565825.1 Olivaichthys viedmensis | reverse complement strand
TAAATAGGACTTTTTTCCAGTGATCCACTGTGAAATGCTGCTATGTCTTAGCCCATGCCAAGCGTTTGGCCTTGTTTTGTGTTCGGACATTTTGCTGATTGGAGTGTCTCGTTATTGATTCAGGACATTCTGTATCTGTGATGAAGTTGCTTTGAATACCATATATTTTAGCATTTTGAGACATTAGAATGGTTTTAATATATTGTGGTTTTAATATATTGAGCTTAAGCCTAGTTATTTAGAAATATACATGTTATGTAACATTTCGGACATATACTCAGGATCTTATAAACAAAAAAAAATATATAGAAAGTTTTGTCAAAAATTAGAACCTTATAATCCCAAGGTCCCGATTGTTTGTTAAACAAGCAAGAAAATCTACGTAAGGAAAAGGTAATAAGTGACTTTTTATTTTATTTGAAACAATTTAGATCTAATTAGGCATTTGTAACACACAAAATATATTTGTCTTTCTCTTTTACCTATAGGTTTAACTGCATTAATACTGAATAAACTGTAATAAAACACAATATGCCACTCCAGGTGTTCAAAACATCAGTGTATGACAATAAAAAATAAGTATGAAGAGTCTTATAAAGTGTGCACTAAATATGAAAAGCCTTATGAAGCATACATTACATAAACAGATGGGTGATTGTTAAAATGATTATAGACAAATGCCTAAAGACAAAATATCTCAAGTCAATTAAAATCCTGTTGCTTGGCCAAGATGCCAGAGTGATGAAAGCGATAAGTTGTTTTTGCATGTATTTACACAGTAATCAGTGGTTGTGTACACTGACCACTGGAAGAAAAAAAGAAAAAGAAAAAGAAAAAAAATTCACCCAATCTGGATTTTTCTTTTCTGCTAAAAAGTAAAGAGGCTGAGAGACAGATGGACAAAAAGTACACACACTCAAAAAATCATTAATTTCTTTAAGTTGTACGGGGCAAATTTGCACGGTTAGATAAAAACCGATGATATAATCGTTCTTATTGTATAGTTACTGGGTGACAAGTTGAAACCCGAACAGATTCTGATGTGCTTGTTTACAAGCCCTTATTCGCCCTGATCATACCGAAGTGCCGCACACAGCTGCTCCTAATTTTAGCTTGGTACAACTTTATTTTACAGTAGGGTAAGTACCTAGTATTTAAAGTAAAGACGTAGTAATTACAAAGTAATGTCTAGTACATAACATGCATGTTGAATATTCAAGTACATAGTAACTCGTAAAAACTACTTGGTTTGTACGGCAGTGGTGCTACAGTATAATAATTATTTACTTTAATTTAATTAGAGTAAATGTAGTTCTTACAAGTAATACTTGGTGCATAATTTGCAAATTGTAAATGTGAGTACATAGTAACAAATGTGAAAAAAATACTGGGTATACGTCTGTACTTGGTAATTAGAATTAGTTACCAGATCCATATTTGTACATGACATTATCAAAAACCATTTCAGTAATTATATAATGTACAAGCATTCTTACACATTTGTTACCTGCTTATTTCAGTCAGATATGCATGTATTTACTGGAAACGCTTGATAGTACTTACCCAAATTATGCTACTTCTTACCATTAAGTGATGAAGTATAACTGGTATTTTTCACATTAATTACTATGCACTTACATATTCAACTTGCAAATTATGCACTTGGTATTACTTATAACTACTACATTCTTATTCTTATTTTACATTTACATACATTCATTTGAACGATGCTTTTATACAAAGCTACAAAGAAGACTAACTCGCAATAGAGTGTACTACAATGTAACACACATAAGTGAAAGCAACATGGCTGATCAATCATATGAAAATAAAATCTGCAGAAAGAAACATCTAGTTTTGTCTGTGTGCTCCTGTAGGCGGCAGTCTTCTACTGTGACAAGATGGGCTTTGAGCCTCTGGCCTACAAAGGCCTGGAGACAGGCAGCAGAGACTTCGTGTCCCACGTCATCAAGCAGGATAAGGTGTGTGCATGGACAGAGACATAAACACTCACTCACATAAATGCACAAAGCTTTAAATAATATAAGCACGTCAGTGAAATGTTCCTTACAAGGCTAACGTTTTAATAATACAAATAATAACACCAGTCAGTATCAAAAAACTCTGTAGGATGCTGTGGATAATATAGCTAACACTGTAAGCTTTGCAAAGATGTGTTACTTATAAAGATTACGTTTTCTCAATATCGATTATTCAGTATTAAATGCATATTCACTCATAACCTTTTCCACAGATTATATTTGTCTTTGTGTCTCCTCTAAATCCTGGAAATGAAGGTATTCCTCTCAGTCTTGATCATCTATTTAATATGTATGCGTATGTGTAAAGACTATGAAATATTATATTATTTACCCCATTACACAATAAATGCACAAGTCCTGATAGCTTTCTGTCTCCGCAGAAATGGGGGAACACCTCATAAAACACGGGGACGCCGCCAAGGACATCACCTTTCAAGTAGAAGACTGTGACTTTTTAGTCCAGGTAAATGAGATCAATATACACATAGAGGCAGTATTTTTATGTGTAAAGAGGACAATAGGTAGAAGTGACTCAGGGTCACATAAATGCAGTGAAGGTAAATGTCACATGTTGGACATCCTGTACATCCTGTAAAACATGAATTTGGTCCAATTTCAGATTGAAATTTGCACTTTGTCACCTCGAATATGTGATTATTAGTTCCACAAGACTAGATTGCCTTCACATTCACATTCACTTCTCTTCAATGAGTGGACTGATTTCATAACCGCTGGCTGGTATTACCTTTGGGCAATATGATGAGATGATAACGATTTCATGATATATCAGGTCACAATGCTGAGATTTATTCTGAGATGTTACAGGTATCAACAATTACCAACTCTATTGCCACTCACACTAACTAGTAGCTGATTTGACGTTAAGATCCATTTTTGTAAATTTTTTCCATCTCCTTGTTAAATAACACGTTTGTAAATGTTAAATAGAAATGTCACTGAAACCGTAGTTTTGCTGGCATTATGTTGGGAAACCTAAATATCGTGATACATATCGTGTATCGTGAAAATGTGTCCAACTACGGTGATATAATTCTTTTGCCCTATCACACTCCTCTATTTGCTATTACAGACTTGGGTTTAAAAGATGTGTTTCACTATCTGCCTTAATATTGGTGTAATTTGTGTAACAGAAAGCCAGACAGAGGGGAGCAGTGATCGTCAAAGAGCCGTGGATAGAACAGGACAGCTACGGCAAAGTAAAATATGCTGTGGTACAAACGGTAAGCGACAAACACACACCCACACTTGTGCTTTAATAGTAACACATCTCTGACTTTGTTTTTGTTTTCTCTCAGTACGGAGATACGACCCACACATTTGTGGAGTATTTGGGTCCTTACAAAGGCCTGTTTCTCCCAGGCTACCAAAAACCGCTCTTCAGAGACCCACTGCTCCCAAAACTGTGAGTGTGAACATAAAGTGGGAACAGTGACTTAAATTTAGACCAATTATTTTATTTAGACTGAATTTATACTGACTGATATTTATATCAACATGACTGGCAGGTAAAATCACTTGTGTTCTGGTCCAGATATAATTTCAGAGTCATATAAAATCCGCAAGAATGTGAACACAGAGACAAATCATCATACTGATTTTCATTTCTTTTTTCCATCAATCTCACTTCAAGGCCTTCAGGCTGCCTAAACTTCATCGACCACATTGTGGGAAACCAGCCAGATGATCAAATGGTGCCGATATCAGACTGGTACGAGTTTGCACGCAGCTCACGTACTGCTGGCCAAAGACCAGAATGAGCAATCAATAACAACCGTTTCGTAGAAATTACCCTCTATCCTAAGAGTTCCCTGGCAGTAAAGAGAACATCACTTTCAAGTAAAGGCAACATTCTGTCACGTTGCACTTCATATAAATCAGACCACAGAGCAGGCCCATGTACAGTATTTTCATCTCGATAATTATAACCTTCTTTAATTCCACATTTTCTCTCTTTTTGCAGTACATTATGTCAACATGAATCTATGAATAACTTGCATTAGGGAGCATTACATTGCCATTCTTCTGTGTTTCTTTTGTGTCTCTCTTTCTCTCTCAGGTACCAGAAGTGTCTGCTGTTCCACCGGTTCTGGTCCATAGACGATAAACAGATCCACACGCAGTACAGCGCTCTCAGGTCCATCGTGGTCACCAACTACGAGGAGACCATCAAGATGCCCATCAATGAACCAGCACCTGGAAAGAAGAAATCACAGATTCAGGTTTGAAACAAATTCTTACATCAAAATTCATCGACATGATTCATAGACAGACAGACAGACAGACAGACAGATAGATAAATAGACAACTAGCAACCAAACAGGAACAATTAAGAAGTAGAACACACAATAAATACAAAAGTATAAGACATAATGCACATATTTTACTGGGATTTGTTTTTCCTCTTTGTGTGATCAGGAGTATGTCGACTACAATGGGGGACCTGGAGTTCAGCATATTGCCCTGAACACGTCAGACATTATCCAAGCAGTAAGTCCGGTTAAGATTAGAGGTTACTGTTTTCTAAAAACAGACTGTATGCACCATGTACAAATTATACAAATGCAAAAAAAAAAAAAACCTACAATCAAATTAAATTACAAAGGAATAATATGCATGAATAATATCATAGAAAATTATCTGATTTTAACTGATTATTAATGAGATGACTCCCAATGCTTGGTATTTTCCAAGTTAAACTATAATAGTGTGAATAACATTCATTATGAATGATTATAATAAATCGTTACAGTAAATTGTTGATAGCATGGCCTTCAAACATTTACTTATTGTATATACTTTTGTGATATCAAAAAATTTGGTGGACAACTTTAGTTGCATTATGTCATGTCTTTAATAAAAACGTGGTTTCTATTTTCACTCTGAATCAGATAGTGAACCTGAAAGCCCGGGGCATGGAGTTCCTGTCCACTCCAGACACCTACTACGACAGCCTGCGTGAGAACCTCAAGACAGCCAAGATCAAAGTGAAGGAGGACCTGAAGACCCTGCAGGTGAGGCTCAGAGATACAAGTCAGATCTAGTCTGGATAGTTTAGACCTAGATCTAGTCTAGATATATAAAGGAGACTTGACAATTGAACAATATGAGCGAAAATAAATCCCTTTAATGTCACTGTGCTCACTATTGTTCGTATCTGTACATTCTTAAAAATAAGGTTGCCAGATAAGGTTCTTTAGAGAGATGACATAAAGAACCACCTTTTTTCCCTCTCTCCCTTTACCTTCCCATTTTCTATGTCCTTGCATAGGAGCTAAAAATCTTAGTAGACTTTGACGATAAGGGCTACCTGCTCCAGATCTTCACCAAACCTGTGCAGGACAGACCCACTCTGTTCCTAGAGGTCATCCAGAGGCACAACCACTTTGTGAGTATTTATGGAGAAGTACTTAAGTTCAGTTAAATCTACATTTATTTATTGGACTCCTCCAAACACACACACACACACACAGATGTGTGCTCGTGCTCAGGATGGCTACAAACACTAGGCACAAATCAATACATGTCAATATGATAGAAGAACAAAAATGCCTGTTAATACAGAAAGCAGCTACCACTTCTAGCATGATTATCCTGAAAATCGACATGAATGAGAAAATCAAGGCAAATTATGGATACTGTATGGCCTTGATTTGTAAAAACACATGCAAACTTGATAACACCTGCAAAAAAACATGCAAGCTGATTTACTAACAGGGTCTTTGGAGGATTGCATCTTTCAAATGAGCAAAATATGGGGCATTCTCTATGCAAATAGACTAATTTAGCATTTGTGTGATTTAGTAAGTCTGATAGTCGCTTCGGGAACGGCGATTGTGTGTGTAAGCTAAGGTATTACATAAGCACGTTTCCACTATTTGAAGACAAAATAAAACCATTATTTTAGCTTCTCAAAATTATGTCTCAGTAGCTCAAAATGATTATAAAGATTCTCAAAAGGATGACTTATTATGACCACAGTAAAGTTGGTTTTATATATGATATTCACTGCACCGCCGATGCGAATAGCATATAAAAAGCCCATGAAAAGGTTTTTTGTTATATATAACTTATTTATAGAACACACACTCATGTCTGGACTCTTTTATTTTACGTTCATATTGTATTTTGACGCGACCAATTGCCTTTAATTTCATGTGGTGAGTTTCAGTTTTACTCTTCCGGGAGTCTCTTTAAGATCCGAACTCGTTGCGGCTATCAAGAACAATTAGCACACGCAAAAACCTCCTTTAAATCTTGTTTCTTCCCTCTACTTTGCATGTGATATCATTTACGTAGTTGTTCTTTGTAAATCACCCCAACATGTCCACTAACTGCACAATTTATCAGATTGCACACGCAAATTAGTGCGCTTAATTTGGGATCTTAGTTCATCGGGGCCTATGTCTTCTATATAATATAGATCAATGGTTTTCAATCATTTTTTTTTATAACTCACCTTGCTCAGCTTGCAATTCGCTTAATAATTGCCTTAATTGCACAATTAGCAGTGTTTAAAAATTTAGTTAGCCACATAAAAACTATCTTTTGGAGAAATCAGCCCTGAAAGCACCAGCTCTTTTTCTGTTGCTCCCTCCAGTTTCATCAAATTTGAGGTATGACCACATCCAGATACATAATTGTCAGATAGAACCAAACAAGGTTTTCATATACTGTACATATATATGGAATGAAACAATGTATCGTTTATCAACACTACTCCGCTACTCGGCTGATAAAATAGTTTAACTCCTTACAAGTTACTTCTAAGCAGCGACACTCCCATCCCATAGCTTCAGTACTTGTAGCAATGCTGCTGCCCAACACTGACAATGAGTTGAGTAAGTGTTGGAGCAAAACTATGCAGAGCATGAAGGTCCTTAGGACTGGTACAGATTTAGTTGTTGGCTCTGTTTGGACAGGCCCGGTAATTAACTAGGGGCATTTTCAGCCCTATGAAGTGGAGGAAATGCCCGAAGACAGGACATTTCTGCCCCAACCACACCAAAGAAGTGCTGAGACTTAAAGCGGGCTCTTTGACACTTAAAACATTCATTGCAATCCCTTTGAAGGAGAGAAAGCAGATTTCCAAAACAACCCCCCAATGCCTAGTCAGTTGGGGCACTCGTATATCATGTGCTGTCTTCAGAGAAATTATTCAATGGCTTATTTGCTCATTAACATAAATACCAATGCATGAATGAACATTTTGCATTTTGCTAAATAAATTTTATAATCGGTGTCATTATAGCTCTGTTTTAATTATGGCTCATTATAGCTCTGTTTAAATGTCTTTCAGGGTTTTGGGGCTGGTAACTTCAAATCCCTGTTTGAGGCCATTGAGAAAGACCAGGACGCCAGGGGAAACCTCACTGTCCTCACTTCGGATGGCAATCCCAAGATTTTTAACTGATGAATTTACACAGATGTCTGCAAACCCACAACTGATATAAATGTGTCGTGTATAGATTAGTGCATGACTAATGTAAAAGAGTAGTGTATGAATGGGTAGAATATAGGAGTCCCACACCATATATTGCACAATAATGTAGGTTATAGCATGGTGACACACAAGCAGCTCCCTGACACTGCTCATCCAAGCACTATTCATCTCAGATAGCCACCAGTTCACATACTTAAACCTCACAAAGTTTCTGCACTTGCAGTCACACAAGAATTGAACACTTGAGAGACTGTAAGGCCTCTTCAGAAAAAACAACTGTTATAAAAATGTCATGTATCAGTATCATTAATTGCGTGGTATATTATAACCTTTGAGTCTGCAGCTGTGTTCCTGAGCTCCAGCATTTTATTCTTTGGTTTTCTTTAATACAGACATTCAGTATTTGTTGACGTTCAGGGAGTGTGCATTAGCAGAGGAGAAATGCTGAAAGTCCAGTTTGGCACGGAGTGTGTTTACTCAGGCAGGTCAGTTTGAGAAACACGGTGTTCAGAACAGTTTAGTCAGGCTTTGGAGGTCCTCCAGAGGTCTGGCAGCAACTTTAGAAAACATGTTACAGGCGGTCTCACTTTATATTAAATGTCCTTAAGCACTAAATACATCATTAATTAGCTAAAGGTTTTAGTACAGTGTAATTATTATGTATTGCTACCTATATTAGACTTACCTAATGTACTTACCTTTATGTAGTTATCAAGAAATATTAATTTATTAAATATGTGTGACAAAGAAATTGTAATTGCAATTTTGCATGTGGTGTAATCAATGAGATAAAAAGCAGATGTTGAACTATGTTTGTAACAACGGTCTCCATCTACACTTTTAGAAAAAAGGCTTTTCTCAAGGGCTCTGTGGATAGTTGAGGGTTCTTCACTTCCTAAAGAGTTACTACTTGGAACCCTCTCTGGTAGGGAAACATTCTGTTGTAGGGTGTCATATAGAAGCCCTTTAGAAAAGTAAGAATCCTTAACTATCGAAAGAACCCTCAAGAAACCCTTTTTTTTGAAGAGTGTATTTTTAATGTTTCATCGTGGAAGTTATCATGCTCTTTTACAGGAAAAACAAATGTGAAAATCTAAAATCAATATTACTCCGGCTATCCAAAAACCTAAATGGTTCTTTGGTTTGTCACTCTATGGGGAACCCTACAACAGAATGTTTCCCTATCAGAGAGGGTTCCAAATAGAAAACCTTTAGGAAGGTAAGAATCCTTAACTCTCCAAAGAACCCTTGAGGAACCCTTTTTTCTAAGAGCTACGTCCAATCACAACAATCTAGATAACAAATCATAATAGTCCACACTTAACTTGAATACATGAGCTAATTAGGAGAATTAATATTTGCTGTGCATAAATTTTAGTCGGTTCTTTACTTACTTTATTACTTAAGTGCCATTTACACTAGTCTGTCATGATAATTAGTTAAATAGATTAATCAATGATTATTTTAGGGTCAGAATTCATTTCATTCTGCGGTCAATATTGTGTACTTATCAATGAACTACATCAAAACTTACCAATAATAATAATAATAATAATAATAACACAGTAGTATGACACTTATGTTCCAAAAGTTTGCCTCCTGTTAGTGTGAATATGTGTCCAAAATTAGAGTAGAGTAGTTACAAATGTTACGCATTTGCCTCATACTTCCATAAAGGTATTCCATTAACTTGTAACAGATTGTATATACCTAAGAATTACACGGCACTAAAACATGAAGTAGGCACTTGGTATTTAATATAAAGCGGGGCCGCTTGTAACTTTTTTCTTTTAACAAGTTCCTGCAAGATCTGGAGGATCAGCCAAGCCTCTTTAATTAAGTTAATGAATTAAGTATATAGTCCTTAATATGAATCAGGCCTTTCAGGCAGACTAACGTGCTGGGACACAACAGCACCATCAGGCTAATCACTTCTTGCATTATATTTGTTCCAACCTACATTTTAAGAAGAAAAAAAAAGGTTCCAGCTAGATCCCTTAATGCTTCTTCAGTTTTACCCTCTAGGAGAACCCTTAAAGGTTATATGCATTACTCTATAACAGAGGCATTCCAATTCACTGAAGGTTCCAGGTAGAAACCCTTTAGAAAACTAGAACTCTTAACCAACCCTTGAGGAACCTTTTTTTAAGATTGTAGTTGCTGTATGATGAAAGCAAATTATACATCCAATGCATAGTGTATACTGAATTGTATTATACTGAATTTCTTGTGGCACAGTGATGGAGGACCTGAAGACCCTGCAGGTAAGACTGAAAGGCACAGGACAGAATTAGGTCTACACCTAAATCTGGTTTAGGGTCTAGAAACATTCTGTTTTTTTCATTCTGTTTGCTCACTGATTTAGTAAAAGGAGATTTAAATGTGCCCATATTTAAAGGTGTTGGCATTGGCGTTTCTCTGCTTACACCTCAATACAGCATGCATCTGCTGAAGCACAGACAAACACCTGCAAAAAACAACAAATTATCAATAGCACATGTTGCATCTTTTTATTTAAAAATAATTTATTTGCATATAATTGGAATGATGCTAAGTTGATACATCTATGATGGCAGTCGTAAGTTTCATAAAGATAAAATAAAAAAAAATAAAAAGGGAAAAAATGACATTTCTCATTTTCTCAAACCTGGACAAAACTGGATAAATATATTAGTAAATAAATATATTAGTGACATTACCATATTGAAATTTTTTATTATATATAAAAAAATGTCTATTATATATAAAATACAACACTTTATCTCATTAATGTTTTTGTCTTTCTCTTTTTTTTTTTACACAAAATATTGAAAATATACTGGCATATCCCTTCGGGTTTCTGGAGGGAGTTTGCTCTATTCAAAAGGCAGTTTCAGCTCATTCGCCATCAGAAAAGAGAGCAAATATACGACGAAAATAAAAAAAAATAAACAATGGAAAATCACCGTTAGTGTTCAATGACATTTCGTTGATTTCTGTGATGTTTCCCAGTACTGGTAGCTACATAATGCTTAGCTTGTTTTGCTTCAGGTTCCACTCTTTTTAAACATTTTTCAAAGTGCTACTTGTGTAATTGTAATTTTAAGACAAAGCCTGTAATGAAAGAACGTTTAGACTGACATTACATGAGAATAAAGGCAACACAAAATTGCAAAGCAGGTCTTCGGTAAGGCAAGTTCATGGTAAATTAAGGCACAAACAAATATTTATTGACAACATGACTGCATGAGACAATCAAACGACTGTCCGACATTTAAATAGATGGGTGTTGCACAATCTTTTCATTATTTTCCATTTCATCATTAACTTTGGTTTAAATAAGTTACTTTCCTCGCATTGCCAGTTGAAATGTGTGGATTTGATCAATAGTGGTTTAACTTATTTTTTTAAAGACAAAAAAAAACCTCAAGATTCAATTCCATGTTTTAGATATATACAGCATTTTGCATTAAAGTTTGGCCAAGTTGGCATTTAATTTTAATATGGCCTGATTTCTCCTTCTTTTTAAGATGAGTTCTGATTTTTGCCACATTTACTAACTTTTAAAAAGTTGGCCAACAATATGACAGAAACAGGATTTTTTTTCTTCCTAGCCAGTCTGACCCTGTAATGGAAGAGGAAATTAAAAACTTTGCATGTGAAAACTTGCAGGTCCAAAACCACAGAGGCCACTAAAATAACCCATAATGTCATGCCAAATTAGAATCCTACATTTAGGCTAAATTATAAGGGCAAATATGTTTTGATATTTAAAACATTCCAAAAATCAATATTAATTGTGTGGCAATTTTCAGTATTTTATTCTAGATTTATTAAAGGGTTGCTTTAGTAGCCGTCTTTCCCTTTAAGACTGAAGACAAAAGACATGGTTAGTTACCCATATGAAAACGCATGATTGCAATGTGCTGTTCATATATTCTTAACAGAATATACTGTAACATTTTCAATATATTACATTTTGTATGGGTAAGGATATAGCATACCAACTTCTGAAGAAACACTGAATACAGCATTTTTAAGGCCATTCAGGAAACGAACAAATTACATCAGTAATGAAAACAATCTTGCAGTGAGTCAGAAAAAGAGGCACCTTTGGCAAGCTTGCAGGCTGGCAACTGTTTCTGAAATTATCCATATTTGTAAGGATATATGAGTGTCATACACGAGGTAAAGGGTCAGAGGTAAAAGCATGTACTCATGGGTAATCTAGTGCTTCCTCAGCCCAAGCTAAATGACAAGAAGCTGAAAAATGACCAAAAGTAGCTTCTGGAATCCTTGCCAACCCTAACGTTTTCAGTCAGTTTGCTTCGTTTTAACCAAGAAAACAAAAAGGACACAAAAGACACAAACAAAAAACTGTGACACAAATGACAGCTGCCTTTCTCGAATTAACGAGCACAAGACCCTAAACCTTAATGACCTCCAAACAGTCAGTGATCCTTTTTTCGAGGACAGATTATGTAAAGCACCCTATCTCTCACTTATCAGAAGTAAACAGAGAAGGTGCCAGGCAAGAGTTTTCTTTGAAAGTACCATCTCATGAACAGGACTTTTCTGATTGGTTATCTGAGGTAGGCTGGAGAGAGAGAGAGAGAGAGAGAGAGAGAGAGAGAGACTTAGAGTGAGACAGAGGCAGTTAATTATCCATGCGCAGAATGAAGACTGAATGACATCATTGCTCAGGATGACATCCTTACCGCAACCGTGCAGGTCTGCCATCCTAATTGATGATATCATGCGTTTGACTGTTCAGTGCTCTGCACAGATAGGATCAGAAGGGAGCTGCTGGTTCTAATTTGAACTTCAAGTTCGAGTAGCAGACAGGATATGAAGTCATATGGGGGTGCAGGGTGTTATTTTACCAGTAATGGTTGTACAGAATCAACAAAGGTATTGTTTTCTTCACTTTGTCAGCAACATCACATACTGTCATGACCTAAACTGATAACTACAGTGTGCATTGAAGCATCAATTCCCCAAAAGGGGAATTTTGAAGACTGTATCTTAATCGTATTACAAAGGTAGGGGCCTGCCTGAGCTAACCCAGCTTGCGGTGATGCATGGAGGTAACTGAGGAATTCTGGGACTTGTTTTTTGAATGAACGTATTGAATGGTTTCCAATAGGAAAACAGATCACTTTAACCCTTTTTGTGAAGGTCTCACCAACATCACTCAGTTCACTGAGTGATGATTGTTAAACCTGAATTAGAAGAACGAACAGAAAATAATAGATTCAGAACCTGCGAGTATTCACTAGAACCAAACTTCAAATGACACCGAGTACGTAATACATGAATAGTACCATAAACCATCAATTACCTCTGTTGGAATTGATTTTAAACTATCAACCCCTTATACTCTTACCAAAAAAAGGGTTCTTCGGGTTTATCTCTCTGGAGGAACCCATAAAGGCTCTATGTAGAACACTACAACAAAGGTTCCCTTACAAAAAGTAGAGTCCTTTTAGAAAGCTAGAACCATTAACCATCCAAAGGACCCTTGAGGAACCCTTTTTTTTTTTAAAGAGTATCAGTTACAAACTTTACAGAACAACTGTGGGAACTGAGGGATGCTGGGAAATGAAGCCTGTCTTGAGATGTGGAATTATTTGGAAGACTGTGAACAAGTGAGTGAGTGAGTGAGAGACAGAGAGGGAGAGACGGCCGATAAGTTTGCCCATTTCGGCTCTTGTGTAGCAGCGTGAGGTTTGGGGATGGAGAGAGTTCTCAAACACCAGACTCTTCCTCTGATCCTACAGAAAGGAAAGAAAAAACACACAAGCACACGCCTCAGAATAAAATTACTCTGTCATGATGTGTTTAAGTCTAGATGATTCTACAGTGTTACATGCTGTTTTAGACAATGACTACACTTCAGTCATTGCGTATAATATTCCAACCAGTACTGTGGACTTTCAAATGTAAACTCCACAATTAAGGCCCAGTCACACTAGTGTTTTACATTTCAATGAAATTCACAGTGATCAACGGTTTTGCTAAAGTTTGCATCGAGTTCAACTTTGACACATGAATTTGCACGGTGGACCAATAGCAGACCAATAGACCAATTGCTTTGGCTTCACTGACCTCTGAAGGGGGGGTCCTTCATATTTCCAGCGCAGAACATCCAAAATGGAAAAAGCGATAATTTTAGCAGAGTGCAGGCATGAGATTTTATATAAAACTATACATTTTTCAATTAGGCTGTATTAAATGGTATAACTATCTTTTACTTGTGTGTTTTTTACCATCAAACAGGTTGGCAAGCAAGATTGATTGACTCCCAATGTACAGAACTTGTGTATATGTAGGATTTGATTTAACAGTTCCTCATTCATGGCTAAAGTGCTAACTGCACCAAAACGGAGAACTTTTTTCGTTGCTAATCTTCCAGTACCACCTTAGTCATGCCTATTTTAAAAGGAGACGCTAAGTGCACATTTCTAGTGTGACTGCAGCTTTACTGCTGTATTTAATTTTGTACTGTAGATGCTTTTATACTTGCAATTCTTGCAAAAAATTTTTTTAAATACATTAATTCTATTTGATTGTAATTGTGGGCATAAAGTCACTGAGATTTCACAGTAATGACAGATAAGCACAGACTTTCTCAGAAAAGATACGGCTTGATCTAAGTGTAAACCTTTCAAGGACATTCATATATGCATTTTTCCAGCATTAACTTTCCAGTGCAAACATTTCCAGTGCATACATACATACATGCATAACCGGCTGGAAAAACTCAAACTCTCAATCAAGGAGCTGAGCAACACCAGGGGCAGAAAGCAGACCAGGACTAACAAACCAACATTCTTCCATTAGGTAGAATGACAGACTTAAAGTATAGCTGTCATTTTAAACCATTACAAATGAACTAAGTATGGCCTAGGAACATATCTACACTGTTATCCTGATTAAAAATGCCAGTATCTATGAATATAAATTATTATACAACTTCTTTTTTACAGAAGTACTGACAAAGTTTTAAATAGAAAACGGTGACTTTTGCACTGTATTAACAAATTTGACCCAAAACACCAATCTATATAATAGGAATTAGCTATCCAAGACATGTTTTTGAGTTCAGGGGTACCTTCAAGTCTATGCCAACCACTGGACTGTTCTTATTTTAAGCAGTATGTTAATATGTATGCTATGCTATAGGCCAGTACCCATTTACCCAATTTGTTGTTGTATTAGACTCATCCAGTTGCACTATATCACTTCAGCGTTGGTATATGTTGTTGCACTGATCTATCAAGTCAAAGTCCTTTGTAGCCTGTACATTAAACCAATGAAAAGTTTTTGATGTTTAACACATTGAACTTCATTAGGTTGAAATGCAAGTGCACTCACCCTGATTATTGCGTACACTTTGGCAGTAGAGACAGATTTCCGTGGGCAGTTCGTGCTCGGCACTGTGATGCCCTCTGCACTGCGATGTGTCCAACAGAGTGCCTGTCCCCATTAGCTGTGGCTCGGAGTGAGCCTGCTGCACCTGCTTCTGCCACCCCCTGCGTGACCCCCCACAGCAGGGCCACTCTGCCAGCCCACCTGAGTCCAGGATTACAGGCACGGGCAGCAACGTGGCTGCAGTGCCCAGAGGAGGGGGGCAGCAGTAACCCGCTGCGCCTTGCCCGTAGTGGATGTGGATACTGCAATCATCCTGCAGGTCCACCCTCTGATGGAAGTGCACAGCCGGCATGGGTGCAGCAGAAGCTTCCAGGCTGCAGCTGGTGGTTTTTGGGCAGTGTGGGTGCCCTGGGTGGCAGCAGCCTGGTGCAGGGATCAGCACTGAGGTGCCAGGCAAGGAGGAAGTGGGGGATGGAGGAGCTGCGTCCCGATTCTCCACTCTACCAGGAGGTCCACTCCTGTCTATAGGGTCCATTTTGGGACAATGGCAGGTGGCATGTGCAACCTGGCACAAAGTTGAGTCCTTACTCATGGGCAAATTGCTCGCTGCCACTCCTAAAGTTCCTTGCTCCTCATCAGAGCCTCTTCCTGGTCCTTGGCTCAGCTCACCCTCCTCATAATAGTGGTGTCTGTGTCTATGGTAGTGCACGTGGCTGAATACAGCCTGTTGCTGCTGTGGTTCTTCGAACTCAAGCCCTCCAGTAGTCTGATTAACTCCTGAATCTAGCGATCGGGGCCTGGTGCTACCCGTCGTACCATCAGAACTTGCACTGTGATAGACGAACGGGTCGAACTCGCTGCTTAGTGAACTGCGAAAGGTGGAGCAGCTGCCGTAGACGCCTTGCAGGCTAACGTCGGTGCAGTTGAGCACAGAGTCACTGGATGAGCCGTGGCATGGGCCCGAGCTTGAGTCGCTGCCAGGTCCATCGGGGAAGTAGCCACTGCGTTCCGTGCCATAGCTGGCGCCTGAGCAGCTCCCCTGGCCCTGGCGCCCCTGAGAACCTCCGTGGCGCTGGTTTTGGTGGTGGTTTGGGTGGCGTGGCCGGTTGGCATGGCAGTGGTGGCACGAGCGACGCGGCGATGTGTAGTGGTGCCCGACGCTGCGGCAGCTGTGGCGAGGTCTGGCACGGTGCCCTTCGGGGGCCAGATGATAGCTGCAGCTGGCGCTCATTAAGCGGGTGTGGAAGGGAGGGGAGCCACTATAGGGCCCTAGCTGGGGGTAGGGGCCAGAGAGAGTGCGGGGGTAATGGGGTCGCAGGGAGAAGGGGATGGGGTGCTGGGGGAAAGAGTGGGAAGCTGGGTAATGCTGCGGGTGGGGGTGAAGGAAAGCCTGGCTGTGCTCCGAGGGCGGATGTCCACGAACCCGCTGAGGCTGACGGGAACTCGACTCTGCACCTGTTAGAACCCCGGATTGTGATTAGGAAGCAGTAGGATAGCAGTGTGTGAAGCACTGTTCTCCTCAGAATAATGAATATGTTACTGAGCTTTATTTTTTATGCAGGGTCAAACGTGAGTTACTGGAATAACTCATTTGGTTGGGTGTAAGCCAATTTTGCAACAGTGGGAATTTTTTAATCTCCTGGCAAGGTGACAATATTTTCCAACCCAATTGTGCTAACACTACTGTCGTTTGGCACTCCCTCTTAGCGCAAATGCAATACCAAAACGGTATTCTTGACTGCAAGCAAAGGCTTTTATCTTACAACCTAGTTTTGTGGATGTACACTTCAATATAAATAAGCTACTTCACCCAACTAAATACACCTGACTGAATTATTTTATCCATAAAAAATGCTACTAAATGTTAATCAGACAGTTGACACGTCTTTATGCTCAGAACATCATACAATTATTAGAATCAATAAAATGTCTAACAAACCTAATTAAATACCACACTCAGCAAATTTATACATCAACATACAGAGCCTTCAAGCAGCGTGAATCCTGCTCAACGCAACCCCACGGTCGAATGTGCAGCAGTTTTGCAGCAAGTAACGTAAATGTGTTGCCTTCGTAGTTTTTCTAAACTTTTCATTTGTTGGTTATTCATGGCTGCCAAATAAATCTGCTCATTTCTTTGTGGGCTGCTCTGGTGCTGTTTACCCATAATGTTGTGCATGCAGAGTGGGCAGGTCCGGTGCTGAAGCAGCCAAGGGTCCACACACTCCTTATGGAACTCATGCGCACATGAGATGATCCTCAGGTCCTTAGCCGGACGAGAAAAGAAACATCACAAAGCCTGTCCATCAAGGACACAACAACATGACTGCATCTGTCTTCTCACCAAAAATGATTATCAGAATATTTTGAATAATCATGTCAGAATTATGCTGACTAACTTCTACTGGTTGGCAATTCTTCAGTAGCATATTTCACCCTCTGCCATCCCTTTTTTCTTTTCTTCTAACAGTTCTCTCTAAATAGTGTGCATATCTTTCTATCCTCTAACTCTCCCCTCACCTGTCCATCCAGGAACTCTTCGAGGCAGATGGCACATATGGGGCCAGAGCTGGAGCTGCTGTTTGACCCCCAGCCGCCACGTGGATGCTGGGATCCTCCTGAGCAGCCCTGAGAGCTGTAGGTACGCGTTTCCAGCCTGCTGATGGCCCGCATAGTCTGCTGGTGCACTGAGTCCTGGGAACCAAGTGATACAGCAACAAGGATTCTATATGTGGTGTCCTGCTAGTTTACAAAATGGCTTAACCGTCATGTTATATTAACTACATAGCAATGCATGTCTCATTGATTCAGGCCATCTCTTTAGATTTTACAGCAATGCAATTGTAGAATATATCTTGGAAATAGACACACAAAACCCCTTCAAATGGCTGAAGAGCCTCCTGATGGCAGGTATATGTGCACAGTTAATGTAACATGGACTAAAATCATCTTTTCATTTCATATTTACAAAGATCAGTTGGCAACAAATAACATTTAGGCCCTTTGTTTAACTGTCCTTTTTTAATTGGTGTCCTTTTGAAGCAGGTGCATATGTGTTTAAGATGCACTAAATCTTATACTGTCTGGCTAAGGTTTTTGGTCATCCAGGTCATGAAATGTGTAATAGTAGCAAGTCAAAGAGTTTGGAAGATGTTTCAGCACTCATCCAAGTTCCTTTATCAGTTTGAGTGGCAAAATGTCTTCAAGACTATAACACAAATCCAGCTTTGACTTCTTATTCTGCCCCATTCAAATCAGCTGCTAGTCCCTTGAGAAAGACTAACTTCTGCCTCACTTGCAAGTCACTCTGGAGTAAATGCCAAATAAATAAGTATAAGTGTGAAAAAAATCATCATCATCAGTGAGAAGGACTAGTCTCCTGAAAATACTTAGGGTGTTACGGCATATTTCCATTTGCAAATTACGTCTCCAAATTCTGCTGCTTCACCTCTGTCTTGTCACTGGAGTCCGTTTTTATGACATTTACATGGATTTGGTTATGGCGAATTTCAGTCTAGCCTCGCCCAATTGGCTAAATGCAATGAGGCCGACAAACTCATTTGCATAAAGTCGAGCGTTACAGAATGTTGCAACTAGATTTCGATACGTTACATACGCCGCAACCATTATGCACTGTGCGGATATGGGAAAGCTCTCTATTGAAATGAACAGGACATGTCGCAGTGAACTTGCAATTGACCTGGACAAATAGTGTGTGCTAAGAAAATGCAGTAGGTTATATTTTAGACCTTATCCAGACTAGTAGACTACATTAACCTGAATGAGGCATAGTACATCATTTTAAAAAAAATACATAATGAAAGTTTTCAGATGTATGTGTAGCAGTAATGGAGTACTCGAGTCTTGGATTTGAGTTTAAGTCTGACTTAAGCCAGATTTTTCTTGTCTTATAACTTGACTTTGACTTGGAGTTAAAAGCTTTTCCTGAATTTTGGCAGCGAGGAGGCGCCCTCCGTAGGATGTAGCAACTTAGGGACTTTGAATTTGACCTGGATGTGACTTTAAATTTGACTTGGATGTAACTTTAGACTTGACTGGATGTGAGCGAGAAATGATTTAGACTCGGCTTGAGGCTAAATGACTTTACAACGCTGATGTGTCGTCAAATCACTGTGTGTGAATTAAATAAAGGGAAGGCTGAAGTGTGACATGCTGGCTTACCCAAGTTCTGTTGGACCTGCAGCGAGAGCGAAAAGCAAAGATCATAATGATGGCCAGCACGACCAAGACGACAGTCATAAGGATTCCCACTTCATAGTGAGGCTGGACAGAGAGGGAGAGCAAAGGTGTCAGAATTAACACTCTTGGTGTTCTTGTACGTATGAGCATGTGTGTGTGTGTGCACGCTCACCCATTTTGGCGGCTCCATCATGATGTCGATCTCGACTTTGGCCTCCTCGTTCTTATTGACCAGTCCCATCAGCTCCTCGGCATCCGCTGCCTTCACCATCACCACCGGCCTCTTCAGGAAGCCAGAATTCAACTGTGCATGTGAGAGTGTGTGGTCACTTTCCTGTGATTCAACCTAGCTACTCATCTTTGTCTCTCTTTCACACACCCACACATCCACACACATGCACCCAAACACAATTACCTCAATAGCAGCGTTGGCATCATCAGTGATGTCAAAAATGACAGCCCGAGCTCCCCTGTCCAGAGCCAGCCGAGCCTGAGAGCGCGAGAGAGCAGAATAAAGAGAGAGAGACAGAGAATATTTCTCTTATCATTAAATTAATATGGAGTCTAAATATCACACTTGCCACAAGATGGTAGTCACACAACATCGCAGCACCGTTAGGCTAAAGTCTGCTCATTACGCAATCTCACATCCCTCCACCACAAAGGACCTTGTGTGTGTAAGAGTGTGTGTGTATGTGTGTCGAAATGTTCAACCTGGCTATACTGGACAACTTTGCCTGGAAACCTATTTCATTTGTTTGTGCCGTGTTTGTGCTGATTTGTGCCGTAAAAATTACTGTTGCATGATATATCAATGTAAGTCAATGGCCGAGAGTGACGTCACAGTGAATTAAATGTGTAATAGGTCAAAAAATCTAACAGGTACAAGTTATTTTTCTACAACACAAATCAGCACAAATGCATGACAGTAATTTGGTTAGATTTTTGGTTTGGTTTTGAGTTGAGTGGGGTTTAATGCACTGTGACGTCACTCTTGACCATAAACTTGCATTGAAATATAGCCGGTATAATTTCTCAGAAACCAAACCAGAACAAACAATAATTTTGGCGGCACAAACCCAGCACAAACGAATGACATAAGTTTTATCCTATTTCTTTTTTGATGGGGTGCCAGCTTCACATTTATAAAAAAAAAAAAAAGAGCTACACCCTCAAACAAAACACACGAAAAGTGTGAAATGTACAGAGGACTGGAGCAAAACTCAGCCTATACGAACACACAACCCCTTTCAGGTCAACTCAAACGTGAAAACACACAAACATGATGTTGGTGAAAAGCTCACTCAAATGCATTAATCAACTGTTAATGAGTACGCCGCCTTAAGGGCCTTAAAAGCCCATCCGAGCCCTGAACATTTCAAACAACTGAGTGAGAGAGAGAGAGAGAGAGAGAGAGAGAGATAGAGAGAGAGATAGAGAGAGAGAGAGAGAGTTAATCCATGACTAACAACAATAGACACCGCCAACAGTAGACACCAACTGTTAGGACACCAGTCTGCTTAGCTGAAGTAAACCCTTAGCTAAAGCACACCCTTCAGATAAAATGAACAAGACAAAGAAATTTAATTTATAGCAACAAGACAAGTCGGTTTTACAGATGTTCCTTCAGTATCACAAGTAACAAAAATGGTCAAATAGTGTTTGTTAAGATATTAATAGTGAAAAATTATGAGTTCAAAAGTTTGCATCGCCTTATAACAGTAATATAAATATTCTCTAATAACTTGTATGAACACCCTTTGCCTTATAGCTGCCTCCAACCTCTTCCCAATCTTCTGACCCATTCTCCTTGACATATCTATTATAACTCTGCCAGACTTCATACACTTCCTTGTTTAAGTCAGGTCTGGAAACTGAGAGGGTCACGGCAAAACTTTGACTTATTTCTTTTGGTTCTTTTCAAACTATTTGTTGATTTTGCCTTACGTTCTGGATTGTCCACATTAGATTTTTAACTTATTAAAGTTATTTTTTTGTCGATAAATTGCACAAAAAAATCTAAATAATTAAATAAACATTTTACTTTAATAACCCAGAAATCAAACTTTTTTTCCGCTCTACTGTAATTATAGAGGAACACCTAAATTACTAAGTGGACCTGAAAGACCACTGTTGTGCCTTTGAAAATACATTTACATCTTTTGTACCTGTACAGTATTTTTTCCTGACAGTGAGATTACTGAAACTATAGACTATAGATAATGTGGTAGCATTTTTTTTACAGAACGGTAAGTAAATATATAGTAGTAGTAATGTATGGTACATAGCATGTGTGTTGGAAATTCAACAACGTAGTAACTCATGTGAAAGCTACTAGGTTTGTACGGCAGTGCATGGTGCTACTGTGCAATAATTATTCATGCCTTAATGGGGAAATATGTAATTTTTACAAATAATACTTGGTGCATACATTGCAGGCTGAATATGTAAGTACATATGTAACTCCTGTGAAAAATCCAGGTATGCAATAGTACTTGATGCAGATATCTACACAACCAGTCAAAAGTTTGGACACACCTCATAAAAAGGGTATTACTATTTTAGAATAATAATGAAGACATTAACACTATGAAATAACACATAAATAATAATTCAGCGACCAAGAAAAGTATTAAACAAATCAAAACTATTTTATATTTAAAATTCTCAACAGTATTCCTGATGAAGCTTTGCACACTCTTGGCATCTTCTCAACCAGCTGCATGAGGGATCTTCACCAAGGAGGCTTTTCTTAAACTTCCCAAATAGGCCAAGCGACTTCTTGTCTGCTTCTCCTAAGTTCTAAATGAAAACTACTTGTTTGGGGAAAGAATAAAATTTTAAGTAAAAACTACTTATTAAAAAATACATTTTGATTCAGAAATCAATTTATACATGGGCATTAACTTCACTATTTACATTTGTCTTAGAAACAAATTTCAACCATAAGTCTTTATCAAAATGTCTTTAAGACAATTTAAAATATATATTCAATCTCGCGTGTCCAAACTTTTCACTGGTAGTTTGGCATGCAATTATCAATAATTTACTTTCAGGTGAATGTTGAATTATGAATTAATATCACATTTTATTATTAATTAATATTAATATTATTATATTCATATTATTATATATGTAATGAAGTACTTTGGTAAGACTTACCAAAATTATGTTACTTATTACTATTAAGTGCTATTAAGTGCAAATCTATACTATTAAGTGCAAATTTAGCGATTGAATACGATGTACTTAATATAGTGTAAATTAAAAGTGCTACCAAGTTGAGTAGGTCTTGGGATGAGACTGACATTTTAATAATTTGTTCTATTCACTACTTAGTAATGGACGCCCCATTGACGTAGGCCATCTCTTTAGATTTTATAGAAATACAAACTAAAAATTATTTTAAAACATATCAGATCTTTATCTCAAATATTAGCAATATATACAATATTTATGGGAACAGACACACAAAACCCCTTCATATGGTTACTTTAAGGCTGGTGTGTGTAAGGACAAGTAATTCATATTTACAAAGAGCAGTCATTAACACTTTTATTTTATTAGAAATGGTCCGCATACATAATGTTGCTCTTTCTGCATTTATGATGTTGATCTTAAGATGAGACTATGGGCATTTGGCCACTTTCTTTTGTGGTTGAACTATTTTGCTATTTTCAGCTGTTATTTTGGCTCAGTTTGTTTTTTTCCAAATAAAACTTGCATTTTGAGCAAAAGGGGGACCAGCAAAATGGCCACAATGTCAGAATTTACTTTATGTCCTCCCATCATGGGAACATTTGATCCCCACAAAATGAGTAAGAGTGCGCGCACACACAGAACAGGAGGAACGTTCAGGATCCCAACCACAGTTTGACATCCTACCAATGGAACGTCATAAACTATTTCAAGATCAAACCAAATGATTCACCCCATTACTTGCCGTTATTAATCGAGCACATTTCAGAGCTATAACTGACTCCAAACAAAACTAACGATGATTCTCTATCGTTACATGACATTAGATTTATTCATTGGTGGGTGTTTCAATCCAAAGCGATCTACATGCGAGGCAGAATCCAGTCCACAATCCAGCTTGTTTCCGCTCAAGTACACTAGTGTTAAAATCGCAGTAGCGATACACAATATTGACATTAAAGATGATGAATGAAGCAGAGGACGGGATGATCATGCGCCTGGAAACATTTAGCTGGAGCTGCGCTTGTGAATGGCATTCAATTATTTCTATGAAATTGTACAATGGAGACGAACTTGCAGTCGCATTCATGCCTATTTATAGATTCTGCCATTTTTAAGGAAGACAAAAGTCCAGAGATATTCCTAGGCCATTTGGAGTAGTTTCTTGGGCATTAGAAAAATATTACTATTAACTATTATTTTATGGGTTCAAATTACATTTACTTTAAAATAAAAATGGAGGTCACCAACAGATTAATGTGGAGGAAAATGAAATGAAACCTAAATTAAGCATTCAGGGTGATTGTTAAGAAATTATTATAGAAGCAGTGAGTTCATCTTTATAGGTAGCAGAGGTTGGAAAAGCTTTACTGTACCCTCTGGGCTTCTGTTATACCCAGCACCTGGCTCACACACACACACACACACACACACACACTGCCTTTAAACAGCCGTAAGAGCCCTGAGGGTGCGGGCGATCACAGAAGCTTGCACACACACACACACACACACACACGCACTATCTTTAGATTTACAGGAACAGTAACACTTTAACGTACTTTAATTAAGTACAGGCAACTTTTATTTCTCATTCTAAAAATGGAATATATATATATATATCTCACAAAAGATATATCTCACTTATAATGGAAGTCTAAGGGCAGTTGTTGAATTCTGTCAAAGCTCTTCTTCTGGAATTTTATTCAACTTTTATCCAACACTGGAGCAATACAGTAAAATGTAACTCCAGATACCTATGCTTTCACAAAGGTTTTGTGGTATCACACTGAAACTGATTACACTGGTATTGCATAACTGCAAATTTGTCCTGCTGAAAAGGGGCTAATTATACAGATTTAGAGTTTAATTTGCAAATATCTTTTACTGATTCTTTTATAAAAAATATATGTTTTGCACAAACGTTTATTGACTGAATTCAACAATTGCCCTTAGACTTCCATTATAAGTGAGTTTTGAGTAAACAGGTTTTCTGTTCTTTTCTCAGTACAGGGAAATGTGTCAAAGGTCCTGTCTGTGGTAATCACACATACGTTAAAGATACCGTGGATAGACGAGGGAGTACTCCTTTACTATATTTTCTCCAGTAAACACCTTTAAGAGACAACAGAGAAGTAAGAGTGGAATGATATCATGCAATATTTATGCATATTGATAATTTTCTGTCAAATGAACAGCACACATATATATGACAATAATAAAATATTATTATTAAAGACAATATGTATTCAAATTGCAGCAAACAGTGATGTTAGGCAGGTGTGAACAGTGTGTATGTGATTGTTGTTGATCAGTGTGTAAAGGCCATGTCTAAATCCCTCACGCACTCTCACTCTCTCCTACCTAAACTAGAAGAATGATGTGTGAACTTGTGTGTGTTTTCCTGCACTCTGCTGTCTTTGGCTGTGTATAGCTGGGTCTGAGAGCCCGACGTCGCCTTGGCTGGGACAGAGGGAGGGATGGAGGGTGTGTTAAAGGGGGTAATAACAGGGTGTAGGGCAGCAGGGCGGGTAGGCCCCTCCAGAAGCAGGAAACACTCCTACAGGCCTGTCATTTCCCTAATAGTCCCAATGTGCTGGTACACACAACTACACACACACACACACACACACACACATACACACACACACACTAAAAAACATACACACATGGAAAACAAGTGTGCATTTACTGCAGCTCTGTCTAAGGAACACAGAGCCGAATTATATGCTCTCTGTCCCTTGCTTGTTCACACACACACACACACACACGCACACACACACACATAAACACAAGTACTACTAAAGATCACTGTGCCATACTGTCCAGTAAAAAAATTCGGGATAGCTTGGTTGCGTCCCAAACTGCATACTACAATTCTAAATACTATTTCTGGCATTCTGGCATACTAATTTGATATGCTATTTAGTACGGTAGTATGCGGTTTGGGCAGCTGTAGTGGGATTTTTTTTTTCAAATGAAAGCTACAGTATTTGTAAGAAAGTACTTTTCTTTAAGAGAACCAGCCAAATAGCCCAAAAACGTCGAAACTGTCATGTATTCCTATCATTATGGGGACATTTGGTCCCAACAAATAGCTAAATACATACCCACACACACACACACACACACACACACACACAGACAGAGGTCAAAGCTACTAGACTCATTAAGTTGAAAATGAGTTCATTCGGTCTGTGAATTATCCACAGTTTTTTTGTGAAACTAATCAGTGAGTACGTGATCCTATGTTTGCATGTGTGTGTGTGTGTAAGCGCAGCAGATTGAGAGCCTGCAGCAGGAAGAGGTGGGGCCACACAGGGAGAGATTAAAGACAATGTGTGTTTGATGTGGGGGGGCTGCAGGTGTGTCAGGGCAGGTAGATGCTCCCTGCCATATATATATATATATATATATATATATTGTACACACATATATGTATATATAGACGCACACATACATGCATGCATGCACAGAGAAGACCAGATTGAGCGTGTGTGTGACAGATTGAGTTTGAATGACATACGGACAAACGCTCTAAAAGTTGATAATTATCCCTTTCACTACCGTACACTCCTTTCTTTGTCTTCACGTCTTTCTCTCTCTCCCCACACCTGTTCGTGCTCTCTCGGGCTCTACTCTGACACAGATTTGAAATGCAAAGTACAAGGCGACAGAAAAAGGCCACAGTCATCTGATAGGCTATCGGTGCTTTAGCAGACATCAAAGGGTTGCCGTTGGTGACGGGGCCGATAAAACCTGGGAGCGCTGAGACCTTCCTCCCTCGTACACACACACTACACAGCCTGTTCTACATGTGACTTCTCAAACTGTGGAAAAGCTCACACATACCTACATATCCACACACACGATAATACCACATACACACACAAACACACTCGACAGTGTTGGGATACTACACTGAACCACAACAAGTTCTGCTTTGTATACATTTTGCATTCATACCAGTTCAGCTTTTACAAGTCATGCATACAGTTTTCAGTTACCATATTTTCCGGACTACATGGCACGTCTTTTTTCCCTCTATCAGGTGCTGCGTTTTATAATGCAAAGTGACTTGTATGTTATCAGTTTTGCATGAAGCCACAGCCACATTAGAAATTCTAGAAATTTTGCAGTTCGCGTCTCCTTGGGAAATAGCCATAACCAAGGCGGGACTGGAAGACTGGGGAAGAAAAAAAGGCCTCCATTTGTGTGCATTTAGCTGTGGCTAGCGATATTGTGGTGAGAATGAGGAAACAAACCTCCCGACTGACTGGTAAATGCAGTCAACGCAGGCATCGTAGCCAACGAGGCCAATGCAGCCATTGGTTGATAATGTGAATTTGTGTGTCAAAGTTGAGTTGAACTCAAGTTTCGCTCTGGAAGTCTGCAACGCGAAACCATTGATCTCTGCAAGTTTCACTGAAATGAATGTAATTTTGCTTCAAAAATTAGCTAGTGTGTAAAATGATGTATAGCCTGTATAGAGAATTTAGTGGAGTGCGTTTTATACTCTGGAGTGACTTATTGTCTGAGAAAATGCAATATACCCGTTATCCTTTTATAAGACGCAAGCATTTTGAAAAAAAAAAAGTTTCTTTTTCTGCTCCACTAGTTCTTCTAACTTTTTCCAAAAAGCATTTCAATAGGCATACTTAAAAAGCAATCCACCCTACATATGGTTACTGTATTGAAAAGGAGTGATGGTCGACTAGATGTTAAATGCATGGCAGGAGTCGGACCACAGGCAGACACAGTTACAAGGAACTACAAAACAAAGTAATTTGGTAAGCCAGGAGAGTTGGATGTCCTGTGTAACTTCAGGCCTAGAGCCAGTTTTACAGTTCACATTCTTGTATTGGTTCGAACATTACTGTATCCACTGATCCTAGATCAGTAATTGAAGCACAACGAAAGTCACACAATTGGTCAGCAAAAGTCCAATTGGGTATTTAACAATGTTATAGGCTTTGTAGAGCCTATACTTTATATTATTTTATAAAGTACTTTATAAAATAAGTTATGGTTTCAAATAATTACATTTACTCAACTAAATCATCTCTGCAATAACGGTAGGTCTACTAGAGTATAATTTCCAATACTCTTTCCACTGCTGGCTGCATTGCAAAGTAAGTACTCTTCACCTTTAGTTTTCCAAGTAGTAATTCTATGCCTGTGGATATGTAGACATGATGATATGATGACATGTCAACAGCCATGTCAACAGCTTTGCTTTGCCTTATTTTCTATAGCTTCTCTCCAAAATTCCCTTTTCAATCATCTACAGAAAAGGGAAAGATATGTGGTTAGGAGTTGCTGAACCTCCCCTTTTCTTCAGGCTCAGAAAGCCTAGCAAAAGACACATTAGGCTCTCGTCTCTTATAAACTCCTTAATGCACACAGCCTTGAAAGGACAGAGGCTACTCTGCCTATTCTACAGCCACTCAAGAGGACCGACCACACCAAAACCACATACCACATCTTGACTTGTCACACTGCCTTTCTGCATTGACTTGACATCGGTTCTGGAATTATTTTAACCAAGAGAATCCCAGGTTCCGTCCGCCCAAACTGCAGACAAGGCTCTCTGTCTCCACACTGATTATATACCACACACAGACAAATAACCAAATAACCAAATACATTATATTAGTGCTTTTTCGATCGTTTCCTTTAAAAAACTTTCATTTCAAATCTGTTCTGTAGGAATATAAGGCCTGACGTATTTCGGTTTGGTATCATAGTACAGAAAATGGTCAACGACCTACTGCTTGCCTTGGATTGTGAATAGGATACTGTTGCAGCATTTTATTGGAAACACAGCAGATTTAGACCAAAAAATCTGCCGTGTTTAGATTTTACTTGACAGACCGTTACCAAATTGTTAGTGTCAATAGAGATTCTTCAGGGCTTAAAAAAAGTGAAGTATGGTGTCCCACAAGGTTCTGTTCTAGGCCCTTACATGTTCTACCTTTTATATTTGGTGGTGGTGGCTCAGTGGTTAGGGCACTGGGGTTACTGATCAGAAGGTTGTAAGTTCAAACCACAGCACCACCAAGCTGCCACTGTTGGGCCCTTGAGCAAGGCTCTTATGGCTGATCCTGCACTCTGACCCCAGCTTCTCGATATGCGAGGAATGAATTTCACTGTACTGTACATGTATATGTGACAATAAAAAAGGCATTCTATTCTCTTCATTCTATATTTGGCCTCTTGGATATGTAATTTGCAAACATAATGTTGGCTTTCTCTTCCATGCTGATGATACACAATTATACTTATCAGTTCAGCCAGATTGCTAAGTTCTGATAAAACAGAAGTACTGACATTAAACAAGTATACCCGAAATAAGGTTGCTGATTTCACCCTAGACCTTGATGACTATTCTGTCAAACCAAAAGCTTAGTTCAGTTTAGGACCATGGAGTAACCCTTGATGCTGGTCTATCATTTGATTCCCATGTTAGTAACATCTCTAAAACTGCATATTATCCTTTGAGAAACATAGCCTAAATGAGACATATGCTAACTCAACAGACTCAACAGAAAAGAAAGTCCGAGCACATTACCCCAGTCTTATACAAGCTACATTGGCTACCCATTAAGTTCTGCATAGACTACATAAGTCCAGCTTATGATGTTTGAAGCTCTGAATGGTTTAGCTTTATCGTCCTTTCATTAATGATGGTGGATTGTTCCAATAAAGCACTTTGAGATTTTGGACTAAAAATTAGTAATAAGTATATAAATAAATATTGTTATTATTGTTATTATTAAATGTGAACGCTAATCCTTCAGTGCACAGATGTGCATCCACACACATTTTTTCTCCCTGCTGTGGAAGTTAATTGGCCAAGCTTCCTCTGCTTTTCTTTTGTAGATAAAATCTGATTAGGCATCCAGTTTTTTTCTCCTGACCTGCTGATCTCGCTCAAGTAACACAGAGTCTGACACTTCACCTCCAGACCTATGCTTTAGCAGACGCTCTCCTAGGGTTCATACCCTTATTTATGCATACATGCTCCTCTGGCTCTTAGTTCCATCTAAAACAGTAGTAACACAGGTGAAAATCCACAGTAAGGAATGTAATAAGATGCATTTAGTCTATTCTTCAGACTCTCATCAACCCATAATGCAAGGACAGCGTTTACTCTCTATAGATCGCCTTGCCTTTCTGTACTGACCTAAGATCACTTATGCCATGTCAAGCTGATCCTAGTACAAAGTAACAGCTCACACACACTGTGGAGCTACTCAGGATTTTCTAGTGGCACCACCGCAAAGTGCTGAACGCCTGCAGTCTGAGGAAGTGTTACCAAGGGGACATGTTTAAAGAAGGATTGTGGGACAAATTGTCTAGACTTGAGAGAGAGAGAAAAAGGAAAGGGGAAAATGTCTATTTTATAGGGTTTGACTTAATCTCCTGTAAAAGCAGCCTAAAACCCCTTTCTCTCTGTGTGTATATCTGTGTGTGTGTGTGTGTGTGTGTGGGTGGGTGGGTGTGAGATCCACTTCAAAAGCCGCTCCACATGCCTCCGCTTGCTACCTCCAGAAAAAAAAAAAAAAACATTTCAAAGAGTGTTTATGAGAGAGTGAGAGAACTAAAGAAAGACACAGTGGGAAAGAGAAAGGGAGCCTCAGAGTGGCCTGTGTGTGTGGCTCAATGATTCAGAGGATATAAAATTAAAAATATGTAATCAGGAATGTATTATTATCATCACATAGCAGGGGTAGTTCAGTAGTTAACACCTAGTGACTGGACGGTTTAAGTTTGTCAAAGAGCCACTGTTGGGCGCTTGAGCAAGACCCTTAGCCCTCAACTGCTCAGCTATTTACTTAGATTGTATTGCCTCACTTGTAAGGCATCTGCCAAATGAATGAATGTAAATGCATTATACTCAGGTGTGTTAGAGCTGGTACTAAACACAGTGTGTGAAGGCAGAACTCCTGAAGTCGACTAAAACATCCCTCTCTTAAGCTTCAATTGTGCCCTGCTGTAGCACTTGTTCATCCATCCTCCTCTTTATTGAAACAGTGCTAATAACAGAAGTACATGGCCGATTGAGTGGGTGGTTTATTGCAACCTCAAGAGAGAAATGAGATCAGACATTGTTGACATCTGAAACAAACCCAGACTAACCCTTCTATTGTGAAAATGACATATTTAAAGATAGTGTGTTTTCAACCTAATCTCTATCTATAGTGTATGTGTGATTACCACAGACAAGAATTGGCAAGTTTCCCTATACTGAGAAAATAACAGAAAATCGGTTTACTGGAAACTCACTTATAATGGAAGTCTAAGGGCAGCTGCTGCATTTTT
>JAOUQW010000028.1:5387335-5399108 GCA_028565825.1 Olivaichthys viedmensis | reverse complement strand
ACATCAAAGTCAGTTGTCATAACGTGCTATGTCATTTCACCCCAGAAAGTGTCATGACACAACCCAATGTCACCAAATATTTATGTCACTTGACATAGGTGTTATGTCAACTTGATATCAAAGTTGACAAAAGCAGCCTTTATAACAACTGACGCCTATTGGAATAAGAGTTTATAAATGTTTATGTCAGTTTATGTCAGTTGTCATGAAGGGTTTATGTAGGTGTCATGTAGCCTTCTGACCACTGTCCTACAGTAAAGTGTTACCGACAATCCTTTATCAGACAAACATGCATTGTTTTAATAAACTACAGAAGCCTCTGAATGATTTTCTTAAAAATATCCCAGCAGTTTCCCTAATCTAATAACACTTGCACTGGTGTTTGTCATCATTTTTAAGAATGTGAAACTGTGAGCAGTTATGTATACTGAAAACTGTCATATTAGGTTGTAGTTATCGTGCTGTGAATTTTTCATACCTCTAAAATATAAAGTTTCAACATTCCAGTATGTACCTGCTACTGTACTTAGTAAACTCATCTACAAAGCGTGTTAAGACGTTTTGACACGTTTGTCTCTGCATTTACAGCTATTCAGCTTTAACTGTTTTACATAGACAATATGACCCATTTCAGAGGTAACACATCAAGGCCTCGCTGACGTCAGGTGGAACAAAGGGAAAATGAAAGATGAAGAGTATAATAAAGGCAAAAAGATGTAAAAGCACCAGCAAAAGGTCAGACCCACTCCCCACGGGGAGGAACAAGTGACAAAAACAGTATGCGGAAAGAACGATTTATTCCTCCTGGGCGGATATCCTTTGCTCAAAAGCTTCTTCTGCACATCCTTTTGGAGCAGCATGGATACACACACATATACAAATTAAAAACGTCAAAAATATAAAACATGGTCTCTCATACACACACACACAAGCAATGTTTGCATTGTTCTCACACACTAGACACTATGATCTAAGCACATCGAATAATAACCCCAAACAAAACATCCAACTTATCAACCTTTACAACACATCACCAAACGCAAACCTTTAAGCGCCACTCCCTCTGCCCCACACACACACACACACACACACACACACACACACACACGCATACTTTCAGCTTGCTTTTCGTTCCTTATTTCCATTTCAAAGGTAAACAGGATTAGAAATGGCTCAATGAAGCGTTGCTGCATCTTTAAAAGAGACAAAAGCGTCGAATCAAGGGCCAGCAAGTCCAGACATGGGTGTAAACTCCAAACACACTCATCCCTCCTCGCCTTTATAAAGAAACGAATAAAAACACAGCTTTGCGCATTAAGCCTCGGCCTAGTGTACGGCAAGATAAGGAGAAAGAAAACAATTTCTGTGCTCTTCGTTCAAGGCTAGTGCTCATAATTACAATGCCGCAGGACGTATAAACATATTACGTGTTCGTTAAGAGAGATATATCTCTGAAATTGAAACCCAAGGGGATGTTTGGATTAAACGAGCAACGATGAGCTCCTTCGGGTAAATATTTGGAGATCCTCTCATTCCACGACCAGCGCGCCATTGGAATAGTCTACGCCAAGCTGTTTTCTGGGAGAGGCGTAGAAAAGTCCAAATGATGGTTTTATTCCATCAGTGATGAAAAATGACTACTATTTCTGTAAAAATGTAGCTCTTAAACAAGATTAGATCATTCTCCATAAACATGTTTAAAAAAAAAAGCGGTAGTGAGTTTCACGCATAATGCATAGAGGTCCGTAATAATATCAATATCAACGACAACAATTAACACTGTGTAAAATATGTCATTACAGCAATAAAAAAAACTTAAGCAAACCGGATATTCAGATCAGGGGCGTAGCAAGGAATTCTGGGCCCCCTGAAAGAATATTGCTCTGGGCCCAAACCTCTTTAATTTCGAAGTGCATTTAGTATACAGTCAATATATTCAGACATCCTACTGTTATTTTCGTCACCACCTTTCACCCCACTAGCAACGGCCCTGATTCAGATATATTTTAATTTGAAAACGTGGATAATATCTCTCTCTCTCTCTTGCTCTCTCTGTCTCTTTCTCCTTACATAGAGATCTGCTTTCACGTACACACACACACATATATAGATCTGCTTTCTGCTCCCTGTGGGTGCCTCGATCAGTCTATTCCAAGCTCAATACCATCATGTGCTTTATCAGTGAGCAAACGCAAATGTTCCCCATGCCTCCACTATTGGAATCGAGTGGGTTTGTGTGTGTGTGTGTGTGTGTGTGTGTGTGTGTGTGTGTGGGCGTGTGTTTGCATTCCATGAGTTGTCTTACCTTCTCCAGAAGAGGCAGGCACTGGGGCACTTTGCTCTCTGGACTCTCCAGCTTGACAATGCTGATGAAGAAGCTTTCTTGCCGCTCATCCTCACTGGTGTTACACAGAGACAGCGGGTGAGACTGCAGAGAGACAAAGAGACAGAGAGAGAGTTATTCAATTATGGGCCGAACACAGTAAGCATTTACAAGTGTAAGATTGACTGTTTTTATTTCCTTAGTTATTAAAAATAAATACAAAGTTTCACTCAGTTGATACTTAGTATTCAACAAATCATAATTTAAAAAGCTTTGACAAAACAGTTTTTAGATATTTGAGAAAACCTTGTCTTAATTATGAACTCAGAGCATGGTGGCCATGTTTGACAGCCAGTCACACGTGAGGGAAATATTAATCTGTGATCAATTTCGCTAAGAGTTCGCTAATTCACGCTAATCTAAGATCAGTTTTTGTGTTTGCTAATTCACGCTAATCTGACATCAGCTTTCGTCTGTGCCAATTCACGTTAATCTGAGATCAGTTTTCATGTCTGAGGTTTCTTTTCTAAAGGATGAGCCTAGTACATCAACATTAATGGTCCAGAAAGATGATTAAATGTCCTTGACCACAAAATGCTATTAAACATGACATAAAGCTCCACCAAAAAGCCATATTCCGTAACTCTGGCATGAGTCACTTTAAGAAACACCATGGAATTCTGTGCTTTCCACCCAATATAAATCTCCTCTAAATCAGCATTGGTATCCTTTGTGCAAAAACCTCCAGGAAGGAGCCTCCACGAGGGCTTAACCTAGCTACCCTTAGCCCATTGCGGTCTGCCAAAGGATGGGGAGGAGAGGAAGAGGAGTCCCCCTGACCTCAGGCAGAAATCCCTTAAACCAAAATACCCGAGCATGACATCAGTGGTGGGTGAAACTTGTAGAAAGTATGACATTATTTGGAACATGCAGCTGGTACTGTCAGTGGAACTGAAAGAAGGTAATGGTTATGAAAGCAAAATGGAAGGAAGTGGTGAAATAGAGGAGAAATGGGTGAAGGATGGCAGGAAAGATGTCTTGAATCATGATCTAGTCTTTTTAAGCAGCAAATTGAATGTTGGGAACTGTAACAGATTCAGAGTAGAGTCAACAAACATGAATGTTGGGCTTGACAGAGTTGTGCACCTGTGGTTTATAATGTATTCAGAAAAGCCTGTGAAAAAAAAAGACCTGAGAAGAATGCGTATGGCAACATGGGAATAGGCTTGTACCATAAGAAACAAGACACTAGTCACTCCAGTCTGGTATATAATCATCATCCATTTAGTATGTTTATGAAGATGACTGCAGACACTTAATATCTGGGCAGTAACTCTCAGGGCTGAAGGAGGATTTTAGAGGCATTACAACAGCATCTGCTTTCAATACTTCTCCTTACTTAGAGCTGAATGTTTCTCAGCAACTGGCATGTTTTCTTGCACGTAGCAATGCGACCTTTCGATGAGAAAGACCTACTGCCTTTCTCAGCTAGATTGAATTTGGAACAAATTCAGAGAAATAATATATCATTTTACATTTTCTCATGAGGACTTGTAGAAAGAGTAATTTTTTGTCAGCTTCTCCCAAAGGCAAAAGCCTTGAACATCCAAGTGGAGACTGTGATGAGTCCTTTACAAAGCCAACCATTATCTTTATTGCACAACGTGCCAAATCCACTTACAGTTAAGCAGACTCGAGCACAGTCCCAGGATCTCGGAGTATTTTCAAGAGGGCAGGAAGACAGAGACCCAGAACCAGTAGCCTCTTTCAAGCCAGCGCTCTGATCCAGTGAGACACTAGGGTTTCCTAAGGCCAAGGACCAGGAAGGCCTGGGAACCAAAAATCGCAGTCTCGATTTCAACAGGGAGCCCAAACCGAACCACAGAGCGCGCAAACAGTCACCAGCCCGAATGTTGACAGTGGTCGGAGCTGGCTGTCTGTCTCTGCTGGAGAGTGGGCGAGATGTCCCCATCCTGCGCCTTTGTAGTCGCGATTAAAAGCATTCCGCCGCTGCCACAGTTGGCCAACTAAAAATAGAACAAAAAAAATCTTGACAGCCTCAAAAACAAACAGTGGTGCAGGGAGCAAGGAAAAATAAATAGTGGCTGTGGTGAGAAGTCAATAATTTTTTTCCCTCCCAGTTTTGCCCTACGGGTCTCCTTTTGTCTCGTGCCAGCAGTGGGGCTAGTTAATCTTAGATGCGAGAGTCACTCTCTTTGTCGTCCTTGATCTGTCTCTCTCTTTATCCCCTTAGGCCTTAGATCATCGTCAACCCTTCAGTTTACTTCCATTTAAAATTCATAGACAGAAAGCGCTCCCTGAAAAGGCTTCTGTTTCTTAGTTTACAAATGATGTGACAAACTGGGCACTTCCATGCTTCATAACTAATTTGACAAAATGCAGCATACACACATAGATATCACTGTCCAGTGTTACTGCTAATTTAGTCAAACAATAAGCAGCAACTGAAAGCGATTGCACGAAGATATACTTCTTCTGTATACTGTGGTGGAGGCAGTTTCAGCATTTTAGCAAAAGGAGGGGGTTCTGGGAGTGATTGACAGGAAACTGGGGTCAGGGAGGCCCTTTATCCCCGTTTCAAAGGCTTTACCCCCTGAGGGCTGGAGACTCAGCCAAGTCTAGTATGTGTCAGGAAAGAATTCTGTTCCCCAAATCCCGCGCCCACACCTCTCTCTCTGCTCTTTCCAACAGCACCAAAATACTTGGCCAGCAGCCGGTGTGTTGTTCCGACCCAGTTTCCCGTGACAACCGCCTCTCTCACTATGTGTGTATGTGCATGTGTGTGTATGTCTGCAAGACTTCGCTCAGACCTTCAATCAGTGCGTCTGATCCAAACAGTGCTGTTATGCTCTACAGAATCCTGCCAAGCTTCTCATTCATGCACAAACACTCACAACTGTGTGAAACAGATCCTGGGCTTGTTTTCTTGGTAAGACAGGTGCTAACTGTTGCAAAAGAACATAAATGGACATTTGTTTCAAACACCATTGACACTGGCTCTTCATTTCTGCACTATTTCACAAGACAATCATTGGGTGACCGTGGGGTCAAATCTAGACGATGATTTGAGCCATCCGTGACCGGGAGTCCAACAGGGCATAATTGGCCCTGCTTTGGTACTCTGTCACACTCTACGCTGGCAATTAGAGTGACACTAGCCAATCGTGGGTGCCTATGAGCTCATGTACTGTATACGAAAGAGGGCAATTAGCGTTGCATGAGCATCAGTTCAAAAAGATGTGGTGGCAGACCTTCACATGCCTCAGAGAAAGCATGTGTTTGCCCTCACCCTCCCCAGTTGGTAGCTGTCGTACGATAATGGAGAACTAGCTAGTAGGAGGAAATAAAGTTGACCTTTATCCTTGCCCTAGCCAAAATCTCAATCATAGCCCTAACCTCAGTGAGACACTACAATGCTCATCCATAAGTCCAACAGCATGGAAAAAAGACAAAGCTTTAGTGTAAGCGGTTCTGCATAAGGCTCTCTGCTAACTGAATTAAGAAGAGATCGCTGGAAAGCAAAGATGTTGTGGAGGAAAAGAGTGATTCCAGGTTGATGAACATAGGACTTGTGCATAGGGTTGGGTACAGCTTGACATTTTTCAATACCAGTACTTTGAGTTTAATACTGATACCAATTTTTTTTTGATTACTTTATTTTATTTTGCATTAAAGCTCACTGCAATTTTATCAGCCTGGTATGCATACCCAATTTACACTTACTACCTTGTAGCTTTTAAATTCCTGACAACAATTAATCGATAGAAATTAATAATTAAAAAATGCCCAGTAAGCAAAAAGTAGTTTTTAATGCGTCTTTTCAAAGAAAAGTCTTATCCGAAAATTATAAGAAAAGTCAAACTTAATATAAACCAAAAGATGATGCATGTTTAGGGGCCAAATCAAGGGGGACTAGGACCAACCAAAAGTAGACCAACTTAAGTCAGGCCAGACTGGCTCTATGAACGTCTCTGGTCAGTTGGTGCTCACTGGGTGGTCTAAGCTGCCCTAGAGCTGTATTTCTGGCGATAGAATGATAGAACAAAGAACTTAATTTCTTCAAATTCTTGGAGGCGCTTGAAACAATCCTGAATTTTATAGAGAAACCTTTAAAAAAACAACTTATAATTGCCACAAGAGGCAAGTGACTCTCAGCCAAACATTTGAAGTTTCAAAGCCCAGAATTCCTCAGAGTCATTCTTGCTAGCAGTTTTCGGCATCTTAGCCAGGTTTTCATCTAGCTAATTGTAGTGCTAGCTAAATCCTAGCTATCATCATATGTTTACCAAGCAATCAGCCCTGACAAAATAAGACAAGCTAAGTGTTTTCTTTACCTCTGCAGTCTAAAAACACAAAGACTCCCACATTCCTTCATAGAAACATGCAAACATTCCAGTGTCCTCATTTACTAAGGTCTTAAGTCCAGACAATGCTGTAAAATGCTATAAAACTAGCTAGCAACCAACAATTAGAGTTATTTTTGGAGGTTTTTTAATTTTAGTAAATGTAGAAGTCTGAAGATTCAGACCTGTTCCCAGGTAGTGGATTAAAACTGGTGTTTAGAAGTGTGTGTGTGTGTGTGTGTGTGTGTGTGTGTGTGTTCAGAGATGGGCAGAGAGAAGTGAAGGGTCGTACAGCACTGGTGCTGTCAAAACACCAGTGGAGTCACATTTCACCCCCATTGCCTTTACTGCCCCATCCACTGAGACAGAGAAGTGAGGGGAAAAAACACAATCTGCCGAGAAATTGATACTATAATGACTGCGGAGCAATTACTGCACGACCCGAGAGAGAGAGAAAGAGAAAGAGAGAGAGAGAGAGAGAGAGAGAGAGAGAGACGTCGGGTTGTCTGTGCAGTCAATGAGGAGGATTTGAAGGTATTGTGGCAGTTTTCAAGAGGCAAAGCAGCAGGCCAGGGGAGGCGTTTAGGGCCCGAGAGAAAGGAAGCCTCTGTAATCTCACCCATTGAGAAGCATGCTGAGCCAGAGGACACCCCATTAGCAGCAAATTACTGAAGCCTAACTGTAAAATTTACAGAACTTTATAGATGTACAACTGTAACCCAATAATGCCTGAAATGGATAGATAAACTCTTCAGTTCTAGTCTCAACCCTGTTATCCTTCAGTTCTGCTGTCCAATCTTTCATTTTAGTTCAATTAGTTCAAAAGCCGATCTCTTGGGTGAAACTACTGTTTATGATATACAGTTTTTGGTATATCACGGTATGAAGTGTATAAGATTTTTAAACAATTTGTCAAATAAGACATTAAATGATATATAGCATTGCAGAAGTGTTGTTTACTCTTTTTTTTTTTTTTTACTGTTGTGTAACACCACTGACAGTGACACCAATGTCAATAATGCACAAACCTAGCCTTTTCTCAAATGTAGCCAGCTGCCATCCTAGTTTAAAGGTCACAAACCTAACCTAATTTAAAAACTAATAAATGTTTTATAAATTTCATTATATAAGTATTAAAAAAACACCACGAACACAACTGAAACCAATAAAGTGTGACATCTTAAACTATGAGCTATCTAACTAAATTTTGTCACGCGCCCGGCTGAGCGTGCGACATAGCGTGGGCGGTCGCCATGGTGACGGCCGCCACGTGCGCGGATGTTGTTTGTTCAAAGCCTTGCGCCTGTGTCCGCACCCCGGAACTCACACGTGACAGAACGAAAGACCTCAAACCAGGACACAGCGAGGATGACCGCTGCGGAGGTCCACATCGCGCTCATAGAGCACCAGCGCTGGATGGCAGAAATCGCCCCGCTGGTAGCGCGGGCCTCCGCGAGCACCAAGCCGATCCGCTCCCGGATCGACAACCTGGTGGCCCGCAAAGCTGCTGCTAACCGCGGCGCAGCAGCTTGCCCCTCAGGGGGCACCGCGCCAGCCCCGATCGCCCCCCTCCCAGGAGTGGAGAGGGAAAAAAGCGCTGGAGTTTTTTGGGGGGGGCTAGTAACGGCCGCGGAGGCCGACGCCATAGATGGCGTGGAGGAGCCCCCCAAGGCAGAGAAGGGCGTGGAGACCGTCCCCAACACCATAGACAGCGTGGAGGAGCCCCCCAATGCCAAGAAGGGCGTGGAGACCGTCCCCGACGCCATAGACGGCGTGGAGGAGCCCCCCAATGCCGAGAAGGGCGTGGAGACCGTCACTGATGCCATAGACGCCGTGGAGGAGCCCCCCAACGCCGAGAAGGGCATGGAGACCGTCCCCGACACCATAGACGGCGTGGAGGAGCCGCCCAACGCCGAGAAGGGCGGGGACGAGGTCCCAAATGCCCAAGTGGGCGAGGAGGAGGAAGTCGTAACGCCGCCCCCGGGCTTCGGGGACGACGACGTCCCTCCCCCACAGGAGGAAGAGGTCGTGGCGCCACTCCTGGGCTTCGGGGACGACGACGTTCCCACGCTCCTTGACACTGCAGGGGGGGGCCCCCCAGGGACACGATCTGGAAGTAGAAGAGCAGGCGGAGCTCTTCAGGGGGCTCTCCCGTGCCGATAAGGCACCGCCCCCAAGCTTCGAGACCAGAGGCGCCCCGATGCCTCAGGATGCCACGGTGGGAGGCCCCCGGGCGTCCAGCAACGCCGCCACTGGGGAGAACAGTACTCTCCCGCCAAGCCTCGGGACCAATGGAGCTCAGAGGCTCCCAGACACCGCGGTGGGTGGCCCCCGGGTGTCCAACGTAGGGGGTGGCGTCGTCCAGTATCCGGGGCGCTGGGTCCCTTCCCTGGACCGGCCTCCAAGCGGCCACCCGGACAAGGTCATAGGCCCCACGGGCCCGGGGGCCCCCCGGACAACCGGTTTAGGCGCGGCAGAGCCGCGCCTTTGAGGGGAGGCTCTGTCACGCACCCGGCTGAGCACATGACATAGCGTGGGCGGTCGCCATGGCGATGGCCGCCACGTGCGCGGACTTGAACTTGTTTGTGTTTCCCTGTTGATAACGTGTGAGTGTTGTTAAATGTTTCCAGCTGTCCCTCGTTCGTCTCCCTTAATCACTAAGTGTTTAAATACCCGCTTATGTCCGTCCTGTGTTGTCTTTCGTTGTTAATGTACATGTGTGTGACTATGTGTACTCTGTGTGTTATCGCAAATAAATATGTTGTTTGTTAAAAACCTCTCGCCTGTGTCCGCACCCCGGAACTCACTCGTGACAAAAATTGTTAGCTGGGGAAATGGGACAGCACTAATTCAACCTTTTTGGTTTAGATTTAAAAACATCAGTCATTTTTAAGGAACACTTTTATTTTTATCTCATTACTCTCAGGCCAAAATGAGCTGAACATCGTCTCTATAATAATAATAAATTTACATTAATGCTGGAATGTTCCATATTTCTGATTTCTCTGTTTTATTTGGACTGTGGGGTTAAATTTATTACTACTGCCATTTTTTTTTTTTTTTCCCCAATAAGAACAGATGATGTGGGATGGCTTGAGTTCCACTCTGGCACCACCTACTAATTATCACCTGTCAACTCCATCTGTGTTTAAATAACTCACTTTTCTAGCTGCCTAAAAAATAGGGGGTGTTTTTATTTTACAATGGACCTGAAATGGGTCTGTAGTTTAGTTTTGTAGTGCTGCAGTGCCCAATATTGCTAATTTACCCTGGAGATTTACACTAGCGGTCAGTTTGAGTACGCTTGCCTTGGAGACGCCTCTGGGATTTTTCTCTTAATTGGTCCTCACCAGCTCTGGTTCCACACTGGAAATACCTTCTAATTATCTTCCGTCAGATTCATCTGTGGTTATATATCTTACATCCTTGTCGGCTTTTCCAGGCTCCATAAGAAACAGGGATCATTCTCTTAATATATTGGGCTACTCGAGAAGAAATGGGTCTGGAGTTGAACTGATGATTTACTCTTGGAATATATAACACCAGTCAATAGATAGAGTGCACTTGCCCGAAGGACACTCCATATTGCCTTTTTTTCCCGCTGCAAATATCAGTGACAAATTCCTTAAAGAATATGAAAAATTTTGTTACTTAAAAGGTTTAGTATTCAAATGCATTGAATGCTAATGAGACTATAATGTTATACTGCTACAGACAGAGTGAACATTAGCAGTAGAGCTACACTATGCATTTGTATCACGAAAAAACATGGAAATTGGAAATTGTGTCGCTTTCTTAAGCAAAGAAAATCATGAGGAGCAACATCATTTTATCATACATTTGAATGTGTCAGATTTTTTTTTCCTCTTTTGTCATTCATATTAGCTCAATTTTACATTACATATGAGAAACAGGAGCCCATTAAATGGCATAAATAAGCAGAACACAACAACCTTATACAGACCAGTTTTACTGTTAAACCAAATACCTTCAGCACCATGGACAGCTAACACCAATAATTCCAGCACCATGGACAGTGTATGCTAATGACTTCGGCAGCATGGACAGTGTGCACTAATAACTTCGGCAGCATGGACAGTGTGCACTAATAACTTCGGCACCATGGACAGTGTGCACTAATAAATTCGGCACCATGGACAGTGTGCACTAATAACTTCGGCACCATGGACAGTGTGCACTAATAACTTCTGCACCATGGACAGTGTGCACTAATAACTCTCTCTCTGTTCTCTCTCTTTCTCTATGTTCTTTCTTTCTGTTCTCTCTGTGCTCTCTCTGTGCTCTCTGTGTTCTCTCTCTGTGTTTTCTTTGTGTTCTCTCTCTCTATGTTCTCTCTGTGTTCTCTCTGTGTTCTTGCTATGTGTTCTCTCTATATTCTCTCTGTGTTCTCTCTCTGTGCTCTCTCTGCATTCTTTCTCTGTGCTCTCGCTCTTTGGTCTCTCTGTGTTCTCGTTCTCTTTGTTCTCTCTCTGTGTTCTCTCTGTGTTCTCGCTTTGTGTTCTCTCTGTGTTCTTTCTCTCTATGTTCTGTCTATGTGCTCTCTCTGTGTTCTATCTGTGTTTTCTCTCTCTATGTTCTCTCTCTATGTTCTCGCTCTGTGTTCTCTCTATTTTCTCTTTTTGTGTTCTCTCTGTGTTCTTGCTCTGTGTTCTCTTTATGTTCTCTCTCTATGTTCTCTCATTGTGTTGTCTCTCTGTGTTCTCTCTCTGTATGTTTTCTCTGTGTGTGCTCTCTCTATGTTCTCTCTGTGTTCAATTAAATTAAATTAAATTCAATAAGCTTTATTGGCATGACCATATACAGTGACAGTTTTGCCAAAGCATCACAGAAAAGACAGAACTTTTATTAACATATTAACTAACACATTTCGTAATATCAAAGAATGTCCATGTAAGGGAACAACGATGGAGTGGAAAATTGGTGTGATTATCGATGCTGGCCTGTAGATAATATTACCAGGACAGCCTTTTTCCATCTCAGAAAAATTTCTAAACTAAGAAATATAATGTTGTTACATGATGCAGAAAAACTAGTTCATGCTTTTATTACCTCTAGATTGGACTAC
>JAOUQW010000028.1:5376751-5387235 GCA_028565825.1 Olivaichthys viedmensis | reverse complement strand
CAGACAGTGAGACAGCTGGTCAGTACACTCTCTATTGTCCCCGTGTAGAAGGTGGTGAGGATGGAAGGGGGGAGGTTATCTTCATCCTTCGCAGGAAGTGAAGAATCGATGGCCTGCACTATTTTTTAGTTCCGCCCACATGTCCCGGCTCGGCTAGTACATGAGTTGGTACATGGGCATGAAGGGTAACGAAATTTAGCACGGGTACTTGGGTACGGCGCAGCTCACTTGGCGGTGGAAATAGCGACAACGGGAAGGATTATGGGTAATTTGCCGACCCGAACCATGCCGCACCGTCTGGTGGAAAAACATCATTAAATTAAGATGTTTCATCATGAAAGAAGACGTGTGAGGGCGAGAGACGCACTGCTCATCACTGCCTCCACACCCAGGTCCTTTTGTTCTTTGCTGTTCTTTTTTTTTTTTTTTCTAGTCTGCTCTCGACCTCCTCTCTTGCCTTTTCTTCCCTTTGTGATTCAAACACTTTCCTGTCTCTACCTGCCAATACAGACACCACACACACACACACAATCCATGTTGCCTCATGCTTCTTTATCAAGCCAAGTGTTTCCGACACACACACTCCACATTGCGACCCTCATGTTTTCTTCAGGCCATCTCTCTAGATTTTACAGTAAGATAAATGTAAAATATATTTAAAAGCACCCAGTATATTGTATTTTAATCTCAATTATTATTATTATTATTATTATTAATCTTTATGGAAATATATACACACACACACACACACACACAAGTCTTTCACATGCTTGGTGATCCTCCTGATGGCAGATGTGTGTGCATGCTTGAAGCAAATACGCAAGTTTTAGCATCGTTCACTTCCACAAAATGTTTACACATCCACAGTATGATTTGGGAAGTGCTGGAAATTGGGATGTAGCACTACACATGGCAGAAAATGCCAATCTGGTGTACAGATCAGGTAATGACGTGGCTACAACAGGTTCAGGGTTGCCAGATTGGATGGACGGTTTCCAGTCTAAATTGTGGCTTAAAACCTGCCCTGGTTTCGTTGTAAACCCTGGTCAGGCATTATTCCTAACGGCAACCTTTGAAACCGGGGAGTGGCAAGAGCCAGGATTAACGAGATCCGTGTGCAATTTTACCGTTCAAGCGCAACTGAATCTGTGCTATAAAATAAAGTGATGGGTGTTACTAAGGTTCTAATGGGTCTTTACCCAAAACCTATGGTTAAACTATACATTTATGTAGAACAATATATTGTGAGGAGGCTTAGTGTAGCCACTACAGTGCATCTTTCACATTTGTTCTTTTCAATTTGGGACTTTTTTATACAGACTTTAGTGTCTCTTCAAAAGATTCTATTTTACAGATTCAGTGGTGCTCTGGTAAAACAATTGAAAACGATGTTGAACCTTGTGACACCAATTACAGTGAAAGTGAGTGTAATTTCTAAGGTAGTTACATGTCAAGGCTGTTTCATAGCTTACAAAATGTGCAATAGCGTTGCAGTTACCAACCAGGAAGAAGTTTTAAGTAATGTAGACATAATGTCTTTGTACTTACTAGGTTTTAACTCCAAATTACTATTATTAGGGCTTTGTCCCTTTTACTTTCTTACTTAAAAACCCTTTAATGGTCTGCTCAACCATTTGAACCATTTCCTTTAATTATTTATGATTTAATTAAGATATTTTGATGTAATTCTATACAAATGCACAAAAAAAACATTTATTTGACACAACAAAGATATGTTTTATAACTTTTAATTATTTTTTGGTATTTTTTGTTTTGTTTTATGCCTTTAACATATTTTATGTTTTAAAATATTATTATACTATTAAAATGTACTAATTTATTTTATGGTTTTATTTATCAGGTTTTAAACACTTCATATATAAGAAATATGGAGGACAAATGTATTTTATTTAGGTTTAAATAAATAACCATTACCAATAATAATAGACATTTAAACCGTTTGGTTTAGAGCCTCTCATAACAGAGAAAAGAACTAGCATGGTCAGTTAAAATAACATTGTTTGTTATTATTAAATCCCCTTAAAGTACCATTGTTTTTTCTTGGTGAGACCGTTAAAGGGTTAATAGGTCAAACATGCGATATATCATAGTATAGTATGTATTATAGCTTTGTGTAATTGTACTTTGTTACTATATTTAAGTATTATTTTAAGGGATTTGTACTTGAAAATTAATACTTGTACTCTGACTCGCTTACTTTTCCATGGAAAAATAAATAAAAATCCACACTTTTTTCTCCTTACATTTTCATTTAGACCTTCCAAGTACTTGCTACAAATCTCAAAGTTCATGACTCAAATATTTAAAAAATTAAATAAAATAAGGTATTAAGCAGTAAGGGTGTAGAATGAGCATTCAGGCATTTTATCATAATTGACTTAGATTGTCTTGGTAGTTACCATCTTTTCACCTGTTGTAACTATCCAGTACTTATGAGTTTGTTCCACACACTTGCCCACCTAATACCTAGAACGTAAAAGACAGTAAAATAAAGGGTTACCAAATTATAGGCTCTATCTTGCATTTTTAAATTCCACCAAAAAACTTGTATTGAAAGCCATATTTTTTGTAGTTATTTTTTCAATACCGAATACTAAATTGCTTGACATGACGGTTCTACAACAACAGAAAAAGGCACAAAGACGGGTGCGCCTGTCACACGCTCGGCTGAGCGTGGCGTGGGCGGTCGCCTTGGCGACAGCCGCCACGTGCGCGAACTTGAACTTGTTTGTGTTTTCCTGTGGATGACGCGTGAGTGTTAAATGTTTCCAGCTGTCCCTCGTTCGTCTCCCTTAATCACTAAGTGTTTAAATACCCGCTTGTGTCCGTCCTGTGTTGTCTTTCGTTGTTAATGTCTGCGTGTGTTTGTATATGTTAGATGCTCTGTGTGGGAATAAATATGTTGTTTGTTCAAAGCCTCGCGCCTGTGTCCGCACTCCGGAACTCACACGTGACAAATTTAAGAAAGTAAGAGAGATTTGACTTTGTGTGTGCTCTTGATATTAGTTCTTTTTGCTTAGATTTTTGCGCATAACAAGTTTTTCAAAAAGACTAACTTGTTTTTTTTTCAAAAGTGCTGGTTTCTATTTGGGTAACACCGCTGACATAAAATTAGGGGGAACACTTTTTTTTTTAAATAATTTTTTTTTTCTTCAATTAAATTATGTATATTCTACTGAGCCTATGTTTTAAATTCTTAAATACTGTGTACAAAATAAAAAAAATCAATTATAAAATAAATTATTTAATACATGTTTAATCTTACACCTTTGTGAGGTCACATGGGGATCATGTTTTCACACTTTGTACATTTCTTGCACACACAAAATATTTTGAAATAGAAAAATAAAGAAGCAATGTTGTATTAATAAAAAGCACCTATATTTGTGGGTATTATATCTTTTGTGATTTATTGAGAGTTAAAGTTGTGGAAACATTTGCCGCTGCAGTTGTACAAGGACCCATAAGGTCATAGAGGTATACCATCGTCCTAACTGCTACACACACGCTACCCAGCAGAGGGGGTAATGTTCTTTAGGGCATACACACACACACACACACACACACACACACGCACACACATATACACACGTTTGTCACACAAGATTAAAGGTTAAAGTTGAGAGTCAAACTCCATATTAAGTGACCTTCATGGTGAAGTGAAAAGAAGTGGACAGTCATGCTATATAACCAAATTAACCTCTGTGACTGACTTGACTCCAAGAGATGCAATGGTTCACCACGTCTCATTCTTTCCACAGTGCCGCCAAATCCTGCACGTCTCACACTCATATACACAACACACACACACACACACGCATGCATGCACACACACATTCGGACCAGTAATCTCCATTTCAAAGTTGAGGATGAGGATAAACAGAGGCTTCCTCTGTGCTAACGGGAGCATGCCATCTCGCTTCAACATTTGTTTCTCTTTCATTCATCCCTCTCATTATCGCTGTTGCAGGGGCCATGTCTCAAATCCCCCTTCTCTCTCCCACTCTAGTTGTTGCTTTTATATCTTTTAATTTGTAGATCTCCTAACTGGCAGTCTGTGATGCTCCAATCAGTCACTGCAAAATGCAGAATGCTTTTAAACTCAACATAAGTGTTTAATGCAACCTACTACACAAGTGACAGAACAGCGAGAACAGAATACAAGAGAGAAAAAGACAGGAACAAATTCAGAGGCAGGAAATTGCAAGTTAGTGCTCTCTTCCTATGATGCTGCATATGAAAAGATGTGGTGGCTTCATGTGTCGAATGAAGCACATGTTAGCCTTCATCCTCTCAAATTGCCGTGGGATAGGAAAAAAAACAAGCTAGTGGGTGGAATTGGGAGAAAAATTGGGTAAAAAAAAAGAAGCAATATATGAATCTCCTTTAAACACTGATTTTTTGCAGAAATTACTTTTAACCAAAAATTGGTAGGGACATTAGGGACGCATCGATCCTATACTGAGTATCAGTATCAGATGATTTTGGCCTGAAATGGTGAACTGGTGACGAATCCAATTCGACATATTTTCTGGTCTGATCCACTGATGTTTTTACTATACATGACTGTTATTTTTCATATAACCTAACAACCTAAACTTGAACAGAGTAGGGTTGTTTACTGTGAGGATGTCAGTATGGGATCTCTATCGGGTATTGGCTGATACCCAGAGCTCTCATATCAGTTTTGTCCTCATTTGATTTGATTTTTACTTATCCTAATCAAATAAAACAACATGGACAATCTGGTATAGTCCTGATACCTGATTCAGTTTGACAAGTCAAACTGGATTTTGTGTGTGTGTATGTGTGTGTGTTTTTCTTTATTTCTTGACAAAAACTTGTGACAGGAACAACATGGACCAACAAAGCATATAGGCCGGTCAGGGGAAGAGCTTAAGTGCAGTACCCGCAGTGACAGAAGCTACAAACATGGCATACGCCACCCGAGTAGTTTTTATTGCTGGTGTCTGCGCCAAATACGTTAAAAAACGTGACTGGACATTGCTCATGTGTAAGACATAAACCAGGGCCAAATCTTAATGTGGGTAGCTATAACCTGTGTCGTTATTATATCAACCAATGTGGATATGCAAGAAAATGTGACTACACTCTGAACAAACAAATCAGATTTGGTCACTTGTAATTTAAGAAATAAATCTGATTTGCCCTGCTGTGTGAATGAAGCCATCACTTATCACCTCTCTTCAGTCCTGCCTCTCCATATGCATCTTTTATTTCCCCCAGTTCAAAGTTCATTAGTGTGTGTGAGAGGAGGAAACTCCTGCCCTCTCCCAGCCTCTGTGAATGGATAAGACTGAAATTGTGTTTTCCAGTGTGTATGTGCGCCTCATTGCCTTGCCTTTCACTTTTCACTGCTTCTACGATCTGTGAACAAAAAGAGATGACTGGAGCTTTGCCACTTGAGATTGCAGAGCAGATCTGTCTTTCTCTCTCTATCTCCACCCAAACACACACACACACACACCAGCCCCTACATCCCCGCAATGGCGCCACACTGACCCGTACCCACATTGCGATGCACCCGCTAGCCCCACATTGCGCTTTCTTAATTTCTTCTAGGAGACACCCAGTCCACCAGCACACACTTACACACAAACACACACAGAGACACACACACACACACACACACACACACACTTACTTATTCCAATTCAAGCTCATGTCAACATTCCATCAGGGGCCAGAATAATGAGTTTTGCATAGTGTGAGGCCTCTGGGGGAACTTCATTGATGAAAACTATGTTTTTTCAGCTGCAAACGGGGTTATTTGAGAACACAGTCCAGCAACGCTAACTTGAACGTTAAGTGCTAAAACTAATGTTTGGAAGGCGGAGAGTCAGAAGGGAAAAGATCAGCTTTCACGCGAGGGAGTCCCCGCTATCTTCCTGAGCTCCCAATCCCAAAAAGAATATTGCAAAAAGACACTCGGGCTCTGACAGCTGTGCCCTGGGACGATGACGTTTGGCTCCAGAAGTAATTGCGGCAATCAAGGCCACATTTACGCAGTTGAAATGATCCGTATATTGGTGATATTTATTTGTGTGACATAATGGAGCTTTAGGAGGTTAGTTGGCAACGGAATTCTCCAAGAGTATAGCTTTGGCAAAGTGAGGTTAATTACAGAAGGTAGCATTTTGCGGGGAGAAACAGACGTCAAACGCCAGAAAGATATTGATGTCTTTCTTTGCGAATGAAGGAGAACTCTGTCCTTCTCTTTCTGACTTCCTCTGGTACGTCCTGTTGCTAAAACTAATCAAACCTCCAAAAGTGACCATGAAAGGGAGCGATGGAGTCATCGTACATGTGGACACACGCATATAAACATACATATTTACAAGGCCGCATCAAAGACGGACATTTTATTGTTGTTTCTTTTCCAAGCGTAAACATTACCGGCTTATACAAACGGGCACCATGACAACACACACCACATTATCTGAGAGCACCAATCAATTACAGGGAAAGCTAAACAAACAGCCAATTAAAACCTAAACTTCCCACAAGCGGAGTCGAAAAACAAACCTTATATCTTAGCTCATTTCCCAACGGCATTATCTTTCCAAACTTCTTATTTTTGGGATTGCAAACATACTGATGACACAGCCAAACACAGCCAAAACACAGCCAGTCGCATCAGATTACCAATGGAGGCCACAGAGCTTAAAAAGAAGTTCCCTGCTTACGATCATAGATGTCAATGAAAGACCGAAGCACCAGAAGCCAATAAATAAACAGAGTACTAGTAAAAGCTCCATGTGGCATCGTAGATGCTTCCATTTAAGAGTACGGCAATATACTGGCATGATGGTATACCATGATAAGAATATCAGACATCGCTACACTGTTTACCAGATGCTTTACCAGAAATATTACCAGATAATGATGTCACTAAAAATCATAATTTTGAGGTGAACTGTACTTGTTTAAATATGCTTCAAGTATTTAAAACAGGTACACCTTTGCCACTGGTGCCAGTGCTGCCTTAGGAACTGGTAAACCATTTTAAGAGCCGAACCCTTACTAGTTCACGAATAAACAAAGTAAAAGTAATAGCCGTGAAGGGTTTTTACAAGTTTTATCTGATTGAGAAATTATACCATCCAAAGTTCATTATAGACAACAACTACGCACAAGAAGACAGATGCATGTTTAATTTCTGTTATGTTATGTTATGTTATGTTGAGTGTGGAGATGCTCAAAGGAAACATAACATTAACCATAGCATTAGCATCAGCAAAGCAGCACCTATTTAGTTTCTTACAATTGCCAGTAATTGTAATATTAAATTTCACAAATTTTCCCAACAATAATCTTTATAAAAATCGTGAAAATAACTTCTCCAGTTGTCATGACAATGAAATTATGCCAACCCCAAGCCCCGTCCCCCTGACTTTACTGGTTTTTGGTTCCAGGCCAGCAGCATTCTGGTGCTGGAACAAACCCGGTTTTGCTGGCTGAGAACTGTCTCTTTTGCGGTGGAAAAGCGTGAAATGGTTCAAGATCAGGCCTCTGCTCTGGAACCAGCACTGGAAAACATTAATACATTTTTTATTTAAGCCTACAACCCCTTTTAGGGCATATGCCACCAACAAAGGTCCTTCAACCATCCCTGTCCTGGGCCCTTCTTTCAAGCTGGCTCCAGGAGTAGCCCAGTCTCTTGATGTCCGCCTCCAGGTCTCGGCGCCAGGTATTGTGTGGTCGTCCTCTTTTCCGCTTGCCTTGGACATTCTAGGTGAAGGCTTTCCTGGAGAAATTTGTGGTAGTCTTGTGGAGCGTGTGGCCGATCCATCCCCAGCGTCTTCTTATGGTTTCTTCCTCCACCGGCTGCTGTTCTGTCCTCTGCCACAGAGCTTCATTTCTGATCTGTAGGATCCTCCTACAGGTGTTGATGAAGGTCTGGAGCTTATGTTGCTAGACCATTGATGTAACTACTCCTAGACTTCTGCACACTCTTCCTTTGCCTTGGCTTTCTCCTATCTAGTTCAACTGTTGTTTACAGCTGCTTTCTTATCTTTATGCTTGATAATCTTCTGCAGTGTCCCTGCTGAGATCCACTTTGTGTTGCCGTTTCTTTGGGCCTAGTACTTCCTGGCATGTAGCAGTTATTGCCTCTTTTATGTTCTTCCACTTGCTGTTGAGGGTCTCCTCTTCCACCACTTCCTGAAAGACTTCAAACTTGTTGCTCAGGGCTGTTCTATTCCTCCAGCTTCTGAACGTCCTTTAGAAGTCCAGGGTTGTATTTCTGGCATTGTATTGGTCTTCCCGTCCAGTTCTTCTTCAGTTTCAGCTTCAGCTTGGCCACAAGAAGGTGATGGTCAGATGCAATGTCTGCTCCTCTCTTCACTCGCACATCCTTCAGGGATCTTCTTAACTTTTTGGCGATGCAGATGTGGCCTATTTGGTTCTCGGTTGAGTGGTCTGGTGACACCCAAGATACCTTGTGTATTCTCCTATGAGGGAACAGACTGTCACTGATGACCAGATTGTTGAGAGTACACAGGTCTGCAAGTCTCTCGCCATTCTCGTTCATGTTGGCAAGTCCATGGCGTCCCATCCAATCTTGACGTTTAAGTCCCTCATGAGGATGTTGACGTCTCTGTCGGGGCACCTCTCTACAATGGACTGGAATCTGTTGTAAAACTGGTTCTTGGTTGCTTCGTCACTGTCACTGGCGGTGCGTAGCATTGGATAACCTTCATGCGGATCTTCTTGTTCTTGGTTCTGAAGGATGCTTTCATGATCCAGGAAACAAACCAGCCAAAAAATCTATGGAAATTGTATTTCTACAGTGCATTGTTTTGATGAACGACTGAAGGCTTGGACCAAACTTCTAACCCTAACCCTAGTCCATTAAAAAAAAATTCGAGCAGTTTCCTAAAAAAGTAACTTAATACATGTACCATCAATACCATGCTATATGACATGAAATGTCGTCCTCTTTGAAGATGCGAAGTTGTAAGCAGATATCGTGATCTACCAAAATACATAATATTGGGTTGTACAGTTATCAATTCTACTTCCATTCTGAAGTCCTTAATTAATCAGGGTCAGAAACAGAGTTCAGACTAGGGAAAATCCAGTTCAATGCCTGAGGTTAAGAGAATAAATCCAAGAGAGAATTTGATGAATTCCAATGAAATTATTAATTGGATTGCAACTGCATGACCATCTACCCTTATGCTAACTCTAGCTGCCCTGGGGTTTGGAGCAAGTGGGGCTAGGGTTAATTACACACCCAGAGTGATCCGAAAGTGCTTTAACCCGGTTAGTCACAAGGGAGGGAGAGAGAAGGTTAAAAGGAGAGAGGAGAGGAGGGGAGGAAGGATTGGGAGGGTAGCAGTTGCAGGGTCCATGGCACACAGCCAGTTGTAGAGCACAGAGAGAGAGAGAGAGAGAGAGAGAGAGAGAGATCCTCCTGGAATGCCACAGAAAAACGAGAGGCAAGAATGTCGACTCCTCTCAGCAGTATAAACATCGCCAGTCTGCAGAATGCTGCCGGTTTGCTTTGAAGTTACTGATCTGCCTCTATATAACTCTCTCTCATTCCCTCTCTCTATCTCTCTCTCATTCCCTCACTCTCTATTTCTCTATCTCTTTCCCTGTTTCTCTCTTTCTCAATTGGTTCATTTTGCCACACTGATCTTTAACAATGATAAGAGAAAAGAAGCCACGCTTCTTTAGTGTCACACAGCTGAGGCCTTGGCTAGATTGCATAACACTATTTTGCATCACAAACACATTCACACACGACGCACGTACGCACGCACGCACACACACACACACACACACACACACAAAAATGAATATAGACCTGCACTTGTTTTTCATGTACACAGTTATAGTCTTATTTTTAGTGAGGGCAGGAGTTTATGGAGACAAGAAAATGCAATCAAACTCTCTTTCTCTTCCTCTCTCTTTCTGTTTGATATGAGGCTAAGAATGTCTCCTCTGTACAGAGTAAACTGGTGGGTACCACTGCAACAACAACACGCGACAACATCAGAGTCTGTAACACAGTGCGGGCACCTTATTTACACTTTGCACATATTGTTTGTGACTTCATGTTCAGGTTGGAAAGATATCTTACAATTTTTTTTATTACAAATATACAGTGGGGTCCAAAATTGAAAATCCACCACAATGTTTCACTGTTGTTTTGATCCACTGTGGTATCAATCTCTCTTCTGCTTGTCTCCTAACATAAACTCTTCTGTTGCTGCCATAAATCTCAAACATTTTTTCCAGTGAGCCACTGTGAAATGCTGGTATGTCTTAGCCCATGCCAAGCGATTGGCCTTGTTTTCCTTCCTGAGAAGTGGTTTAGAGACTGCTACTCGTCCTTTGAGACCACTAGTAGCTATTCTTCTTTTGACACTACTTTTGCTGATTGGAGTCTCTCGTTCTTTATTCAGCACATTTTGTATCTGTGATGAAGTTGC
>JAOUQW010000028.1:5363236-5376651 GCA_028565825.1 Olivaichthys viedmensis | reverse complement strand
CTGTGATGAAGTTGCTGTTCTCTCTCTCAGTGAACAAAGCTTTATGTGTTGGTCTTCTGATGGTGTGCTCACTTTTGCTCTGTCTGATCGTGTCGCTTTGGATACGACTGATCCAGTTTCAGCAAAACGTTTTAGAGTGCCATACAGTGGCAATGAAAAAAATGTGGTCTCAGACATTTTGGACCCCACTGCAATTAAAAAGACAAACCTCTTTCTTTTTATTGATTCCCATCTCAAAAAAAAGTATTACAAAAATCTGGACAGACATCGGCCTAAATTTCAAGGTAAGTTAATATTTATTGTCTTGTTTACCTAACTAGCTACCGTTAGCAAGCCAGGCTAATGTTTGTCAACAAGCTTGCTGTTAGCTGACGTATTTGACCTTACCTCAGCAATGTTGTAGTTGCTGCAAAATGTATGCTCATTAAAAGGACTCATATACCTGTATAATCATGTTAATACAGATTGCATCAAACACCAAAGTATACTCAAAACACTTCAGGAGTGAGTGTATAGGGTTTGCCCTTGCCCTGACTGCAATAGTGGTGCTGCTATCCTTAACTTTGACGAAAACAATTAAATGTTTGACCAATTGAGTCTTATAGCAAGAAACCAAAATGTGTTATAGCTAGTATACCTCATGTTCTAAGACTTAGTTGGTCAAACTAGATTGTAACATTAAATTGTTAAAGATTTATGCTAGCTCAAGCTCATATGGCTGACAAACACCTCGCTATGATGGCACTTCACTCAGCTATTATCAAACTAATACTAGTCTCTTCTGACCACATAGTTCATTTTAATTTGACACTGTAAGTCATGGACTTCTGACAGCTTTAGTAATGTTACCATTACTTATGTAAGCTGTGAATAACCCTAACACTAGCTAGCTAGCTACCTACAGTCCTTTTAAGTGCACCATGTCAATGTATTACCTTCAATTCATCTGCTATACCCCCTTCCTTGTGTACTTTGAGGTTATTGTTGAAGTATGTTTTTGAAAGTTATGTTTGGAAGACAGGTCACGTTTTTGGTCCACTTTTCTATATCTGCTGACTGACTACTTGTCCTCTTCCCACCACAAGAATGACATGAATTACATGTGTGTGTGTGTCCACACCTGTCCGCACAAAGCTCACGGGAAGTGTCTCAACTTGGCCCCGTCTCATTGACCCCCTGACAGACTGCTTAATTGGTCTTAAGATTAAGGGATTGAGTCAGCTCCACCTGCTAAGATGAGACCAAAACACCCATTACATGCAATTACCAAAGCCTTTTAAATCCTAGTCCCTATACACTTCTATACAACTTCCTCCAGACTGGTAATCTGCATAGACAACTATATGTACTGCTGGCTGTAGGCTATCATATAAGATACCCTACAGGCACATGATTTGTTTAGGTAATGAACCCACACGGACATGGACGAGGACAGCTGCCGAAAGATTGGACGCGCACCAATTACGAGAGGGCTTCTATTTTCACGGCCTGGTGCCACCTCTGTTGAATCAAGAGCTTAGGCGCCAGCAGACGGCTGGAGTAGGGTAGGCAGGGGGGGAAAAGTGCAAGCGAATGGAAGGAAATAAAAGAGAGAATTCTCTCGGTCTCCGTTTGTCTCGCTGGCGTCTTTGGCCCCGTTTCCTAAACCCCATCAGAAAGCAAACGGAAACCCATTGGCCCGAAAAAAAACCCCCTAAAAACCCTGCGTGCGAGCGCGCGCCGCTCGTTTCCCCCATTGCTCCTCTTTAAAGTGTATTTTTGACATAATTACAGAAGAGCACAAAACGTCTTGAGTCATCCTCGAGGCCTACACGACACACACACACACACAAGGACACACACACACACACTTGAGCCTCCCTGCTTCTACCACAAGGGCTGCCTTTCTGCGCCACTTTTCTCCAAACCTCTTGCTTTTTTTTTCACCTCTCCTCTCCTGTTTTCTCACTGGGCGTTTGGGCCACAAGCGACAGAAGAAGCAACAAACAGGTCTGCTCTTCGGCAATCCGTCTCCCAAATTGCGGCGCGCTTTATATATATAAACAGACGCTGGATCTCGGCCTAAATCCTCCAGGGACAGACTGGTTTATCTTGTGGACAATACCAGAGCGTGGAACCCCCCCAAAATGTCCTGACGTCCCCGCTGATAAAAGACTCGCTATAAACCTCTGCCGCTCTGTCGCTGGGCTGAGACATGTGTTTTTCCGGAGATGAGATTCCTGGCACAGTGGCAGAAGCAGACACAAGCCTCGTGTTTTGAGCGCCGTTTTATTGGCAAGTTGCTTTTGGGACGGATTGGAAATCATTCTCCTCCTTCACAACATATGGAGTAGAGAGAGAGAAATTGAAAAAAAGTCCAGTCCAATGAGAGTTTCATGGGGCTCCTTAACGCACTTCCTGCAGGCATATTTATTTCAATCTCCTCTTCGTCAAAGGGTTCCTCTCCACCGTACAACCCTCTATTTGGGGTTCAAAGGTAATCAGAGCTGCCTGAACAGCAAGGCGGGTTTACGGAAGCAAGCCAACTCTTCTTATTTTCTTAGAATCTACAGAATCTACTTACAATGTGTCAATTTCACCAGAACCCTTTAGGAAGCAAATCTGTGGTCTTAAATGGCCTTCTTGTGTGCTGTTGGGAAATTGTTCCAGGTTATTTGATTCAATGATCTTTAGCCATTGGAGGGTCGAGAGGTCTCCATTTTTCTGCAGATTACTTGCGCAGATCTGCAAGGTTGTTTAGAGATCAGCAGTTCCTGGAATTCTCTGTCTAGCAGCTTGACTGCAGTGACATCTGGCTTCAATGCCATTCCACTTTGGAACATAATGCAGTGAAAGTGGATTGGCTGATTGCTAAATTCAACACCACGAGTACATCTTGGAGCCAATTTGCTGTCAAAAACGAGTTCATCACAAGTCGACAACAGATATACTGAGAACACTCTCTGGCCAGCCCTGAAAGGGAGGAAGGATGCTAGTTTGGTGCTCTGTTCAATAATACTGACCTGAAAAATCAGGGCCAAATCTGTAGAAAGTAACTCATTTAAGGATCCTACACAAGCCGTCTGTACTTGTTCTCAGGGCAACCATGTTAGAATAGACCACAACACAGCAGGAGCGGTACTTCTGACACTCGGTGCCCATGGAAACGTCAGTTAGGCAACCACACTGTGCTTATGGTAGGAGTTTAAGGAATTCTGCATAATCATAGCTCTTTTTTCAGACCCTTGATGTTGTTTCTTCTTGCATTTTGTGGTTAAAAGTGGATCAAAGGCACCAACGTTAGCAAAGGTGGGCCTGTAAGTAAATCTCCACAGTTGATACAACCTGCACAACCAAAATATTTCTAATCAATTGTCTTTAACACCTTAAACTCCCAGGATGCACTGATGTATCCAGACGCTCATTACTACACACCTTTACTATTAGTTTCACTGTAGTTACTAATTCAATGCCATGTATTGGAATTTTTAGTTTTTCAGATGTAGTCAGTTCGTTTTTACATTTCTTTGGTGTAAAATGGAACTGGGCTCCTGCATTCTTACTTCTTACTAGAGCAAAATAAACAGGATGTAGACCTATACAACACATAAACTACACGGGCACACACAAATAAAGCTGATATGCATACCTGGCATCAGAAGACAAAAAATAAACATTGCATTACGAATTACAATCATTATCACAGCAGATATAAGCTGTCCATGAATTTAGGTCATGCTGGGTCAGAAGTTCAGCAGAAGTCCTGGCCTACAGCCTTCCAGCAAAAATGTGGTTTCGCTTCACGAATCAGTCGCTTTATGACAGCAGATAGTGCTGAGAGAGAAATCGAGAAAGACAGAAAAACAGACAGGAGGAAGAAGCATCAGCCCGGGGCAACGTGCAAAGGCCAGTTAGCCAAAATGGTGCTTGACCCTTGACCCTTCCTCAGGGGGCAGGGATCAGGGCTCAGGCAATGAAAGGTGAGGCGTGTGTTCTTCTAGAGGCGACAGTTACTAACGCCGTATCACCTAATGCCCTGAGCCTTCAGGTCTCAAGTAGGGGAGCCAGGATGGCTGAGTATGGTAGACACCTCAATGGCAGAATAACTGATTGATTCGTTTTTAACTCTATTCTGGACCCTGAAGGTTCTGGTTTAGTAGATGGAATAAAATACCTCTCCAGGACAAAAGGGACGTGCTAAAAGAAAAATTCACCTCCATTTTTAAAGTCAGAGCTTTTGTAGGCAATGCCAGGACACAACCTCTCCCCAATTCATACACACTTGCGTACTAGAGTGAGAGAATGAGTGAGTAGGGGGAACAAATTAGGGGTTGAAGGAAAGAGGGACAGGGAGAAAGAAAGGGAAGAGAACGGAAATTCTCCCCCAACAGTTTAGCATCATGGCCAACCACAGTTAATACCCACAGGAACGAAAGCATTAGCAAGGGTTTGGCGATAACGCTGCAGTCTTTTGTTTCTCTTCTCTCTCTTTTTCTCACACCAGTACTGGCATGTGGGTGGGCTACAAAACCCCATTCAGCTTTATTGCACACATGCATGCATTCTCTCTCTCTCTCTCTCTCTCTCTCTTATAAAATATTGTAGGCCTACATACTCAGTCTTTTTTTCTCTCCGATCAAATACTGAATACTTTTAAATAGCGTATGCTGTCAATTTGAACATTTACAGCCCTACACGGCTCCATTTAATCCCACCAGTCACAATTGTGGCTGAAATTTAGTGTTGAGCTCTAAAACAGTTGTTAATGTGATTTTTTTTTTACTGAAATGCAAGCTATAAATGTAATTATAGGTTGTTTTTATTTCACATGAACATTTTGATGTGGGTGGTGTAATTGGTCAAATGCATAAAACCAGTATAAAAGCAAGTAAGTAAAACATGTTATAATACAGATACAACTACCATATTTGGTACATATAATCATTAAATGATTAAGATTATTATGCCACATTTATATCATCTTCACAGGGGATGGAAACATGTGAACGGCCACAATTGTGACTGCTGGGATAACACAGTACTTTAAACATTGCAAAAAAGTTATACAAGGTAAACATAAATGTTGTGTTTTTATTATCCTTACTTGATCCATTGTTGTTTGCACAATAAAGAAAAATGTAAGTCTGGTTTTTAAATATTTTTAAACAATTGGGTCTAACTGATGAACTAATGCAATTTTTGACTCTGTAGTTTCCCATTTTTTCACTAACTTTTCAAAAACAATTTTTGAAAAGGATACAGTTTGTGCCATAGAGATGTCCAAGGAGTAAATTTTGTGTATTCACATAGCTTTAAAAAATTTAGGTTTAAATGCGTTAACAGCATAATTCGCGCCCTGGAAGGTGGAACCAAATCAATGGGATCTGCTCTTCCTTGGCACTGGTTCAGGAATGAATAGTAGAGGAAGCTAAACTAGAAAAGAAAGGAAAGGGTGACTTCTTATTCTCATGGCTGTTGAGTGACCACTTGGCCACTGCAAAACTACACATGTGTAGTCTGAAAACCTCAACAAGACTTAAACAGAAGACCAATGAAGGACACGCTTGAAGGGCCTTCTAGGTGAAAATGGCTGCTAGTTTTGGTGCCAGGAAAAACAAAAAACTTTAAACCCAAAATCAGGGATTTAGAAAACGTTCTTGCTTACAATTCCAACGCTGAATCCTGCAAATCTTGAATATAACATCTATGAGGTGCTTCAGATGCCAGGTAAACCGCCATATCCCACTGTGAGCCAAAAATAATAGGGCTTTTGACTCCACTGTTTACAAAGACTATAAAAGTAAACAAATGCAACCAAACCCATCTCTCATAGTCAAGTGGAAAAAGGGCGGCTTCAAAATCCCCAACTGTATGGCTCACCTGACTAACAAAGTCGAAGAACAAAACAAGGGAGGGGTGGACAAGAAGATATTTCACTCAAACAGATTCCCCATAGACAAAAAAAAAGTTAGAAGAGCCTGTCATAATAGACGACAGAGTCAGGTTCTGTGTCTTGTGTCTGTATTTATTCTTTGCTCCTTGGTTCATTTGAGCAAGAGGGATATTCAGCAGATTACTGTCAATATGCATGAGTCACGGCACTTAAATACATGCCTTGTCAGGTCTGTGTGAACATCTGCAATATGGTCAGTTAAAAAATATACTTTCATGAAGCAATTTCCACACTGTAACTGTAAATGACAATTCTCCATCGACCAGAGGCATATGCTGATAATCAGTAATGTGATATTTTTGTGACATTAAGCATGTCAAAATATTTTCCCTACTCCTGCATTCAATTCGGAAAGCAACACCAGGACTGCGGCGCCTTACATTCAATGAACTTACATGATAGGATTTCTACGATTTTTGGAAAGTTATATTCATAAATGTTTATAATCTTCACCCCTTACATGATTACAGGATTTCTGGGAGGACCCTCCTCCTTGTCACTCAGCCCAAGTGCTCACCCAATGAATATTCTTGAAACACAGTATACTATTGCAATAAATTTCAGTATAATACTGTGACATTGTAAACTGTGATAAAAGGTTAGGCAGTTATCATGATATGAAAATGTAATATTGGCATATATTGAAAACTGAAAATCACCCTGAATAAAAAAAAACTCTCACCATTTGCCTCAACTCAAGGCTTATTCTGTCTGTAAAAACTGGACCTAGATCTAAGGTTTAGGTTTAATCTTGCTCCAACACTTTAGCTCTTACTGTTCCAGAGGCTACCTGGTTGCCAGATCCTGGTTAGAAGTTCCAAATTCAACAGGACCCTTTGGAAGTATTTTTACACATTTTTATACTTACTTATTTAATTAATTTTAAATACTTTTCTTTGTTTAATTGTACTCTTTTATTTGTTCTTCCTGTCATGTTTTTTTGCACATGAATGTATGAAAGGTGCTATGTACATCAAGTAATTATCATTATTTAGTTTTGACAGTGCCAATCTGGCAACCCCTGCTTCTGAGAAGTGCACAGAGAGGTTTGGGTCAGCGGCTCTGTGAGAGGAGAGGAGATTTATAGTCGAGGTCGGCTGATGGTTAAGTACCTCGCTAGGGTTAAATCCACACTGCTCCAGTGGGAGCCGACCTTACGACCTTTCCTTTAGCTACAAAGTCTGTGCTCTTACCGCCATGCCATAATTCATCCACGCCGCTTCAGGTAAACAGCTCGAACGGTAAACAATCCAGAGGAAATAACAGATTTGTTATCGGTTAATCACTAACGAATTGCTATAGGAACTGTTCCTGATTAGAGATCAAGTGATGTTATAAAGTTCTGCCACCACTATATTTACAATTACATGTATGGCATTTGGCAGACACTCTTTTCTAGAGGCTTACAGAAGTGTTCAGTATCTACTTATTCATAAAAATAATACTTAGTGCAAATTGGCCTGAGTGTAAATATACCAAAAAGGCACTGCCAGAAAAAGGAGTCTGTGCTGATACATAAATAAATAAGTAATAAATGAGTTTTTTATTAGTGTTTGTTTTAGTGCATATTAGGTGAAGGGTCAACAGTCTGCATTCATATTTAGCAAGTGGCTCAGCTGTTTGGAAAGCCAAAGGAAGTTAATTCCACCTTGTGTCTTGAAGGGTTGTGGGTCAAGCTTGGTTTTATAGGCAAGCATTAGCCTTTTACAGGAAGCCAGTGAAGGGAACACAGCTTTACACATAGTGAAGTTACTTTTACCAAGTTATTCTCTCACTCAATCTTCCCCATGCACACAGACAGAGACACTCACAATGATTTTCCTGGAAAAACACCTAGCATGGTTCATCTATAAAGTTAATCGCTGTAATCTATAAAGTTCAATACCAGAAACAGAGAGCAGAGAGAGCGAATGAAAGAAACAAAATGGCGATTCGCTCTTTCTCTCCAAGAATTACACATCATGAGAGAATGGTGGGGTTTGGTGCATTTGTGTTTGCGTGAGTGTATTATTCACCCCCCGCCCGAATTACAGCCAGATTTAATGTGGTTCAATTCTCCCACAGCCTAGATTAACAGATCCATTCAGCTTTTAGCAGAGTCTGTGACTCAGCCTGACACTGACTCATTTAAGACCCTCAGGAGAGATTGCACTCGCTCATTCATCTATTCATCTCACCATCTCCTCCATGTCTCTCCAGTCCTGAGGGGTTCCTGAGGCTTTGTGACACACCTGACTGGAGCCATTAACTCCAGTGCATGTGCAGTCTTGATCCGAACCACTGACTCCTCTTTTCCCAAACGTCAGCCCTCAGTCCGAAACCTCACCCTGTTCATTATATATAGTTCGCTATTTTGGGAGTCCACCAGTCATGTTCGAAAATGTTGAGTTGAATATCCCCTTGTATATTTCTTGTGAATCATGAATTCCATTCCTGTGTTTGTATGCTACATATCCTTATTCTCCAAAGTATGGAACATTGAGTATACGCATAGCGGTAGAAAAACTGGCAGAGGGTGACACAACCTTTCTCAGCCAATTGTTTGAGGCAGTGAGAGGGAGAAAGGTGTTCCTAAGCCACCCTAATAAAAATGTATGCTCCATAGCTTAATAGCACCCTAAGCCCTGTGGACCTTCTCCAAGACCACACTTTGATGGCGTCAAATAAGTGCACACACGCTCCCGAGTGGCGCAACAGCATTCGCCCTATCGTCTGGAGATTGCTAGTTCGAGCCACTGCCATCCGTGGCCAGGAGTTTAAGAGAGCGTAATTGGCTCTGCTCTCTGGGTGGGAGGGATGGCAATACACTTTCTCTCCTGTTGATCAAAAAAGCGGCACTAGCCAATCATCTGTGAGCTCATGCATACGGAAGAGGGCAGTTGGTGCTTTCCTCTGAGCACGCGGGACTGCCCTGTGACATTGCATGAGCAGCAGTTCGAAAAAATGTGGCGGTAGGCTTCATGTGTCTAGGGGGAAGTACGTGTTAGCCCCACCCGGTTGGTGGCTGTCGTGCGATAGGAGAGAACTAACTAGCTAATGGGTGGGAATTGGCAACAGCTAAATTGGGAGAAAAATGGGGTAAAAAAATAATAAGTGCACACTTTAGAATGTTAAATGTGTAAGCCTTAAGGGTTCTTCGGTTTGTCTCTCTGGAGTAACCCTTAGGCTGGGGTTGTGTCGTTGATCACTTACTAGCTTGCGTATTTTTCGTACATCTGGAGGATTCAAAACTCTGTCCACTAGGGGGCAGAAGAAAGGGATGTCGCAGCAGATGGATAAAGGAGCGTAAGAGAGCAAGTGAAGGGGTGGATAAAGGAAAAGAAAAAAAGGAAATTTCAGACAACTTCTAGCAATGACTAATACTTTCGTTGACTGGAGAGCCTAAAGTTGGCCCAACCAATCAGGATTAAGAATGTAAGAGCCATTTACATCCTCTAGGGCTGCTTTCAAAGGTTATTTTTCACCTGCAAATCTATCATTGCCAAATAAATACCAACAAAAGATGTATTGTTATGTGTGCAAAATTGTTTTAATTGCCACCTGTAGTTTTTTAGCACAGTAAATCCATAGTCTTAATCTTCATGTTTATTCACTTGCCAGATGATTTTATTCAAAGCAACCTGTGGTTAAGGCCAGTATAGAGCAGCTAGAGGTAACAGTCCCTGTTAAAGGACCTAACAGTTTAGTGTGAACTCACCGCCTTCTGATCACCAACTCAGAACCTAAACTCCTGAACCACCACTGCCCAGGTGGAAGTCAATCCAAACTTAGCGTACTAGCCTTCAGGTAATTTTTAGAGCCCTCTACTGCCTGTGAGGCAAAGACTTCGCCTTCCCCCAACCAACCCCACCTCCTCTGTTGAAACGGAATATTCCTTGTGAGATTTTAAGAAAAAGGCTCAGAGCTGAGCTAATTTCTGGACCAGGAAAATATACACAGAAGCCCGCTCCATTACAAGGCAATATTGCGAATGACACTTTTTCTACGGAATCTTTGAAATGATATAATTATTAAAGGTCGAGAAAACCTTTTAAACAATAGAAACTGCATCTTTAAAGAGGTAAACATAGAGGAACACAGGCAGAGGGGTAGCTTGAAAAAGAATTAGAGTAGCAAAGAGAAAAAAGCAGTACGTTTCAGCATAAAAGCCATCCTCTCCACCTACTTTACATGAAGGAGGAGTAGCAGTAGAAATAAAAAGTGAAGCACACACACACACACTGGAGTTTCAGTGGCCTGTCTTTGATTAGGAGCTTAAACATTCTGAAAATACCAGTTTAGCATTCAGTTAAGCATCGCTACATCAGTCTTGATAAACATATGAAGAAATGATCAAAGTGATCATCAAAGAGATAAAAGTGAGAGATGGATACAAATACAATCTCAAATGCACTCAAAGACAATGCACCTGTTTCTCTGTTGAAAGACAGGTGGGGAAAAAATATAACCCATCAACATTAGTGCTGATCTCCTGTGGTTTAAGGTAGTAACAACAACAAAATACATGACATTGTTATGACATTATTAGAGAAAGAGAGAGCATGTGTGTGTATATATGAAAGAGAGATAGTTCACATAGTTCAGGTGGAATTCTGCGGAATACGCTGTACATCTCGCAGGGATTATAAAGGCAAGTGGCATGCGAGCCCCATCGTTTAAGGAGGAAGTGGATGTGGCCCAGGGTGGTTTCCACACACACACACACACACACACACACAAAGCAATATCAAAGCAGATAGCAATCCCAGCTGCCTCGGAGCAGACATGGCTCCTGCAGCCTCATCTGTAAGATCCATCTCCTTTTCAGCCACTCGTAACACACACGCCAAACCCTTTTTCTCAAAATCTACAGTGCAGCATAGTGCATGTGCTGGCGTACATGTGCAAAACACAAACACACAAGCACATTTGCATACAAATCACAAATTAAAGCCTTGAAAAAGATGCATGCCCAGGCTCCAATAACACTCACCTAAACAGACCAATATGACGCCTACACGATGCCAAAAGAACTGGTTTCATGGCACAGCATGAAACCAGCTGTTTGTGAAATCATATTGTCATACTGTTAACTATGCTATACTGATATACTGTAGATAGTGACACTACAAAAAGAGACACTACAAATCTCCCCCCTTCAAATATGCTACACATTTTTCAGAACAGGGTAGTCTACTTTCTTTTTTTAAAAGTCAGTATTTCTACATTATTTTGTTAAATGATTTCAGACTAAGCGTGATCCTGTTAACAAGTCTGTTTGTAGCACTCTTCATAATCAAATAATTTAATACTTTCACTGTCCTGCTGGGTCAAATTTCACTTAATATCGCCCTCTTTGAAAATGTGAGGATGTCTTGATTTTACCAAAAACCATGATCTTGGGTTTTACAGTGCATTCTTTATACCGTTCCAACTTCCAACACTTTTCTTAGCCAAGGATAATTGGCTAAGAAAACATTCCAGTGTTTTTCAACATAATCTCTATCTACTGTATCTGTAGCATTTCTGCGATTATCACGGATAAGAATTTAGACATTTCTCTGTATTGAGAAAAGACCGAAAATGCTGTTTACTCGAAACTCACTTATAATAAGGGCAGTTGTTTAACTCTATTAATAACGCTTTCATGAAGTCAAAGATATTTGTAAGGTAAGCTCTAAATCTGCTTAATTCGTCCTTTTAGAGATGGAACAATTTTTTTCAGAGGAAAGAATTTGTGGTTATGAGTTACGAGCGCAGTTGCGTGGGTCTGATGTCGCATGAACACCACAAAAACCAGAATTGCTTTTTACCCTATTGCTCCAGTGTTGGAAAGTTGGATTAAACTCCATAAGAACAGTTTTGGTAAGACTTTCTCTCATGTCTGTCACATTCTAAGAACTTTATTGTTAGAGTGTAATGGTTGTAGTTTTAAATTTGCGTTATATAGTCGCATATTTTAAACGTGTATTGATTTCAACACCTGCCCTTAGACATCCATATATAAGTGAGTTTGGAGTAAACAGGTTTTCTGTTCTTTTCTCAGTACAGGGAAACCCGTTGAAATTCTTGTCAACGGTAATCACACATACGCTACATATGCGGTAGATAGAGATTAGGTTGAAAAATGCTGAAGTATTTCTGTAGCATGTGATCACAGTGCAGCTTGAATGGTGAGGTCAGTGTGGGGGCAGGGAGGGATCTATGAGAACGGCAGTCTTAATAAAATCGTGCTCTGCCTCCTCCAAGCCTTTAATTACAGACTCGGAGTGCACGCTATGGGCCTGCTGCAGGCAGAGAGAGAGACAGAGAGAGAGAGGACTATAAAGAGAGGATATTTACACACCTACCTATAAAACTGCTACCTGAGGCAAGAGGCACAGACACATAGGTAGAGCTGAGAGGCCTACAGCCACGGCGAAGACGCTCAGATCTCTGACTTTCATCAGGCAGGTGTGAGCTGGCCTCACACTTGCTCTTGGCTTCCTCGGGCTCTGTGCCTCGGGAGGTGCCATTACACAGAACGGGTCAAACTATAGCAAAGTGGAGTTTCAGAGGAAAGTCGACGCCTGCTGACAGAAGATTATAAAACAGGAGCGGTAGAGAGCTAGAAAAAGTCAATGAGAAGTTAAATGAATGAGTGAGTGGGTGTGAGTGAGTGAGTATATGTGATGTGGTCACTTTGAGGTACCATGAGAAAATCTAAAAAGACATTCTTTATTTCTTTCTTATTATTTCCTTTATTTCTTATTCATTTTAATTCATTCATTGGAATAAATGTAGTTTTACATTATTTTTCACATTTTACATAATATTAACATTTTAAAATTATGAGTAAATGTGACATGGCATGATCGTTCACTGAGCATTCAAAGCATATTATTAATATTAATAGCAGTAGTTGTAGAAGTTGTTGTTTTAATACTTATTTAAAAATTAATATACTATTAACATTTTTACATTTTGTAAAAATTAACGAGAAGAGGAATAAATGAACGAGTGCATATATTTTTTTGCATAATATTAACATAAAAAATATTGCGGTGTGGTTGCTCATTGAGCAATTAATATTAATAATAATAATAATAATAATAATAATAATCAGTATTATTTCTTATTAGTGAAACTGGTAGTTACAAGAGTCTGGACTTGCCAACGAGACCTGTGACACTAGCGATGCAACTTGTCACTGGAGTACTATAGCTAAACATAAGCTAGCTAGCTATTAGCGCCGTGAAATAAAATATTGAATATAGCCAGCTAAGCTAGCTATTTAGAATTTTTATTGAAAGTACCATACTATTAACATTTTAAAATTATTATTTATTGGGGGGGCAGTGGTGGCTCAGCGGTTAAGGCTACTGGACTACTGATCAGAAGGTCGTGGGTTCAAGCCTCAGCTCTGCCAAGCTGCCACTGTTGGGCCTTTGAGCAAGGCCCTTAACCTTCCCTGCTCCAGGGGCGCTGTATCATGGCTGACCCTGCGCTCTGACCCCAGCTTACC
>JAOUQW010000028.1:5342994-5361969 GCA_028565825.1 Olivaichthys viedmensis | reverse complement strand
CTGGGATATGAAGAATCAATTTCACTGTACTGTACTTGTATATGTATATGTGACAATAAAGGAGCATTCTATTCTATTTAAAAAAATATACAGTATATATTGCAGTTTCACCTCTGCACAAAAATAATTAAAGCTGTTTGGTAGAATGTTGTTCCCACACCTGTGGTAAATCACCATGTTGTGTGTGTGTGACACACAAGAGTGCTGTAAATGATGGGGCCTAAAATGCTAAATCATAAGTGTTATCTGCTCAGAGAGGTCCATAAAACATCAATATAAACGACATCATATTCTAACTTCACTTTGATGAAGCCCAACAAGAACTCCCCTCTCTAAACAACGTTATCTCACCACTTTATACAAACACACTCCTTCCCTTTGACACTCACAACTTGTGCTTGTGACCAAAAGGTTAATTCCAGGACTTCCAAAGTGACTGTGGTTGTCCCCTTTGCTGAGCTGGTCCCCCTAGTGTCATAGACATTGTAATCTGAAATCACTGACATGGTTAACTACATTGCTTACACGAAGTAACATGGTGCCACACGGCCATCTTATTTACTTTAAAAAATTGGGAAACTGTTCGACAAAGGTACTTTTGTATGGAGGACATCACGGGTACCAGCTTGGTCACCACACCGGCAAGCCACTACTGGTCCCTTGAGCAATACCCTTAATCTTCAGGTATGCTTGAACTGTATTCTGCCTCACTTCTAAAACCTTAAAAGTGTTTGTCATATGAATAAATGCAAAATGTAACAGAAGTCTACATTGAATAACAACAGATCACTCAGACCATCCTACAGTCATTTAAGAGACCCCCCAAAGTCTCAATCAAATTCTTCCCATCCACTGAGAACAAAGGTTGGTTACAGATTAGCTCTTTATTGGAAGGCTGGCAGAGAAATGAGCCGCACCTCCATTTTTTTATAACCCCAGTACTGTCAGCAAACACCTCAGGGTCAGCAAGTTAACATTCCTAAGCCGTGAGGAGATGTCACTCGGTTTTGGGCCCTAGTGCTGATGGCAGCTTTATTGTGTGATCTAGAGAAGGAATAAAAGTTTCCAGAGAGAGAGAGAGATGGTAAAAGAAAAGAGAGAAAAGACTCCTACATAAAAAAGGAGCTGATAAGAGATGTGGATTGCTGATAAGACACAAAGGGTTGTACATGCAGAAACGCGCCAAGATGGGAGAGATATAAGACAGGCCACAAAAGTAACAGAGAGAGAGAGCGACCATGTTAAAAGACACCGTGAGATGGAAGCAGCGATAAAAAAAGAAACCCTGATGAAACGGAGAGAAGATAAAGAGGAAAAAAGGCATCCTTGCACCTGTGAACGGAGCCTTTGTCACTTCGGCGTGTTGCCGGCAGCGGCTGGCAGGCACAGTTTCCTGTCAATGCCTGCGTATGAATATGTAATCTACCTCCATTCAGCTCTTTCCATTCTACTGCACAAGTTCAACAAACGCCTTCGCCTGGGACTGCCAGGCAAAAGGGTGCTATCAGAGATGACCGTTCATGGCGATTTGAGAACAGTTCCGCTGAGCCTGACTAGTTTTTTAAAGGCGCCGCTGCTCAAATTACTCTGTCAAGAGACGACTTTAAGATTATGAAACTATGTACAACACTAGATTTACATCGAATAATACGGTTCCTTTTTTCGCTTTTTCTAAGCAACAGGCCTCATTAGTGAAATGGGATCAGGGTGTGTTCTGCAGGGGTGACACTTAGGCCCTTGTTGCATGTTAAGTGTGACTGCATAAAAAGAACCTGAAGAAGTGCGGTATTTATTAAAAACTGTAATCATTTTTGGTCCAGCTAATTATAAAATGCTAACATGACTAACAATTAATAAATACTATTGGGAGTCAGTTAGCACAATCACATTAGCATATTTCTCATAATGCTATATTTCTGTGGAAAGCATTCCCTTTAATGTTTGGATGTGGGTAAATGGATCTGATTTTATATCAGCACAAAAGTGTTTCGTCTAGCTTGTTGTCTGATCAGTGTGTGCTAGGGAAGATTCAAAGAGGAGTTGGAAGTTTCCTTTGCTGCTGAGGCCAGTTTCGTGTTTTCTCCTGTTATGTTGAAGGTTATGAGATGGGTATGGGTTGCTGATCCCAAATCACTACAAAAAAAGCAATCACTACTCACTACAAAAAAGGCACTTAATGGAGTCTGATTGGCTCTGGAATCATTCATAGCCATAATGATGGAAAGGTATGTCAGTGCATTCAAATAGAACCTGTGCCTTTCTTGTAAAATTGACACGGGAAGGCAAACACATAATACAATACGTTCGCCATTCAAGTAGTTAAAGTTGTGAGAACACTGCTGCTAGGCAACTGGGAAATATGGACCCTGAGCAAAAGCTAGCTAATGACTGAGGTTAATGGTTTAGCTAGCTAGCCATTTAGTCCTTTATACGGACAATGTAAAGGCCCAGTGACAGTGGAAACAAGACAGAACCATCAGGAATATCAACATTTTTATCAGATGTGTTGGTAAATTACTAAGAAAAAAATCTGTACAACTAAAATTATACTGTAATTACCCTTAACAATTCACCACTAACCCAAACTTCCATGAGTTCCATTATATTGAGAAGTGGCAACATTGCGTTCCAACTCTTGAACTCAGACCAATCAGAAAATATCAACTTCCAAAATCGTGAACATCACAAGAGTAAGCCATTACTGTATAATCTACTCGTAAACATGGTAAATACGACCTTGTTTGAATGTGTAGCATATATTTGAATGCCCATACGCTATAAAGTCTCAATATCCTTGAGTTGTGGAAATAAACGTGTTTGTCTTTTGACTGTAAACAGGAAACGATTTTAAATTTAAACCTCGCTGCTTGAACTAACCTCAGTTGAAGACAAGGAATATGGTGGTGGGCTTGGGCAGAGTGTGTGCGTTTCAATAAAGCCTAATCTTAAGAATACAATTACGCAATATAGACAAGAACATGAGCCTGAGCATAGACATCTGCAAAGATCTGTATCTTCAGTTTAACTGCCAGTCAAACTTACATCAGTAATACCAGTTTCCAAGATCTGATCTGATTAGTACTTCATTTTGTGGTTTTAGTGAAAAACAGTAGCTTGTTTACAAATCAGTCTACGAAACCACATTTTGTCCTTGAGCCATCAAGTGTATTCAATCATCCCTCTACGACTCTTGTCTGTATTTCTCCAGCACCCTCATTTTCTCCCTCCCTTTGTGGTTTCAAAGCTATAGTCTGAGTGGGGGGCTTGCTGCCAAATATGTCAGATAGCTTTCTGCACAGCTGCTAACAGACGGTGCGGACTCCAAACAGTGGATCTCTCTTATCAAAGCGCACCCCCCCCTGCTGTCTCTCTCTCAAAGTGCGGCAGAAACACAGCCGGTGGGAAACAAAAAAAGAGAATGAAAGAAAGAAACCGGTTTGGAGCTGTCTGCTGAAGAGACGCACGCTTTGGCCCTGCACTTTCACACACAAGCTCAAAAACGCTGGCAAAGCCACATTTTGATTACATTGTGGTTAAAGTTATGATCATACGTTCTCATTATCTACTAGAATGCATTAGTCACACACTCCGTGACTTTCCACTTTCTTTGTTTTTTTCACATGGACAGGAAGAGCCAAAAGGACCAAGTGAAAAAAATAACATGTCAAACTGGCACATTACATGTATAATCAGTTAATTCTCATCGAGAATTGAACCTACAAATGTAGCCATCAGCACAGCAAGCACATGCCTTTGGTGAATTAGTAGTAAACTTGTGCAGTCCCTGGGAACGAAAGTTCGAGCTAGTTCTTAGCGAAGCCTGAGGCCTGTACAGACCTACCAGGGGCTTGAAAACAGCATAAGTCAAAAGCAACACTAAAGCTGCATGCCAATGAAGTGCTTGGGTCTTTCCCTTCCATTTTTTATCAAAACTGTAGATGGATTGCAGCTAATGAAATACTGGAACAGGAAATGAAGCTGGCTGCATTTGGGCATTTGGGGAGATGGGGAATGCGGGGGCACCCAAGTGGCACAACAGAAACGCGTTCGCCCTATCATCTGGAGATCGCGAGTTCATAATCCTAACGATGCCACAGCCATCCATGGCCGGGAGTCCAAGAGAGTGTAATTGGCCCTGCCGATGGCAGAGGGATGGCAGAGGGATGGCGATACATTCTCTTCCCTGTCGATCAGAGTGACACTAGCCAATCGTGGGTGTCTGCGATCTTGTGCATACAGAAGAGGGCAGTTGACACTTTCCTCTGAGCACATTTGACTACCCTTGCATGAGCAAGCAGTTTGAAAAGATGCAGTGGCTGGCTGCATGTGTCTCGGAGGAAGCACATGTCAGCCTTCGCCCTCCCCGATTGGTAGCTGTTATAAGATAGAACTAGTTGGTGGGTGGGAATTGGCAACAACTAAAATAAATAAATGAATAAAAATAAAGATGTGGAGTGTCATGTAACTAGGGGAGGAATTTAGGCCACTAAAGAGTGCATGCTTAGAAGTTAAAGGTGGGTCAGTGATCTTTAAGTCAGAACACTTTTTCTAATATTCATGGTGAAGTTGTCCTACTCTGGCAGCTTCAATAAAATATCTGTCCAGAGTAGAAACTCTGGTCTCTATGGTGCACCACACTCTGTAAACAGCAGAAAAACAAATGATGTGGACCACCAACCGGGGCCGTAACTAGTGAGATGAAAGGTGGTGACAATTCTAGGGTACCACAGCATTCCAATAGGATGTCTGAATATATTTAATGTATACAAAATGCAATATGAAATTAAAGAGAGGTTGGGGCGCAGAGCAGTATTCTTTCAGAGGGCCCAGAAAAACCAATAAGGACAAGGAGGGGTCTCTACTTGCCTGTCAATCAAGGTGCCAATTCTTCTTGCACCACAGTCTTAGAAAAAAAAAGTTAAATCTGGCACCCTAAAGGGTTCTTCAGTTTGTCCCTTTGGAGAAACCCTTAGGGGTTCTATGTAAAACATAGGGTTTCCCTTTCAGAAACATTCCAAGTAGAACCCCTTTAGAAAGCTAGAACCAATAACCATCTAAAGAACCATTGAGGAACCCTTTTTTCTACGAGTGTAGCATTCAGGCTAGGCGGAGTGTGTACATGCGTTTAGGGGCGTGGCTTTGGAGGCAACACTGAACGGAGGGAGGGGCTGCAATTGTTTGAATTTCAGTTTCAAAACAGCTATCTTCAGCTAATTTCCAGCAAAATCGCTAACTATACTTTTAATTCTTGATCTAGACGCCACACACTGAGAAAATGTCCTATTCTAGATCAGATGTTCTAATCAGATGGTTGCTCAAATTTTGAGGGCCCACAGTGTATGGTAATAGATTCTGACACAAGGAAATGAGAACATGACTTATTGAAGGCTTTCCAAGGTTCTCCGGTGTCTTTCCAAGCCAAACCTGGAGTTTAGTTCATATATAAAATGGCTATTTTGGTCAAAAAAGCAATACGATACATCTACATATGCAAAATCCATTGGAAGGGCTTGTCGTACCACAACAGTCATTTTTAAAGTATTTTTCTCTCCAAATAACTACCTTTCCATGCAGATATCAATAAATCCTTCAGGCTGTTGTGAGCAAAGTTAGAACGGCCGGCTTGAGCAAACTCTGAATGAAAGGGAACCTCGCCGTCGTTCTCTCTGTTCCTTTGAACTGGGATATAAACATACAGTATGGACGGTCTACACAAACTATAAATTATGTGAAAAATTCTGGTCCTTCTGTCTCTTTTTGGGTGGTATGGTTAAGGTTTACATGAGTGTGTTGGTGCTCGAAGAATGAATGGAGCCATGCTGGCAGGAGATCCAAGTGCTAGCACATACCACATCCTTTTAAATGTGCATGGATATGCTAGGGCAGCAGCCTTGTAACCCAAGACCGGACACACACACACACACACACATACTTTCTCAGACACACACACGCACACACGTACTTTCTCAAACACATACACACACATGCTCTAGACAGCCTAAGCTTGTGAGAGGAGCAGGGCAGGACGGGGGCTCTGGATTGGGTACAGAGGAAGAGGAGGGGCAGTTCATGGCCGGTTTTGGCGGCAAGGCCAAGGGGGGAGGAGGGGGGTTAGAAGAGGATTTTAAAACTTGGATAGACTGTGTGCGCATGTGTGTGTATATATGCGAGGAACAGGTGGCCTTTCACTGACATGCTTTGAATGCTGGCAGTTAAGACTTCGGTCCAAAAGAGAGAGAGAAACTATGTGTATGAGTGTGTGTGTGTGTGTGTTGTGTCGGGCTGAACGCAAAAACAAAACTTCCCATTGGTGCGGCTCCAACAGAGGCCAAGTGCGTGGAGCAAAGGTCTCCATCTGTGAGAGAGCAAGGAGAACACATTTTCATAATATTTACAGATTTGAAGGCAAAAAATCTGCATTAGAATATTTAAGATTCCATGTTCTGCTTTTAGTCACCTAAAGTAAGACTATCAAAACATTTGTTTGCAAAACGTTTTGGATAAATGAGCCTTGTGTCGCTTGATATAGAAAAAGACCTCTGAGTAAATGCGTGTCATTTCCCATATTTTAAAAAATGTCTCAATTGTCTAGTTTAAATATAATAAGCAAAAAACTGTGTCTTAAAAGTGCTATTAAGTACCTATTATATGTAGGTAGGTAACAGTTTCCAGCAGCCACTTTCTCTGTGGCTGAATCTCAAATGGTGTTTTATTGGGGATGTAGTGCACTACATAGGTACTACAACACCATTATGTTGTACCCTATATAGTGAAAAGGAAGCCTCATTCAATATTTAAATACAGAGTTGTAAGGTGGAGAAGAGGGAGTTTGGCTGGCAACCTGTTTTTTTTCCCGCTCCTATAGAATAAATTTGAGTAAATATCTGGGATTACAGCACAATTTGATGAAGAGGGAGGAAAGGAGAGAGTGATGGAAGCCGGACACAGAGACGAGATGTGGAGGCCAATTTACTGTATTTATGACATCACGGAGATCATTCTGAATGACCACGGATGATAGGCTACATGATAACTTTCTGATGGCGCCCCGTACACAACCCCGACTCCACACACGCAGACACAAACATTCAACCCCTACATTCTTCAGCGTTTACCCGCTCTTATCGAGCTATGACACACACACACCTAATGAACAGTCATGCAGCTATGCTCTAAGCAGCACTAATCATAGCCTCTCAAGCTCACTCATGCCGACAGCATGGCACTACACACACACAAACTCAAATCCACTAAAAATCTCCAAAATAACACCTTAAAACAATCAAATACCAACTTAAAGAGATCAAAGAAAGAAAGATAAAAAGAAACAGGTTTAAGCATAAAAATGTTTTCCCCATTTATGCTGCATTGCCATAACGATATCAGATAAGAGACACAAAAATACAGTACGCAAGTAAAAGCAAGATGGGATCTCAAAAGCTCAGCGATCAGGTTACAGGTGACTGCGTTTGTATACAGAAAGAAACACACACAACACACACACACAGAGGGAGGGAGGAAATCACTTTACATACCTGCCGGCGACAAACGCAGACATCAAACAGCAGGCCGACCTCAACTCAACCTTGACGTTCATTACTTTATACTGTAAACACAACGGAACGGAATATGTGTCCGTAATCTGATTTTAACTGCATTTGCGTACCGTTCAAAATCTATTTTACAACGGCATAAAAAAAGCAGTTCCCAAAACAAAGCACCATGCTCTACTTACTGTGTAATGTGTCTGTGAAGCATGAAATATGACATATTTATTTATTTTTAAATTAATTTATTTATGCACTAAGGTTGGGTGTATTCCGTTTTTATAGCAAAACCTGTTGGTTTTCTCAATTCGACCAAGTGCTCCAAAAAGCTGCACTAAAAGTGCTGTCCACTACAGACAATTGAAATACGTCACAGAAATGAGAGTGCACTTGTTAAGCTTGCGTTGTTCCTTTCCAAGTCGAAGTGCACATATTTCCAAGGGGGTGAAGGGGAGGCTTTGGGCCTAAAATAACCATCTCAAACAGAGAACTCGCACTCCTTCTATTTCCATTAGATCGGCCACCTAGATCAGGACTAAACAATGAACAATGCAGTTCAAACGTTTCCTATATGACACTCACCCATGGACATAGGAACTGATAAAGCCAGTGTGTGGGACGTCTATGGAAATAAGAGCACTGTCTATTGGGTGCTGTCCTCAACCCTATGCACGCTAGATGCACATGAAACAGAGCAGGATGAAAAACATGGTTTGTGTGGAGCAAGTTCAATTCCCCCAGCTAATCGGAGGGCAGGGGCGGTTATAGAAACACAGCGTTAAAGGAATTAAACCCAATCAAAAGTGAACAAGGTGTTGCTGAAAAACACGTCTGACCTTATTTTGGAGTTCAGGGGCTGTCATAGCAGGGATACAATTTAACGCTTCATGTGACAACAACAACAGGAAGAAAGAGGACAAGATTTGGATGAAAACAGCAGAGTTGTAGTGTAGGCCTTGCACTGTTTAAAAAAAGGTTTTATTCAGCGTAGTATATGATTTCCTGTTTGCAGTGACGGATTGTTTTCAAAAAGGGCAGATTGTTGGAATGACACTATATTGACAGTATAATGAAAGAATCAAATGTTCTCACTCTTTCACACGTGCATACACGCACACACACACAAACATGCAAAACTATATACCATGGGATCAACCACAAGTGGAAACCGAGGTGATTTAAACAGGATCTTTCCTCTGCGTCTACAGTTCCCAGCATTGGCATTCGGGAGGGAGCTCATGTAATTTCAGCTGTGCCAAGCGGGCATGCCAGCCTCCCTTCACTCCCTTTGCTGATTCTTCCTTAGCTTCAGCCGGCACCATCTCTCCTTCCTCGCACATCCTCTGAGAAGAGCTTTGTTAAATCTTTGTTAAACGAGTAAAGGTGTCTCCCGGTGAAGCAGAGAGCTGAACTCTGAACCTGTGGCCGGTGACCGCTCACTCACTCTTATGGAGGAATTAAGGGAAAGGAAAGAGCGGTTGAGTCGACTGGTTTGCAATTTGCTCCATGAAGCTTCCTGAAAGGCCACGTTAACCTTTAACCCTAACCATCCACCACCACATAGCTTCCTCACTCATGTGCAGCAACAGAGGACCTGATCCTCCTTGTTCTCCACACATGACTCTCCAGCCCTGGCAGGGGTACATAGTAGGCACCCATGCTCGACAGACTGGCTGCCTCACCTCTGAAGAGCCTCCTATCACGTTACAGGTGGAGAATTCTGCCCCTTTCTCTTGCTCAGCCTCTATCAGATGCTTGGCGTAATAGGAACCCACTGGCAAGTCTCCACTTTCCCTGCCCTGAAAGCCAAAGGACGCGCCCCGAAAGGAAATTATTATGGTGGCAAAACAAAGGCGCCGCTCACCTTCTTTTCGCAGGCCTGCTAAAGGTTCTAAAGTCCTTGCTTCACCCCACCTCAGGTTCCTGCAGTCGGTGTGTTTCAGCCTACCACAGCTTCAAAACCTTCCAAGAGCGAATAAAAACCACGTTTGGTGTCTTCTGGTCATGGAAAATCAAACTAAGAACTGTAAGAACCACTCAGCTTTTTATAGACGAAGCAGGGACCACAGCAAAGCGATGATACTCTGTGCTTCAGGCTATCCATTCATGTAGCCATCATGGGCTAACACATGCATCTCTAAACTTAACTTTAATACAGTCAATCAATAAGATGTTCTTTTTAAAGTTGTAGAGATGATTTAGTTTGATCCAGCAGCAAGGGCACAAAGATACAAAGACATTGGGCAGTTTACGTCCCTAAGTCTCTGCCATCTTGTAAACTTGATCCATTTCTCAGGATTTCATCTTGATCATTTTATCATTGGGCTGAACCCGCTGAAAACGAGCAAAACTGGTCTCAGATCAGCGCCAAGAAGATCAACACCAACACTAAGACTCTCCTGGTGGTCTTCTCGCCAGTCTACAAGGCTAAGAAAGTGGAAAGCAGAACTTATTCACGAATTGTTTATTCAGATCATTGATAAGACACACAGACCTTACTATTGTCTGCCTTGTTTTTCAGGGCAGTTTTTTTTTTTTTTTGCACGAAAGGTGGCAATGAAAAAGCAACAGGAAATTGATACAGATGAAGTGAAGATAAGCCGTGGTGTCTGGCTAGTCAGGCTTTGATATTAAATAGGCAGTTTCTGGTGCTGCCAATAAGAAGGTTCCAGGAAGGGTTTCCCCCTGGGGCTTCTTCATAACAGAATAAAGAATTGACATGTGATATCTGCATTATGGAGGGTGAAAAACATGCACACTAAGAGAGTAGGCAAATTTGTCTGACTGAAACACTGAGACAGTGGTAGCTATGTAAAAAAGACACAAACATATGAATGATGGATGGATAATATGCATATTATTGCACTAAAGAAAAGGCTTAAGCCTCAGTGGCTGTTTACATGTAAAGATTTTTGTCAATCTCAATTCATTCATTCCGATTGCAGATTCAGAATGAACTGTTTACATGTACCCTAAAGTCGACACATGCATACTCTCTGTTTACATGCACGTTACCCATAATCCAAACCAAATTTGACCTCTGTGTTTTCTGTACCTTTCTGTACATGTGTATATATATGATTAAATTTTGATTCAGGGTACCCCAATGCGATTATAAAACGATTCTTTATACATCTTGTTTTTTTATTTTATTTCTACAGCCTTAAAAGATAATACCATTTAAAAGGTAATATAATTTTCACCCATCATGTATTAATATATTTCCATATTTTTTCATCAAAAGTGTAAAGGTCTCATAATGACATTTTGTGCATTGATGCAGAATTTTTCAAGAGAGAATATAGATGCGTGATATCATTCCAATCTTACTTCTTTGGTGTGTCATAAAGGTGTTGACAGGAAATAAAAACATAATAAGGACAAATAAAATAAAATAACAGTTACAATTTCAACATCAAACGTTTTACAGAACATAAAAAGCCACAATAAAACTACAAATAAAAATGTTTTGCTGTTTTGAAAATGCGTTTGCCTTTGCCAAATATTCAGAAACAAAACAGCAAAAAAATATTAAAAATTTTATTTATAAAAATATGCCAACGAGATTTATCATGACAACGCAATTAGACCTCTCATTCAAAATGCATAGAATGCATTCGATTACATAGAACTTACAGCGGAGGTCAATGGACAGTTCAGATTAACACACTAGCCCTGATCTCTGCTGCCAAGATGCCTGCTCCATTCCAGTCTTTAGCTCAACGCCAGCTGCCACTGAATGAGTAAACTAATCCACAGCTGTCTCTAGTTATACTTTAATCTCCATACGCATTATAAAACCTTCCCTGACTTTATGGGTACTTGATAAATAACGTGATCTCCAAAGATTGCTTAGGACTTTATATAAATGACCCGGAACGTCTTTTACTCCTTTAATTCCATAAAGTCGGCAAAAGCCAAATCATTCCCACACACTGATCAAGCCTCTTATTCTGAATGCATGTGCCAGAGCGGGCAGCGCGCTATTCAGACCCAGTGGCACCGCATGGCAAACACACAGTAAGAGCAAACACACCGTGGCCAGAGCAGGCCAGGAGATAAAAGGAGGGAAAGGAAGAAATTAATGAATAACCGTTTTGGCCGGGTAACAGCAAAATTATCGGACCGAGTCAACAGCGATGGAAGCTCCCGTCGCCTTTGATCAATCAGCCTTTCAGTAGAGGACAGAGGCTTAGGTCAGGTAAGCTAGGAGGGAGTGTGTGTGTGTGTGTGTGTGTGTGCGCGCTCTCAACAGAAACACAAAGAGACAATCTGAGAGCAAGTAAGAGTGACAAACAAATAAGTAAGAAGGGGAGGGCAGTGAGTGTGTGAGGATAGACAGAGCGAGAAAAAGCGAGGGGGGAGGAAAAAGCTCGAGGTGTAGCAGCAGAATTTATTTGGAGGGACTCCAGCCAGAAGTGCAAGTTCTCTTTTGATATTGGCCCGCCTGTGTGTAACAGTTTTGGGCCATAGCCAAAGTACACATCTCTCGGTAATAGTTAACCGAGTCTGCAAATACACCGAGAGAAACAGCACGAAGCGGGAACATGGCACTACATTTCACACACGCGCACACACACACCTTTCCAATCCATCCTCAAAATCAGAACCTTTTTGTTTTCTCATCCCTTCATCCTTACCTCCATCTTTTAATCCTTTCATCGTGGACCACATATGATGACATAGGTCACATTTGGACTAGGAGTATGGAAAAGGATTTGTATGGTAATAGATTTTATTTTTTTTATGAGAATAAAAATATGTAACACTCAACAATCAACACTACACGCACTGCATTTCTTAATGCAGTTTTATAGTGCATAAATATGTCATGCAATATATCAGTAGTGAATTGATATATATCTGAAGCAGATGCGTGCCTCTTAAATCAGAGGTACACCAGATGTATACCAGCCTAACAAGGTCAAAGGTTAAGATCTCATATTCATTAAGACTCTTGGGTGACTCATCTTTTAAGCAGTGGTGTGTGGTATGGGGACTACAATAACTCACGACGTTACAAAAGAGCCGGCACTGTCAGAACTATGCACACAGGCACCCACACACACACATCTACGCTAACAAACTCGCTCAAAGGGAACATTCCGAGCATGTCCGAACACACATGCACATCTGCAAGTGTTCGTTGAGCGGAAGGAATGCTCATCGCTAATTGAGCCTCTGCATTAATAGAATAAAAGTCAGCTCTCAAAGAACATGGTCTTACATTAACAGCATTTAGCAGACGCCCTTATCCAGAGCACAGGGTCAGCCTCTGGCACCCCTGGAGCAGAGAAGGCTAAGGGCCTTGCTCAAGGGCCCAACAGTGGCAGCTTAGAGGTCCTTAGGCTTGAACCCATGACCTTCTGAACAGTAGCCCAAAGCCCACTGACCCACCACTGTTCCTGTACTATAGCTTCATCAGCATCATTACTATCACTATCTTATCTTCCTCCATCTTCCTCGCTCCAGGCAGTGCGGTGTCTCAGGGTGGGGACGGGAGTTTTATTCGCGCTGGAAGGGACAGAAAATGATCCTGCTGTATATTAATATATAATAATATATAATGTTCTTCAGTAAACTAAGAGTCACAAAAATAATGTGACAATTACGTCCAATGCACAGACGAGCGTAATAATACAGTCAATATCAGGTGTTGTTCGGTAATTGATAGATTTGGCATAAGCTATAGGCTACTTGTTTAATCATGATGATTATTCTATGCTTTCTTTTTGTGCATTAAAACACACACACAATACAGATACAAATAAACAAAACAGCAACAAAAAAAACCCAACTACTAACATGGACTGACATACACCAACATGCAACAAGTCAAACAAAAGGGGGGAACTTCACATTGCAATTATATTTGTTGTTAATACAGCTTCAGGTGCCGAGTGTGGAAAGAGGAATCAGCTCTCAAGATATCGTCAAAAGGAAGACCAGGGGCCAGTTCTTTGTACATGGATTACTGAGTTAGCTGGATTGGATTGCTGACTATTTGACACGATCCTGGATTTGTCCGTTCTTCGAAGCTGCTGTCGAACCTGTTGCTCGTAAGCTCAAACCTGCTCAGGCTTATTCAATGTAAACAAGATTAGATCATGCGTTTTAAAGCGTTGAACTGCATATATAACGTAATCATAATATAATCGTAATGCGTGCGCTTTCTCTTTCGTGCTGTCAGTTGCTATTGCGAGTCTTCAAATTACAATTGGTCACATTTTGGTTAATTTATGCTCTTGTCTAAAGTAAGTGCTCACGCGATTTAAACTTAACAAGCAGCTTACAGCTTAGGTGGAGTTCAAAGTCTCCACTATGGAAACTTATGTCTATGGATAGACATTTTTAATTAAAGTGTTAGAATGAGGATGTGCAACATATTGCCATTGCCACCCAGAGCCTTATTGTAAGAGGACATATATTTTAAATGTATTTCTTTCATATGGGTATTTAATGAGGACTAAACTATGTCTACTTAAATTAAGTCGCACATTTTCTTTAGACAAGAGCAAAAATAAACCAAAACATGGGAACAATTTTATTCATTCAATAACTCGAAATAGCAAATTAAGCATGAATAACGTATCTAAATCTTGCTCAAGCATTATGATTTCCTGATTCCGATTTAGCATCCCGTAGCCACATTAAACTGAACTGCGCATGTCTTACTACATTGTGTGCAAAAAACAAACATTCAATGGCCTCTCCAGGCTTCCGTACCATTCACATTAGCCAATCATTGACTCGCTTATCATGATTTCAAATCTCGATATATCTGCCCTTTCGAGGAAAAACGGGAGCGCGCAATTATCTTAAACAACCGAGTCCGTCTAAACTAATCATGTTCTCAGGTGCGTTCGAAGAACCGAATTAGCCCGTTTGTAATTATCTCGATTAGTAAATCTGGCATACGTCATCTTATCTTGGCTCTGTTAAGCGACGTACATCGTACGGGCCCCTGGACCACCATAGTCTCACTACATTAAGTATATAATGAAATAAGAAACAAACACAATAACAGAATTTCAAGCATAAATTCCTCTGTGAAGTCTAACTTTATATCTATTTATTTGGCAGACAATTTTATCCAAAGTGACTTTTAAGTCAGGCAGAATCTAAGTCAGACATATAACTGAGCAGTTCAAGGTTAAAGGCCTTTCTCAAAGAACTAGCACTGACTCCTCTGACAGTGCTCACATTTGAACTCACAACCCATTCAGACTCTTGCACAGAACTTTTGCCACTTACCTACCACTGCCCTGATGCTTCGTGTGCACCACAAAGAAGTATCTTTACTACAAATGACTTTAGTAAAAAACCTTAATTAAGGCCATTGTTCTTGCACATCAAAACATCACAAAGGATAATGTGTAAGTATCATTATCATAAAAAGTTAATTGCATACTCAGGATTAGGCATTTATGAACTCCTGGAGGTGAGATGTTTGATGTCTCGTCCATAATCCTGTCCACTTGCCCTAAATCAAAACCAAGTACCTGTGCTCACTAAATGGACTTATTGACTCTTTTCTCCTTCACCAGTGGATTTTGGAAATGAAGATAGATGAGCATGGAAGTGTTAAATACCCAAAGGCCTCCAAGAGCACTTGAAGTCCTTGACCATTTACAGCAGCATACACACCACTAGAGGGACCAAGTGCAGAAAACTATGCTCTTAATTGTGCAGCTCGATATGTTGAAGCAATTTGCAGTGTCACCAATCCGTGCTCATAGTGCTTTGTGACAGATTGCCTGAGCCATTGTTGTAATGGTGATGATGTATTGGTTTACAGCATGTGTGCAAAGAGTGATCCATCATGCTTGTCACTAGCCTGATTAGCAAGTTTGCTGTACTTCCTGGAGAACTTACAAAGATGGCAATCTGCTGTGCGCTTGCTGGATATGTTCTCATGACCACTTCTTGGGGTCTTTTCCCCTCTTTAGATGAGAGATGGGGCAGTTTAGCTTAAAATGGATTCAAATTGGCCAAAGCTTTCTACAATTTAATGCACAGGTGTTAGTCCCACAGATCAGTTTGCTGAAAAAGGCAAGCTCTTGAAATACTCACTTCATCTCCTCTGTGTAGAATGGCTGTCATGCAAGCTTCAAGCAAGGGCGTGGGAAGAAAGTGCTGAGGGGGCTGCAGCACCCACTAGTGGAACACAATGCAAATTATATTTTATTGATTATTGTTTCATTTTGCTAGTAAATCAAATATTATGTGATAAATTTATATAAATAAATTTGCTAAGGGGGCTTGTTTTTTTTTAAATAAAGCTGTTTAAGGCCAAAATCAGGTATAAAACATCACGTGCAGGTAATTTATGTGAATTCTTTTTATAGTTTTTTATTCATTTTAGAACTCATTTAACTAAAGTCAGGTTTCATTAAACCTTTATTTATAAATATAGGTCAGCCAAATTACCATCCTGAACCCCAGCTGGTGCATCCCAGAGATGCTGGAGAGATGTCACATAGTACTAAGCCTCGCAAAATGTCCCACACGGTTCTGACTGAGGAGGTGCTGGAAGGTATATGCTGAAAAAATATTATTCCATAAGAAATTATGGAATAGCCTTTATAAAAGAAACGTGATATCCAAGCATCTTTGAAAAGCCCGATGCGTGGTTCACCTGTCCAAGGCTCTGAATCCAGATCCTCAGCCCAATGCAGCACTCGACAGTGCCTCTTGTACGCAAATGCGCCTATTAATCAAATGAAGAACTAATGAACTAATAAAGATTCACGTCTGCACATTCTGATTCCCATTTACAAATTACATGATTACACTATTCAAATTGCACTACCCACATTAAAGTACAGGGTTCCTGCATGGACAATTATGATTATTAATGTTATTTTCTATTTTTATTGTTTCTGCTTACTATACTTTCTATAATTATTGATGATATTGATATTGATTTTGATTATTTGACTGCAAATCAAGCATTTTTCAGGTTGTCAAAATATTACGCTCACATTTACATTCCGACCAGATGTGAGTTTGATCATACAGATACACCAAAGATGTAGCTAATTGAAGAATAAGGAAACTGGCGGTGGAATTTACACTCGTTTTAAAGTCAGATTTGACCATATCAACTTTGATAAATAAGGGCCAATGATTGTGTTTAGTGAATTAATCACTTTTGACAGTGAAAATGAAGTAATGCATTCATTAAAATGTTTACTTGTGAAGGAACTTGGTAAACAGCCCAAGCTTTAATTTATCATATACCTATCAGCACCTACTTTTACTGCTTAACGAGGTAAAACTTTGTGTAATTTGAGGTATGTGAAATATGGATTATATGGCATATACTGCTCCACCTATAAATTGCTCTTTAAGAGGGTGAGTGACAGCATTGATTTATTTTTTTTCACATTGAGGATCCATCATGTAGATACCAACTGTCTTGTGCATTTGTTTTTTCTCGACCAATGTCTAAAACATTCCATTTAAGAATTTAAGCAAATTAAAAATTTGAGTTATCACGTGATGCTGATGGTCATAAATTAAAGACAGTTAATGACTTTATGCTAGACACATAACTTTTACAGAGCAATGCAATTTTTAGTCTTTATTATCATTTTCCATTATGCATTATTTATAAATAATGTATTTTCTACAATAAACATTGTTGAATCGTAATGTAACTTAAATATGTTACATTACTTAATTAGAGTGATTGTCCAACAACATTCGGTGGTTCATCATGTCTAATATACGAGGCACATCCAATACTAGCATTTGTTTACTTTTAAAAAAAAACAAGGAAAAAAAAGCTTATAGCCCTATTTATGAAACAAAACAGTTTGCACACTGCGAATGGGGCGGCAAAAGGTCAGGGAAAATTACCAGGAGAACATAATTACGCCCCCTCACCAAACTGCTTCATTTTCAGTTTGTAAATACAAAGCGGCTCTGCCATTCTAACTCTTAGTCCTGCATATCCACTGTGGGCTTCTAGTGGGAGTGAGTGAAGAAGAGACTGAGTGAGTGAGCATGTATGTGCAAATGTCCACACAGAGGAGATGGGGTACACTATAGGCATGCAAACGGAGTTACAATCACTTGACTTTGACAAATAGATTGCAATCTACTTGTCACTCTAAGCACATCCAAGTGTCATCACAGGATAATAATACGGAAGCCCAGTAAGGCCCTGGAGAAAGCATGCAGCTTATGTTTAGCTTAAGGTTTTTGGTAACACTTTGCTTATGGGTAAGGTTCATAGTGCTACATGTCACCTGTATAAGCCTTTTATGATAACTGATAAACATTTATAAAGGCTTATTCCAACAGGCATCAGCTGTCACAAAGACTGGCTTTGTCAATTTTGATGTCAAGTTCACATAACACCCAAGTCAAGTGACATAGATTTATGTTGACATAAGGTTTTGTTATGACATTTTCCAGGCAGGATGACATTAGAACATCATGACAACTGACTTTGTAGCTCAGTGTACTTCTGGTATATCAGAGTTACATAATGGTAACGATGTGACATGTCAACCATCAAAACCAAAGTCACTATTATTTAGGGTCAGAGAAAATATACATAATGTGTTCATAAAAATCTTATGAATCTATCTGACTAAAAGCAGAAATAAAGGTAACACTTTATTTTTGAGTGGTCCTTTGTAGATGATTAATAAACTCTCAAAAAACTATCAGTAACATATCACCAACATATCAGTGAAGTAACAGTAGTGAAGCCCCTGAATTCATTCAAGTAAATATCTTATTACAGTTTGTAGATGGACAGTAGTTCTTTCTGATTAACGTACTTACATTAAGTAGACATATGACAATGTCCACTTCACTTACTGAGGAGGTTCAATGGCAGAAGCAAAATATTTATTTTCATGTTGTCGATCATCTCTTTCAATTCTCCATTTTTTTTCGTGGCATTTGGAAAAAAATTCTGCCAGTTTCCCTGACTTGAAGGGGACTGACTGAAATTAACACTGGTCAGTAATATACAGCTCAACTATTGGAGCCAGCTGGGCCACAGCATTCCGCGACACATTTTACTTTTGAAAGGCTCTCGTCACGGTTAGCCCCTTTTTGGTGTGTTTCATTTGCCTCCAATAACACTTCACCACAGCATCTATGGTGTTTTCTATAAGGAAGAAAAAAACAAACAAAAAAAAAACAAAGAGACAAGAGCATATTAGTTAACTAGATTTGCATCTCCTGAAGGAAATACAAGGCATGCAAGGTAACAAACAGTGTGACAGTGTGAAAAGGTAAGCCTTTAAAGATTAAATATACACTCACCGAGCACTTTATTAGGAATAATATACTAATACTGGGTAGGGCCTAACTTTATAGCCCATCCACCTCAAGGTTCGATGCGTTGTGCATTCTGAGATGCTTTTCTGCTCACCACAATTGTACAGAGTGGTTATCTGAGTTA
>JAOUQW010000028.1:5280031-5313760 GCA_028565825.1 Olivaichthys viedmensis | reverse complement strand
TACATTTACAGCAAAGTTTTTAAAATAATTTGAATATACCTTCCCAATAATCTCAATTTGATCCATGACATTTTGCGCTTGCCGAGGAAAGAACTCGCTACGCTGGCCCGGCACCGATGGCCATGTTAGCGCCGCTACACGTTCACGTGTATCGAATTTCATCTTAAAATTGATCATCGAAATCGTCGGAAATGTAATCGAAATTATAATCGAAATAGAATAATCGCCCAGCTCTGCTTTCAACAGTAACTTTTTCAGAATGCTTGTCAATGCGAGCTGAATTTTCTGCAGTGGAAGTGAATACTTTTTGTAAATGACCATAGTTTTAATGAATCATATTTGGACCCAACAGTTAAGGTTGTACTTCGAGCAAGAGCTGCTTTAGTCGCTTGTTTCTGTTGCCTTTGTGAGAATGTAATAAGGTTCTGGGCTCCTGGTCATTTGAGTGTTCCTGTAATGAGAAATGGTGCACAATGGTTTTGTCTTTTTTTTTTTTTTTTTTTAAAGCATTGAAGGTTTATTGTGTGTGCCGAGAAGTAATTCTATGAAAACGATTTAGTGCAGAATCTAATTGGTGAAAAGATTTTGTTTCTGTTGTTTATAGGCATGAGAATAAAATGTGCAGAGGCAATTGAGATCAAAGTATGGGGAGTAAGAAGAGCTTCATTTCCACCGTCTCTAAATGATCAGTCTCCGAATTACTGTGAGCCATGAAAAGTGTCCGTCTTCTAATTGATGGTGAATTACACAGAGCAAGTTCATGTTCACAAATGATATTGCCGATATTTATCACCCTCAATTGCTGACCAAACTGCGACAACTCGGGAGAGTTTTTTTTTTTGTTGTTGTTGCCAGAACTTTTTGAAGTATAATTAGATTTGTTGATTCGATTTGCCCCACATTTCATAACAAGAACATTTTGCAGCTCTACTCGGCCTCCGCTGTCAGTCTGCCCCATGCCCATGGACCGCATATTTCTCTCTCGCCCTCTCGTTCTCGCTCCTGCGTGTTCTTTCATACCGTCTCCCGATGCCATCATCGCTGACATCATCATGCACCCTGAGTAGCTCCCAGCACAGAACAAATTATTCACCGTGAAAAGTGGAGAGGCAGAGTGAAAACATGTCTGCCTCAGGAAGCGTTCAGACTGGAGGAACGCATTTGTGGTCTTATAGCTTAGCCTTAAGACTGCACTGCAATTCCTGCGGAACGTAGCAAGAGCTAGCTAACGGCTGAAAACGGCTCAAGACTCCACCTCCCTTCAGGCCTCACTGCAAAGCCTCTCCCTGCAAACGTCGCAAAAAAAACCCTGTTGCCTAAGGGTGCGTTCACACTAGGCATTTTTTTTTCTTTTCACAACCGCCAGCGCACGTTTTGCATGTAAACCTAGGGAAAACTTTTTTTTCTTTCCTTTTTTAAAAACGCTGCTACCGGCGCTTTTTTTCGTCACAGCGGAGCTTCCAAAAGTTGAAAAAAGCTCAACTTTTTCAGAATTAGTTTTTTTTTTAACCTTTTTTTTTTACCTCCCGACCAATCAGGTTGCAGCTCAGGGGGGCAAGTGAAAAAAATCAACATGGCGGACAGAGTGCCGGTAGAAAAATTTGTGTTGTTTTGTAAGCGAATATAAGGAAATGTACAACATCGGAGATATTTCAATATGGAACATAAAGAAGCAGTTGAGGAACTAATTTGTTAATAAATCTATATTATTATAGATTAGCTCGCCGATACAAATCGGAAGGCAGAAGCGCTAAGAGAGTTGTTATGGTTACAGTGTGCGCCGCTTTATTTTTTTTATATCAGCACACAAGGCGCTGGCCCGGAGCACTTTTTCTTAAAATGAAGAAAAACACGGCGAGTGTGAGAGCACCCTAAGAAAACATGGAAGAAATATAAAAAGTGCCGGTTTGGTTCGCTTTCCCACCTGAAAGACCGTTTTATAGTTCTAGTTACCTGTACAGCTAGCGCCGCATTGGCTTTTGAAATCCTTGAATGCTCTCGGCTCTCTCCAGCGATGAAAAGCCACACCAATATCTTTTCATGTTCTTGAAAAATTGGAATTTTGGAGATACATGGTTTTCATTGGACAGCGACGACATGTGCCCTAGATTTCGCATTAGCCTACTTCTGTCTTCCCCTTCTAGTATATTTACATTTCCCGAGCCCTCTGTATGTGCGAAATGATTGACGGGCATGCAGGGACGCTGACACATTCAGTCCTTGATTTACAGTTCTTGAATTATATGGTTTCTGTCAGAATGGTAAGAGAGTCAAGCCCCAAGTGTATAAAAGAAAATTGTGCAATGCAGCTTTAAGCGTGTAAAAAATATTCCTGCATTTTGTCCTTCTAGCGCAGTGTTCTGGCTTCTTTTGCTTTTGTAAACTTGCTGAAATTTATTTGACCTTTTTAACTTCAAATATTTCCGTTTTTCATCTTGCTTTATTTCTGTTTATTCACACGTTCCCCGACATTTGGTAGACGAGTGAAGAGGGAGGTGAGCGGCCTTGGGCGAACAAAGGCCACAAAGAACCATTCGGGGCTCTGTTCCTGGTTTTAGAGTGACTAGAATCTCAAAAGCGTCTCCGTCGAACCAAATCCCTCTGCCCATGACATGATGCTCAAACACTGGAGGCCTGATGGATTCTCATTTCGCTTGACTCCATGGTTTAGTTCGTTTATTAATGTTTATTCACACATTGTGAATAGCCTGTTGGTGTTGAGGTCTAAATTATTATTTTTTCCCCTGCCAAATAACCTTATTTATTAACCCAGCTTTATTTCTCCCACCTTGCGTTTCAGGTCCTGAAGAGGCCAGAATATTTTGGGAAGTTTGGGAAGATCCATAAAGTGGTCATCAACAACAGCACCTCATATGCTGGCTCACAGGTGGTATTTAGTATTGTTTTCTTTAAAGCTGTATCACTTGAACTTGAGGTTATACCTTACAGATTTGAAAAGATATTCGTCTTTGCCTTTTTAAAAATAAAAAAATAAAATGTTTTAAACCTTTTTATCTGTATTCTTTTTATGGTATAAAACCATTTTTCCCCCCAAACTGAATGACTTGCTAATTTTTGCCGTTTCACACTATTTATTCCCCCTAGGGTCCTAGTGCTAGTGCCTATGTCACTTATATTCGGTCAGAAGATGCCCTCAGGGCTATACAGTGTGTCAACAATGTAGTAGTAGATGGCAGAACTCTTAAGGTAATATGTAAAAAAAAAACTAATGCAATAAAGGTTTTATAAGATAATGTCATAAAAGGTGGTGTTGTACAGTTCAAAGCAACTGACATGTCAGACTTTCTTGCAGGCATCTTTAGGTACCACAAAGTACTGCAGTTACTTTCTAAAAAGCATGCAGTGTCCCAAACCAGACTGCATGTATCTACACGAGCTAGGTGACGAGGCAGCTAGTTTCACGAAAGAGGAGATGCAGGTAAAGTTCGTGCCTTTTTTTTTTAGCCTCGTCATCTCTGGGTTGTTGAACCAGACATAAAAATCTGAAGTGGGTTGTGTTTGTTCATTGCAGGCGGGAAAGCATCAAGAATATGAACAGAAACTTTTACAAGAGCTCTACAAAATGAACCCAACCTTCCTGCAGACGTCCACTGGGCCTGGGGAAAAGACAAAAAGCAAATCAGGCTCTGTACAGAGGTTTGGGGTGGCTATTTTATCTACATCATATGAGTGTGAGTGTGAGTGTGAGTGTGAGTGTGAGTGTGAGTGTGTGTGTGTGTTCAACTGCAGTGGATTGCATCATGTTCCCAGAGAATATGAAATAATCATTCACTAATGCTTTTCATTTAAACTATGAACTGTTTTTTGGTACAATGAGTACAATGTAATCTCAGCAGGTCTTTGTTTTTTCTTGTTCTGTGTGTGTATATATATATATATTTTTTCCCTACTCAACCCTCTCTTTCATCTACTTCTCCGCTTCCCTATTCTCATGCCTTCTCTCTCTCTCTCTCCATAGTTCCAATAGTATCAACAAAGATGCGTGGCCATCGTTACAGCCTACGGGAAAGACACCCAATGGGCTTCCAGAACTCCGCAAGAGCCCGCCTCTGGATGGAGGCTCAGACTGTGAGCACCTGACTCCAGATGGGCCGGACTCTGAGCTTGGCCTTGGGCTTCTTCCAGCCCTCTTGCCTTTCTCCTCAAACTGTGAACCTGCCGGGTACAAAAAAAAAACCCAGCAGTCACACAATAAATATATAATCAGTATTTTCACAACGGAGAAGTTTGGAAAGACACGAGATAGCAGATTTTATCCAAATTTTGCATTCATTGCACGATTTTGTGAAGTCTCAATCTTTTCTGTGTAGCCTAAATGTTCTGGCACTCAAATGACGTGTTTATGAAGTTTTGTATGTTATGATATTTCATCGTTCATCGAATTCTTAAAATTCTTCCAAAGGCTAGGTTTATATTTACACAAATGTCATATTGTCAGGGATGGAGCACTGCGTGCATGTCACACTTTATGAATTTTTCAAATTGAGCGACTTGTGTGCCACAACTTGGCAAGCTCACAATGGCTTTGGACCACAAAACTGGTCATTCAGTCCGGTCAAATGTCCACATATAACAGAATGCAGTCTCATGGGCAGCACAATAGATAAACCATGAGGAGAACCCAAAGACACATATTCTTCTTCTGTGATGTACTGTGCCTGGGACTAGATGAGAAATCAAATTTTATCCTATTGCTTTAGGCAGTGAGCTTAGATAACGTCTGTTGTTGCATGGCAACAATGTACTTTTGGCTAATTATACCAAATTGTTTTTTACAAGTGGTCTTTTTTTTTCATGGCTCTCGAAGAATAATCATATCTTTCTGTTCAGTCCCGGTGATAATCCTCCAGAAGCCATCAGTATAGGGAACGGAGAAACATTGCCACAGGTAATTCCTAGAACAAAAGTATTTTCATTCATGAGGAAATAACATATCCTGTTTAACCCTAGTGTTGATTTCATGCATCAAGAATTTCCAGAAAATGTTGCTGTCTTTTTTACACGCTACTGTTGGTTCCTCATTTGCTTCCTGTGTGATTTCCGTCACCTTTTGACACACCGAGTGGCTCTCTCTCCACCCAGATTCCCTGCAGTGACTCGCCGTCGCCCCCTCCAGGCCTGGCAAAGCCGTGTCTGGTGGTGCCTGTCAACGTAGCAGGTTTAACAGTGCGGTCGCCCTTCGAGGGGGCGGCTGCTGAGTCGCAGTCACTGTTCTCAGACAACAGCAATTTCAGGCACCCAAACCCCATCCCCAGCAGCAGCAGCAGCAGCGTTCCTGGGTTCCCGAGCTCCACACACGGCAATACAGACTGGCCTACCGCTCCTGAACCACAGAGCCTGTTTACATCAGGTTAGCAGGACACACTCGCATTTCAAATCTAGTAGGCTGATGCTTCAGGCTTGGGTTCAATACTGCAGAGTTTAGCTCGTGATCTGATGACCTACCCTGCATTTTAATACTCTTTTGAACACACCTTTTGTTGATTTCTCTTTACGACTCAGGGTTTTGTATCACCTACGTCACGAGTGCCCACATGTAGCACAAGTGGAGGAGGGTAGAAGTGGATTTTTTGGCGATTTACTAATAGATTATTAGAGCACGGGACAGAATTATTCGCATTTTGCTAATAAAGGCATTAAGCTACGGCAGTGCCAGTAACAGAATATGCATACTTAGTCAACCGTCCATTTAAAAAAAAAAAGAAAAAAAAAAGGCTGCATTATGCGGCGTTACCTTTCTGGAACTTGACATTTTCTGTGATGGAGAAATATTTTTCTCTGTGACGTAGCACTGTCTGTATTTTTTACTAATTGCTTAAACTGTTTTTTATTTTTATTTTATTTTTATTATATACACATTCTGACATTCCAAGATAAAGCGGCTCTAAGAGAAAATATTCGGCCTCTGACTGTCCTAGGTTCTGTAATCAAGAATTAAAATTCACATTTAGGCTGAATGCGTCAATGAATGACACACAGACGCGTACTTGCATGCCTGTCAATCAATTTGCGCGTACACAGCACTCAGTGGGCAGGATGTGAAAACATGCTGGGGAAAGAATACTAATATGCTAATACCAAAGCTAGGGCGCATATAAAAGGTGCTTATAAAAGGTAGGGCATTAAAGGGCTCGAAACGGCTAGATATTTTTTGCTTGGCACATTTAAATTGGGAGGGATTTATTGTCCTAAACAGTATGTGCATGTGGTTACTGCCAATGTGTACGCTGGCTAGACTTGATTCCCATCTGTAATGCCGTCTAACATTGTTGCATAGCTGTGTAAATATCTGTCAGTATCCACAGTTTGGCTGCGAGTGGCCGTTGCTTGCTTAGATTTAGCTAGCTAACATTAACAATAGCGATGACTCTACCAGGTAGCAAGTTAATTAGCTAAGTTAGTTTCTTTAGGTTAGTCATGTTGCCAGTGACGAGAATTGTTTCATTAAAAAAAAAAAAAAAAAACCTTCTTGAAACCAAAGCATGTACTCGCGTCGGCACTGTATTCGCACGGTTACTTGGGCATTAAATTTTAGCATTGTTGGGGGCACGTTACCATGGTAATGCTGTTAACCGGGCACAATCCTAATTAGAATGGGACCCTAAGGAAAAATTGTGAGGATATTTCAAAGAGGGTGTGTTACAGGGGGTGTGTTACAGTACCAGAACACAGAGCAAGTCTTTTTTTATAAATTTAACTGGATGTGTTCGAGCAGCCTAAAACCCTGTAGTGCCTTGTCCATAAATCTGTGTTTAGCATCTGCCGGTCTGAAAGATGGGCAATAGGAGAGCCACTTTATCTGCGGTTAAATATGTGCTTGAATAAATAAATGCATTTTGTTTTCCTTTGGCAGATACCATACCAGTCTCGTCCTCCACAGACTGGCAGGCGGCCTTCGGCTTCGGCTCTTCCACCAAGCAGCAGGAGGACGACCTCGGCTTCGACCCGTTCGACATCACGAGCAAGGCGCTGGCCGACCTCATCGAGAATGAGCTTTCAGTGCAAGACAAAACCTCGATGACCATGAGCCATGTGACTCCAGCACCGGGTTTCCCTGCACACGTGCCCAGTTTGCTCCACAGTGCCGCCCCGTCTGCCAAAGGCCCCCTGCTGCCCCCTGCCTTATCCACGCACCACCTCCCCCCGAACTGTGGGCTGGCCCCGCGAGCCTTCCCCCAGCATCCCCAGCATCCCCAGCATCCCCAGCATCCCCAGCATCCCCAGCGCCCCCAGCGCCCTGGCTACGCCTCATTCAGCTTCCCCGGTCACACACACGCGCTGGCATCTCGCCACAGCTGGCTGGCCATGTCGGCACGCGGCAACTTCCCACACCTGAACCACACCACACAACACAACAGCAGCTTCTTGGACTTGAGTTTGCCAGCTCAACAACAGCAGCAGCAGCATAGTACAGGTCTAGGCGGAATCCCCATTACAGGTGAGTTTAGAGGGCCAACAGGGTTTCTGGGTTGTACTGTTTCCAGCATATAGAAATTCAGCAGCATGATGTTCATTGAAAAATTTAAATATGCTTAGTTATTCTTAAAATAAAGTAAGAACAGACTTTTGTGTGTGCCAGTAGTATTCAAACTACACTAATCCACTAGGAGGCGATATGGCGCTGTGTTGGTAACCGTTAGAATAAGCTTTTAGATGTAGGCTACAAATCCCCATTAAGTAAATTCTGGTAAATGTAAATGACTGCCTTGGAACCATTCCTCATAATTTCAAGGATTTTAGGAAGGAGTGTAGCCTATTACATATTAACCCGGGACTGGCAGGGGGTTATACCGTCAGCTCCAGAATTATTGGCACCCTTGGTAAAGATGGGTAAAAAAAAATTTATGAAAAGATGTTTGTGGTTAATTAGCTTAATCTCTCACAGAACATTTATGAGAAATATACACTTTAATTGAAGGAAATTTATTCGAAGAAATAAAAAAATAAAATAAAAACGTATCCAATAATGTATATTTTTAACAAAACCACATGTGTCGCAATTATTGGCACACCTAGAAATTATTATAAACAAAATGTAACCCATTTATATTTTAGTTTAAGTGCACCTGGGTGACACAGAGGCTAAATTCCCTTAGTCATTCATCAACATGGGGAAGATTAGAGAATACACATATAATATGAGACAAAAGTGTGTTGACCTTCATAAATCAGGCAATGGCTATAAGAAAATTGTTACACGCCTGAAAAAGCCCATATCCACTGTTGGGGAAATAATTAAGAAGTTTAAAACAACCGGAGCTGTAATGATCCAGCCTCCACGGTGAGGAGGATGGTTAGAGAGGCAAACTGTTGGAGATTTGCACAAGATGGTAGCATTTTGTCACCAAGTCTCCAAATCTACAGTTAGACGACACCTCCATGCCAACAAACTATTTGGAAGGCGAGCCAGAAGAGAGCCTTTTTTTCATCTAACCACAAACGTAAGCGCCTGGAGTTCACTAGACGCTACTGGAATTTTTAAGTATGTTAAGTATGGTGGAGGATCTGTGGTGATGTGGGGCTGTTTTTCCTCCAAAGGCCCTGGGAACCTTGTTAGGACACATGGCATCATGGACTCCATGAAGTACCAGGAGATTTTGAAATGAAAACCTGGCTGCCTCTGCCAAGAAGCTACAACTGGGTCGTGGTTGGATCTTTTAGCAGGACAATGATCCAAAACATACGTCCAAATCCATACAAAAATGATTCAATGACCACCGAATCAAGGTTTTGACATGGCCGTCCTAGTCCCCTGACCTAAACCCCATTGAAACCCTGTGGGGTGAGCTGACGAGAGTCCGCATGAGAGGACCTAAGACCCTGGAGGATCTGGAGAGATTCTGTATTGAGGACTGGTCTCAGATTCCTTGCTCTGTATTCTCATCCCATCAAGCATTATAGGAGAAGACTCAGTGCTGTTATGTCGGCAAAGAAAGGTTACACAAAGTACTAAATGCAGGGGTCCCAATAATTGTGACATATATTTTTGGATAAGGTTCTTTTTATTTTCTTAGAGTAAATTTACTTCAGTTAAAGATGAGATTTCTCTCATATTTTCAGTGTGCGATTAAGCTAATTAACCACAAATACATTTTTACCATCTTTACCAAGGGTGCCAATTATTCTGGAGCTGGCTATATATATGTAGCAGGTCAGGAAGTCTTCACCTATGCACACATACGGCACTTACAATTACAATGACAATTAAGCTAACATGGTAATATAGGCCCTGTTCTGTCTGCTTTCTGGTTTCTCAGTTTAGCTCCAGTCTTGTTGGTTGGCCTTATGAACAGACTCCTCCTAAAAAACACAACCACTTCTCGTTTGTCACCATCTCCCAGAGGCCACGTGGCTGAAAGGCGAGCTGCCATTGGTCGATATCTTGGACTGGTTTGCCCTTATTTGGAAACGTATGTGCCAAGACCAGTGAGAAGGGGCGATCATTTTAAAGAGGCGACGAACCGAGAATGACCGCATTGTCCTGCGTTTCACACATTTACAGTTGTAGCATGTGCACAAGTACTTACACACACATCACATCACAGCAGCGAGAAGCTCGGAACGGCCATTTTGGTGATCAACAAGCTTTCGGAGGGGAAGTAGCTGCTGACCCTGATAAGGTCTACAGTTTAGCCAGAGTGGCCTTTCCCTGTCAGCCAATGAGCTTTGAGCTTGCAACCCTGGCAGTGATCATATCCTCTTTGAAATTGCAGCAGTAGCCTGACACACACACACACACACACACACACACATACACACACACACATACTTGCAAACTGACACCTTAAATCTTCTCACACTTTATGTTTAACACACAATGCTGCACCTTAAAAGCGCTGATGAGAGAATATGAACATTTTAGCCTGCTAAATCTGTATGACTCTGTGTACGGCATACAAAGCATCTGACGCATCATCTTGTCATTCTCACATTCTGGTGGGAGAGTTTGCATGCAAAGACTGAAAATGTGTACAACGCCATTTTGTCAGTGCACGTACATATCCACTGTTCTTTCGGTTATCAGATTGTTTTGGATGCAGTCCAAAGAGACGTCTTCCAAGCGGTGTAAGAGTTGGTAATCAATAATAAGCACTAAATAAAAGGGGTTTCCCTTCTTCTTACCCCTGACTTATGTGCTCTATATTATGAATGAGCAGGAAATGTAGGAATGCACATCCTATAGTGCTTAACATCGCCTTATCAAATGATGCCTACAGCCATGCTTTTACCAAAACATAAAACTTGCAAGCACTTAGAAAGAAATGGTTTTAAAAGGACTGGCAACCGATCGTTCTGTGGCCTATTTCACTTTCCAGGTCAGACACAGACACCTAAACCATTAGCGTAGTGCAGCACGTAATTAGGAGTAGGTAGCCCTCCCAACCGAAATCTAGAGGCCATCTGCATATTTAGAAGTGCTGTAGCACAAACTTGTAGGTCAGCGGCGTGCAAATGTGTCATAGTGAAACCAAACAGGACGAGACTAAGCGCGCTCAAGATCTCATCTCTCTCACCACACCTTTTTCCACCCGACGTTTGTGCTAAAGCTGTACCGCTTTGACCACACACAAACACAGACACACACACACACACAAAGAGACACACACACACACACACACATTCAAAAACTCCCCTAGTTCAACCCACACCTTGTCAGGGCAGTGTCTCCATGGTTACAGGAGAGAGTGTTCTCATAGGAAAGGGGGAATTGAAACCTGTCTGGCCTTTTACGGATAAAAAGCAAGCGATAAAAAATTAAACAAAAAGGCCTTTTTGGGGGATACAATGGAAATGACAAATTTGATCAGTTTATTCTTTTTAACTTTATTTCTTAATGATGTGGCCAAGCTGGTGCAACCTGAGATTAAGTGTATTTTTCAAAAGTAGTCCAAGAAGCGCATGTGAACTAAAATAAGTCAGCTTTTGATTTGAGTCATGAATAAGTAGTACACTACAGATAGTGGGCCAAATGTCAGGAGACAAGGCTTCCTTTTATTTGAAAGCCAGAAAGGGCTCTAATTATTCTTTGTTTTAATCAGTGATCCATTACATACATGGCACACTGACCAGACTTTTTTTAACGTGCAGTTTCTGATGGCTTGCAACGACTAAAATAATTTAAATGTTTTTCGTGTTAATTTCCCCTTTGCACTTTTTGTGGTCGACCCATCCCCCACTTCCCTCTCCAGTCACTCACTCGCTCTGTCGCTCTCGCTCTCGCCTGCTCTCTCTCAGGGTCGGGCCTGCTAAGATGGAGAAGAAAGATGAAGGAAGGCTTGCTTATAGCAACAAAGGTTACAATTATGAAAACAACACATCCTATCTACAGGCTAAGCAGAGATGAACAAATATGTAAAGAATTGCATTTGCATAAAACTATGAAGCAGTACGAGTTTAGTCTGTGCAACATTTAAGTTGTTTGAAATCCAAATCACACATCAGTATCATTGAAAATGTAGTGACAAGATCGTTGAGCAACCTCTCATCAAACTACTAATCTTAATGATGAAACCAAATGAAATTATACATTTCCTTCTGCTGAGTCATCTGTTGATCCCTCTGATTGATAACAAGAGGAGAAACTATAATGCTATATAGGGTAGAACTAATACCAGTCACTTTTATGCCATATACAAAATGCAGCAAAATGCTTTGCTAGATAAGGAACTGTGATATATGACGTTGATGCAGGGCCTTACACAGGAAATCACACAGTTGAGTGAGTTATTCTGCAGCAGGATACTTCCTGTGCTAGATCTGATCATATTCACAACCTTTGCGCTGTATGAACTTTTCTAGTTTGAAGGAACACTGAGTTTATTGAGCTTAGAGGCTTCTAGTACTTAAAGAACTTCATGCAGCTGATAAAAGTTTTGAGTTTTTAGAGTTTACAGCAATAAGCAGGTTATACTACTCTTACACTCAATCTATACTCTCATATATATATATATATACATATACACTCTGAGAAAAAAGGGTTCTCTCAAGGGTTCTTTGGATAGTTAAGGGTTCTCAGCTTCTTTTAAGCCCCCCCTTAAAAGGTCTTTGGATAGTTGACAGTTCCAGCTTTATAAAGCAGTTTTACCTTTTTTTAAAGGGAAACTCTCTGTTGTAGGGTTCTACATAGACAAACTGAAGAACTCCTTAGGGTGCTTTTTTCTAAGAGTGTATATACAGCTGATGAAGGACTTTTATCCTTTTGGAAACCAGCTCTAGAAACTAAATGTTGAATGCCTACAACTAAAGGGTTTCAAAGACAATTCACAAAAAAATAAAATAAATAATAATAATAATAAATTAAGTGAATTAAATTGAATAATTCTGACACTAATAATGCTGTCCCACTAGTCTCCTGTTCTCCTTAGAATCACCAAAATCTCGGGAAATATTTAGCCTTCTTTAGTTTCTTCCTTTCCATATTATAATGCATATAATTAAACCTCTCTGCATTTTAATATATAGTATAAAACTCCTATGTCTACGTGTAATAGGATGCTGCTGCTCTGTACATCTTTCTGCAGGCTGAAGGACAACTTCGACATTGGTCAATCCAACCTAAACCTCCAATCATTGTCCAAATTCCCACATACTTCCTACAAACACATCTGCACTGGCTGACTTATCACTTCCCAGTGACCATTTCAGAAGCTTACTTCAACATTTCCTAAGTGTTGCAAGTGTTAAGCAATGGCCAGGCAAAGTGAAACAGCATCTGAAGAGAACAGAGAACAAAAGAACAGCATGTAAATATAGCGGCACTATGACAAGGCTGGATGATTAAAAGCTAGTAATGAACAGAAGGAAGCCTTAAACACAGTAATTGTGGGTTAAAAGTGGATTAAAGCAGAACGTGTTTCTGTCTGGCTGCAACCTCAACATCATATTAATACTAAGCTAATATTATAGTGTTATAGTGTTTATCTTTGAGCCTGGACACATTCACATTTTAAACTGAACATGGAATGGCAAAAATGTATGTGTTAGCATTTAAATGAAAGTGTGATTAAGATTAAAAGGATGAAAAACCAAATAAGTTCTAGTGCTAGAAAGATCAAGAACATTAGGTAGGTAATGTGCACGAGATAATAAGCTGTGCCCTTTTTTATCAAAAATTCGCCCGATATCCCTTGACACAACGAGTACCATTTTAGAAAGCATCATATTAGACCTCTATAGGCCTGAATCGATATTGGCATTTCACATAGACAAAGACAAGAAAAAGTGAAAGAAGGATTGAGAAAAGAAAGACAGCCAGGCCGTGACTGTTAAACCTCTTCCTGTGTGGTTTGACACCACGTGGCTAAGAAGGTTAAAAGGAGCGCTTCTCCTCTCCCAGGTCCATTCCAACTCGGGCCGAAGACGCCGAAGACTCTGGTAAGACCCAAGGACAAGAAGACTTTAAAAAGAGAAAAAGGGGCTGAATTGGGCTTTGCTTGTACAGGTATGGTATATAGCTGACAAGGAGAATGAGTATTACTTACTTTGAAGTTAATTGCTAGAGTCAAGTGTAACAAACTCCACTTAATCAACTTAATTTGACGCTAATATGTGTGAGGCATGATTTTAAAAATGCCTCAACATGTGCATACTTATCACTTAAATGGTAAATGGTATGTTCCGATATTTTATATTGCTCACCTAAATATTGACCTTAAATGCGATTTTCTATGCAACGATATGCATTTTGTTACTCTGTTCATACATGGTGTAGTCAATGAGTTTTGTTTCTTTAAAATCCAATTTTTTAATTGATAGAAATGTACTTAATTCTTTTATGCTTTGTAATATTTACGCTATGTAAAACTTCTGACAAATGTTATGTGCCACAAAATGCTAGCCACTTCCTGTTAACTCGTAATGCATTAACGCATTAAATCTGTACTTTTTACCATCACATTATGCTTCTCTATAGTACCAAAAAAATTATACTCGCATCTATATTGATAAGTGACCTGTAAAAAAAAGAGAAATGTTGAACTTCATTTTTGCTTGCTAGAAACAGCTTACTCATTCCGATCAAGATGGCCACCATGCTCTAGTTAGCATAGCATGGAGCGAAAGGAAGAAGGAACCAGTTACACTTGACCACCTGTAACCAGTTTTTTTTTTAAATAATTAAGTGTAAAGTATTCAGCCTTTGACAAAATCTTATTGGTTTCAACTAGTTAGGAACATGTTAATATATTCAAATGTACTTATGGGGACGTTTGTGAACAGTTGAGTTTTGACTGAATTTGCTGTTGTCCTAAGTAGACGTCTGAAAAATTTAGTCATCAAAAATTCAAGTACTGACATATAACAAAAAAATCTGTCAAAACTGTCGAAAATATTTTCCTGTTAAGTGCTACCATTAATTCAAGAGTAACAGTTCTGAAGCAGTGTGAAACGTTTGGGCGTGGTTTATGCAGGCAGCTGTAAACTGTGCATAACCAGGGCGGAAGAGCATTTGTGTGTGTGTGTAGGGGGAGGGGGGTCTTAACCACTAACTCTACAGGTGTGACTTCGCGCAGATGAACTGAGGACCTGGAGACATCCACGCTTTGGAAGTACAGTGCAGTCATCCATAAAGTAGAAAGCACTACTAAACCCCTCGCCACAGTGTAGTGTTTCCTACTTTATGGATGAGTGTACTGTTGGCTACTGGGAGCACGTTTTCAGACTTTAACGACTCAACATGGTGGGCAGAGAAAAGAGGAACTGGCTTTGTTTCATAAGACTGTGCACAGCTCACTGTGTAATGTTCAGGCCACGTGAGCTGCTGCACATGAAGAAACAAAAGCCAAGGGATTGTTGCTAACATGTTTCATTTGTTCTGTACATAATATTGAACTTTTCAGTTTGTGTAATATTGTTAAATCTGCTTTTTACTTTTCCATTTCATGAATAAAAAAAATAAAATTAAAATAAAAAGAATACTGTTTGTTGCGTCTTTGTTGGATTTTAGCTGTATCTATAAACATACATTATGATCTTAAGGGAATCATTATTTAATATCGAAATGTTTCTTTCTCTTTTCATACAAAGTCACACAAACAGCGGTGTTAAGATTTTTCTGTGAAAATATATTTTATTTCTGTAAAAAGGTCAGAGTAAATGACAACGGCCCCTTCAATGAGCAATAATGATGTTGCTAGTCATTACTCAAAAACATTGTTTTAACATGCAAAAAAAAAAGAAGACATCTGGAGAAGAAAGAAAAAAATACCTATTTACACGAGTTTCCAAAAATTGGTTACAAAACCTCAGATTTACAAAACTGGTTCATGTTTCCGTTCTCCACGGGACGCTTGCAGAAGTCAGGACGGGAGCGAGAATAAAGCTTCTCGTGCTGTTCGAAAACACCATACATCAAAATCACAAAGTGCAAACCACTGACCCGAACACTGTACATTATACACGGAGCAAATCATCAGCAGTCCAAAGTATCAGCTGATTACTTCCAACTTGGCCTCCACTGCATCCAGTGAAAAAAGTACTACAAATATATTGTAGAAGTAAAGAAATGCAAGGTACTATAAATGCTTAAATAGTCATAAATAAGGCCGTGTCTGTGTGTGACACCATCATGCATGCAGTCAGTAGAAGTACAGTAGAAGTAAACATCAAAGTAAGACTAAACAAGGTCTTGTAAGGCTAGCAAGTTACTGTGGCCTAGCTGTGGATGCATATTAGCAGAGTCCTTTGTTTTAGAAGCAGGCTAGCGAGAGCGTAGTGATCAAAGTGGCACAGGCCTGCGAATTTCACTAGCTGGATGAAAAGAAAGTTTTAGGATTATAGTGCAGCTTGGGGATCATTGCTTGCCTAAAAACCAGTTACATACAGTTAAATACAGGCTACAGAGATGGAAAGAGACTGACTGTACAAGTCTGCTGTTGATAAAGGTTTAAGGTTAATACAGTCAATATTTAATCAAAACTATATCTGTGATGTGGTACTCCAGTTTCGGAGGGAACCAAACTTAAGCAGAGACCTGACGTGGACTTCTTGTCGCTGGTGCTTTCACCTCACTCCCTCATTGGCACCCAATCGTCATAGTAACACGAAGAGCACCTAAAGGCTTGGTAAGCGTGTGATATTATGGTTTGGAACAGCCACTATGTTCTAGAATAGTGTATGACGCTGATACACTGCCAATTACACCTGAGAAATGATTTTACATGACAGAGCAACAACACAATGAAACAGATAAACAGTAAACTATGCTTTAGACATGTAATAAACTCTACTGCAAGAGATTACTGCATATTGCACAGGATTCACTCTGTAGACTGTGAAGGTGTTTTTTGCAGAAACAATGGAACTCCCCCTTTTACACACACACTTGCCTTTTTAGTGCTACTGGAGTTCCGTGTGAGCGTTTGAGAAAGGCAAAGACAGACCTCAAATTCACACGCCAGAGGCTTTTCCAGAAGTTTGTCATTATACACTGAAGGAACTTCATACTTCAGTGCACAGACAGTAACCGGGCAACTTCTACGCTTTTCCATTGCGATGAGATACATTTGACAGAAAGACACAGAAAACATGACATCACACATACCCAGATGTAGTAACTCGCATATAGCATGAATCAGCCTTACTGCTCTACAGCAATGAGAGATGACCACAAAGGCTGAAAGCTCAAAGACCACATCCATCTGATTTGATCTGATGTGATCTGAGCTTTTCACCATGACGACATGATGAAGATTTAACTCAACAGAGATATGGAGTAACCCAAAAAGATCATTTTAGTCAATGACTGTAGTCTTATAGTGTGTTCATTTCATATCGGAATTATGGTAATTACGAGATGACGGCTCGAAGATTCCACTCGGAGCTGTTCATCTCCTTGGTCTCGGAAATGTGTAATTTCTATAGAAACGCAGACAGCGTTTTCAGATACAAAGCTAAACTACACTATTTATTATGTTGTCAATGACAGAAATCAATAGGGAATGTTTATAGACATATAAAATTTGATCCTGACATTACACTACTAACTACTTTAACTGTGAAAGTCACTGCAGTTGTTCGGTTAACGTCACCCACTGTTAAGTCGGAGCGTTTCGAAAAGAGTTTTCAACTGGTAAATACAAGTTTGTCAAAGTCGTAGTTGCTTTTTACAAGCTCATAATTACCATAACTCTGACATGACATAAAGGCACTATTACTCTTGTGATCTTGCCAAAAAAGCAGTTTTGCATTGATTATTTTAATAATTTGGTCTTGACAAATCAAGACCTTGGCATTAGAAGGTTCTATCTGACATTTCTGTGATTTTAAGATATTGAGCCGTAAAGTTTTGACCCTCATTAAGGTCATAAAAAATACAACATTTCAACTTGATTTTTTTAATACTTTAAAGCAATATTTTGGTGTAAAACCTCTCACTTATATTCATGGGCATGTAAAGAACATATTTATAACATTAACACATTTTTGCCAAAGAAGTCAGATAAAATCTTATAATTCCAAGGGTTCGAAATGTTGAACATGCTTTTGAAGCAAAGTAAGAACACTCCTTATTGCGGTGATAAGTGGAGACAAACAAAACAAAAAGAAAATGCAAGCACCAGTCAGTTAAAGACAGCGATATCTGCTTCATCCCCTCAATCTATCCATAAAATCACACATACATGCAGACGAATCAACGTCGACATGGAAAAAGTGCAATCAGCGAATTAGTCAATGTAACAGTCTTTTGCGTTTATTCCTTCTTGCTGGAGCCCAGCTTCTTGAAGAGCTTCTTCCCTTTGGAGAAGAAGCCTTTTTTCTTTTTGCCAGGCAGAGGGGTGTCAGTGAGATGATGGTCCTCTGGGGACTGAAGGACGGGAGCAAGAGGGCCAGAAGATGATGAAGGACCCGTGTGGGGTTCCGGGTGGAGGTCTGGATTTAGGTTCTGGTGCTGATCGGGCTTGGAATTGGGTTCAGTCGGCGTCTTGTCTGGAGGACTTGTGATTTTGGGATCCGTCTGCTCTAAAGACGCAGCTTGACTCACCTTTTAGGCAGAAACATGGTGTCTGTGAGTGTTTTTTAATTATCTAGATGACTGAAATGTCTAGTACACGCTTCAAAAAAAGGTTCCATCTTGCACCCTAAAGAGTTCTTCCGCTTGTCTCTAGAGGAACCCTTAAGGAATTTTCCAACAGAGGGTTTTTCTTTTTGAAAATATATCATTAAGTAGAACCCCTTTAAAAAGCTAGAACCCTTAACCATCCAAAAAAACCTTGAGGAACCTTTTTTTGTAAGAGTGTAGTCAAGTCAAGATCACTGGACTTGTGGTGTAATGTTTTGAGAGTCATTTTACTCTGATCACGTCCAGTTTCCTTGACTTGCTCCTAATAAACAAAGATGAAGGTGGTTTTGTAGCTCAGGTCACTAAAGTTGTTAAGGTTGCATGTGAGAAAATGCGCTAACAATCACTTACCAGAAAAAACAAAAAAAAGTTAAATATCTATAGTAAGTCAAAGCAAGTCTTAAAATGTTCTTTAAAATATTTCACCACTCATCTTAGGTGCAACATCTGATGTTCAATAACTTGGAAAGAATCATCAGATACGTAAGCATTTATCTCCATTATGTTCAAATTATTACAGCTCTCTGATTTCTTGCTTGTTAAAGGCATCACAGACCTTTAAAAAGCACAAACAGCAAACAAAACACCCCACATACACTTTAGTGAAAAGGAAACATTGGAGGTGGAACTTTAATTCCTCACACTTAGACTGAATTGAGGTCAAGGAGAAAGGGTGCATATTAAAGAATTTACTAGGGTCCTGTTATTGGGGATGAGGTCTCTAGGTGGGGAAAGTGTATAAGGATGAGATTCTGAAAAAGTCTAAGCATTCTGTGTAGAGGGGAAACCACAGAGGGGGGGTGAGCAGGATACTTACTATTTACTGTTCAAAGTGCACACCTCGCCTGTGCTTCTGCACCCCAACACGCAGGAACAAATACACACAAAACGCAAACAAATAAGCCATGCAGAACAAATGGACAGACAGAACAAACAAGACCTGAGGTGTATAGAAGTCTATGTGACTTGTGACTAAGAGAGATAGAATGGAGAAGGGCATGCTGTTGTGCTGCATGTTGTTGTTTATAATACTAATCTCATGCTGTGAGGTTATGAAAAGACACACATCAAATAATAAACACATTTGCTCATGCATGCAGTCATATATACATCTTGCTGACAAACCCTTTTGATACTCATATGCACATGGGCACACACACACACAAACACTCCTACCTGTGAGTCTCTCCGGGTGTCGGCTATAGTGTGTTCGGCTGCTCCTGCATCCTCGCCGGTCTCTGGAAAAGCCTGCAGGAAGTTGGAAGGCGCCAGGCCTTTCTGCCCATTTAAGTCTCCCTAAAGCAGGCAAGAACAACAAATCCCATCATGCACTCCTTTGCTCACTTACAGGTCTTGAAGTGGCACTTTTTACACTCAATTTAGAGGTAGCCCTAAATATGACATTTTGAATCATAAAAAAATAAATATATTAATAATAAAATGCAGAATAATAAACTGTTTATATGTTTTTAAATGCCCAAGAAACTACTAAAAATGGCCTGGGAACATTTCTACACTTTTCTTTTTTTTTTTTAAATGCTAGGAATATGAATATGCATGAATTGGAACCTCCCCTCATGTCTTCTTGCTATCCCTGCTAGCTAGCCTGCTAGCTAAGTGCTAGTAAATTAGCTCACAATTGTCACTAGTAGACAGTGACAGTGGGATTCCAGTAACTGAGTCTCGGTTTGCATCGTCATATTCTCAGCAATTTATTCATCAGTAGGCAGAGCTGTCGAAATATACCATAACAATACAAACTATTAGGTAAGTTATGTACCAGCTAGCTAGGCACACAAGTTCTGTGGCTAAAAGTTACCAGGTCATTCTCTAATATCGGACGTGGTTGGTCCAAAGCCATGGAGCTTATTTAGTGCCATCACTAACTGAGCTCATATGTAACGCACCTCGAATCTGTTTTATACAGAAGTACTGAGAAAGTCTCGGTTTTAAATGGAAAAATGTGAATTTAGCGTTGTGTTAACAAATCTGATCCAAACATCCATCTATATAATCAGAATCAGCCATCCAAGATTTTTAACCATTTAAAAAGCATGTTTTTGAGTGCAGGGTTCCTTTAATACAGAGAGAAAGAAGGAGGTGGGCACCGATGTAATCCATTTACATTACAGTTTATTATAGTTTACAGGCCTAATACACTCTAAAATCGACTACTCACGTAAAAGAAACCGTCATCATCCATGTCTCCAAACACATAGATTATGTCCCCAGCGTTAAAAGTCAGCTCAGCCTGTAGGGGCCAACAGAAGGAACATATTGGTGAATCGGTGTGCTAACATATGATTACATCCTCATCTTACACAGATGACTGTTTTTCCGACGTGTAGCTGTATAATTAAAGATTGGGTATGTATGTGAGTGTGAATATGGTGTAAGGTTACCTCAATGTCAGCATTTGGGGAGCTTTCTCTTGGGTCATAATCAAAAATGGCCACCATCCTGCGAGCTCCAGGGTTTCCCATGGTAACGGCTGAGTGTTGAGCGTTTTCTGTCAATGAAACGGCAGCAATGTAACCAGGTTTTCATACTATTTCATACTATTACTGTAAAAAGACATGATGAACAGGTACAGCAAATGGTCAACCTACGGGATAGAAAACCACATTTAAAAATGAACACATGCAGTACACAGACTTTTTTATGAAAATGGCTTGGTCAACATGAATAAAGAAAGACATATGGCAGAAATGACAAAGAAAATGTAATTAAAAAAGCAGCCAAAAGATCTCGTAGCACATTTTTCCTGCCCTTAATGAGCTAGTGTTAAAGCAAAAATATTTTCTATATTGAAAAATAAATTGCTTAAAAAACGCCATTGGCAACAGAAAAACAGAAGCGCCTACACTTTTACCCACATCAACAAGTCCAAATTCTATTAGTATGCAAATTAGAAAACGCCATCCCCTACAGGCCCCACCCCTCCTCTTGGTAAACCAGTGTTGCACTGCCTACATTTGCATATTGGAACCTGATAGGTGCTTATATTTTATAATGCAATAACACTGATCTGTCACATATTCAAAACAAATCAGGTTTTCCAATGAGATTTTCAGCTCCCAATGTTTCACAAAAGAATGCAGCAAAACTGCTGCAGTGACATGTGTCAGTGACATGTTGTCCTCAGCAGTGGAATCTTTTAAACTTCGGAATTCGAATGACTGGAAGATGAGGAAAATGATATGGTTAGCATGCCAGCTCCTCTGCACTCAATGCATCTGGGCACCATGCAAAGCTTAAATCAGTAATGATGCAGCAGAAAGAAGACCACACTGTAAAAAGTGCGGCATGCACATATACAGAATGGTCATGCAGTCAACCTGTTTCACATGCACTTAAAATATCTGAGTCATTTTCAAAGGTACTCTTCCCATGCTGTTGAGAAAGGAGATAGAAAGTGAAGAAAGATTGACAGTTTAGGAGAGCGACTGCAAACCTTGGCTGATGGAACTGTCCTCCCAAACTCCAGCAGATTCCACTGTAGGAGAGGAAGAAAGGGAGGGTTAAAGTCGATCTGCTGGAACCTCCATGCTCTCGACTCAAAGAAAGAGTGGGTTAGGACACAGGGTGAACAGACAAAGCCACCTTAAACTGAACTAAAATGGCTAAAATGATCATTGAGGCATCAAGAGAACACACACACAAACACACTTACATACATGCAGCACTGGTGATATACAGGAAAACAGACCATAGGGGATTCTGTAATAGGTTGTTACTATAAAATGTGATAACGGTTACTGATTAAATCCCCTTATCAACTATTTTTGATTTAGTGTATACGGTCAACTCCAGAATTATCGACACTCTTCATAAAAATTAAGAAAAATAAACATAAAAAATGAATAACACCTTCAATGATTGATATTTCGAGCTTCAACATATGGGGAAACTGTACAGTTTTGTTTACACAATATTTTTTTAAACATAAAAAGTGCATTTTTTCAGCAAAACTCTGGTTTCAAAATTATAGGCACCCTTACAATTAATATTTGCATTAAAATATTACAAGATAACAAGAGAACGCTTCAGGATTTGGACCACTTCAATGTGCAGAACCATTCAAGCTCCTTTATATTCTTAGGTTTGCGCATGTGGATCCCCCCCCCTTTAATTGAGACCACGGGTCTTCAATTCAGAATACAGGTTTTCATCTGTCTCTTTTGTGTTGAAAGCTCTTTGGTTCTCCCCTACGGTAATGGATGACAAAAGAATTTTATTTTGCATGTGTGCAACCTCATATTTATACCCCAGGAAATCAGGAAGTAGTCAATTTTACAAAATTTCTATCATATTATTATTTAACATATTTTTGAGCTGCCAATTTTTTTTTGCCACATTTTTGAGAGAATATATATATATATTTAAAAGTTTGAGCCAAGCTTAATAGTTCATTCAGTGAAAATTTTATTTAAATTGTATGTTTCTTTCTGCCATTATTTTGAAGGGTGCCAATAATTCTGGACTTGACTGTAATAATATGCTGGTGCATCATCAAGCTGACAAAAATTGTGGCCTTATAATTAATTTATAAATAAGACTGTGTGCAGTAGGTCATTAATCAATAAATGTTAATATTCAGGCTCTTCATGATGTCATTACTAACCTCTATTGGAAGATTCCCCTTAGGTTACACTTTAAATGCAGATTAATTCAGCTTCTTTTTTATGAAAGGAGGTGATATGGGGCAAAAAAAGAGAGGAAAAAAAACAACAACGGTAAGATGATTAGAGGAAGATGGAGGAGGAGACACGGAGACACACCTTTTTTGGAGCGTCTAGGTTTGGGCGGTGGAGCCGGGCGGTGCGGAAGCTGAGCGAGTGAGCGCGTGCCTTGATGGAGGTCAAACAGGAGAATGCGATTTGAAAAACGAAACCAGACGACAAGCAGACAGAAAACGAATGAGAAGCCCGGAGTAAAGCAGAAAAACAACAACAACAACAACAACAACAACAAAGGGGTTGATGACGTCGACAAAAAGAAAACCTAAATCAAAACTGCATCAGGAGCAGAGTCAGCCAGAGAGCCTACAGTGAACTGGAAAGGGTTAAACCATCACTGCCAGAGAGCATTCTGGGAAACAGGAGTCAGCCTGCTCTGAGATCAGCGTCGTGGCTTTAGCAAGGCTCCTTTTCAGGGTCACGGCTGAAACACTACCGTGATGACAGAACAACATCAACAGCAACATCAAAAACATTGAAGCATTTTTTGGCAAAATCTTGGGCCATCGTGAATGAGAAGGACAAATGGGATCATGAATGTCTCAGAAAGAAGTGTGACAAGGCACATACAGTAACCTCAAAAATCAGACACCCACACTTTCTGGTTATGGGCACACAAAATCAGTTTGTACATGTTTAACTTTGGAGACTCAGACGGCTGGTTTTCTGTCAGTCTCAGACACTGTAATAGGAGTCTGGATGTCTGAAATGTCTCGAAGTGCCACAGAGCATACGGCAACAGTGACATCCAAAATCCACAATCTTTAAAGTAAAAAAGCCTAAAATCCATTAAAGAAATATTAAAAACATAGAACAAGTATTGTCCTTTGGGATCACGTTTTTTATTTTAGTGGTGATAATAGATGATAACAATCATTAGATGATAGAAAAAGGCACATAGGCACCAAATCTTTACCCTCAACAAAAAATGCATATTTTATATAAATATGCAAATTGGGAATGGCCCTATCCCTACACACCTGATAAATTGGTGTTGCGTGGCCTGTATTTGCATATTTTCACCTGATAGGCTCTTATATTTTATGATGTAATAACACCTGCTTGTCACATATTCAACACTACCTCAGATTTTCCAATGAGATTTTTAACTCCCCCTGTTTTTTAAAAGAATGTGACAACATTCTAATTATTTACTCAAAAATGTTATCATGGAAAACAGGTTTTATAAAGTTTAGGGTGACTTTAAAATCAATATGAAAAATCTCTGGTGGTAAAGAACAGAGAGTAAGGAAACAAAACGAAACACTCCCAAACGACTGCTGCTGATAGTTATTTAGCGCTGAACATTTCCCAATTCAGAGGGCTTTTTTTTGTTGTAGACGCCTATATACAGGATGTTCTACTTCCTAAAACACTGTAAAAACAACAAAATGAAGCAACAATCTGCTAAGCTGTAGATCACTGACGGACTGTCACGGCTGCTAAACGGCATCAATCCTCCATTCATTGTTTGAAAAAAATGGAGCAAGTGCCGATTGGTTGGGTCTTAAGTGATGATTGACAGAACGTACCCATCTTCTCTATGGAAGTCTCGGTGGACAGAAATCCCTGCTGTAGCAGCTGGTCCCTGGTCTCATCATCGTCCACCTGGATCTCAGACACCATGTTACAGGGCACATAACCATGACGGTTGCCTGACTCGCCGCGGTAAAACCCATCTGCGTCCTTATCACCATAGACCTGCATGTAGGGAAAAAAACAGTAAAGTGTTATACAAAAAAAATAGTACAATATTCGCAATTTGACGGTTTGACTCAGATAACGTTGCTTTTTGTGCAGATCTAAGACCAGCTTCCACATCCTGAACCTTAAGCTTAGTCATTATAAGAAAGCTGAAGCAAGACCCGTCTCATGGTGCGTTCAAATGTAACTTGTGACATTGTGCTTTTGACGTGGGAAAAAGTCATGAGAACACTGCTGCTATGCAACTGGGTAATAAGAATGTTGAGCATAAGCTAGCTATTGACTGAGGTTAACAATTTAGCTGCCTAGCACAGACAATATAAAGGCTGAATGATAGTGAAAAGGAATATCACAATTTTCTTCAGATGTGTTGGAAAATTACTAAGAAAAGACTCCATATGACTAAAATGACATTGCAATTACACTTAGAATTGACCACAAACTGAACATTCGTGGGTTCTGCCATATTGCGGCACAATACGTGAACTTGTGAGAACACGTGGGAAAATTTGACTTCTGATGTTTTCCAGGCCACACTGTACCTTAATGATCTGACCCTCCTTGAAGGGAAGCTCCTCCTCTGCAGCATCCCGATTGGGTGACATTGTTGCAGGATCATATGGGAAGAGAGCTACAAAGATCCGCACTTCATTGTCACCAACTGGTCTTGGCTCTGCAACATCTGCGCGCACACACACACACACACACACACACAAACAAGCTCAGTTAGGCACTCAGCCTGTACCCCTGTGCTGAAGCTGTGTATATGCCAGCATTGTTTGACCCACACACCGGCTCGTAATGGCGCAGTCCAGGTGTGCCTGCCCTTAAGTGAAATAATCACGGTAAAACCCACCGAGCCTAAGCCTGCACGAGCCGATTGAGGATTGTGCACTCATGATCCTCGCAAACGCACGCACGCTCACTCACACACACACACACACACACACACACACACACACACACACACACACACTCGGTACAGCAGTAAATGTGTAAAGGTGTATTTCCTATTAAAACAATTCAAATAGCTATAAACCCAGAAAACAGGACATTTAGCATACAATGCTTACCTTAGGACATACTTCATATAAATTATTAAGTAGTTAAAATATTAACTACTTGCAGCACACATGCACACACAGACACACAAACACACACACATTGCACACATTGCACAGAGCCTTCGTGTACCTTTCCTCTGAGGTGAATCCATTAATACTACTTGACCCAGTACTCATGACCTAAGCATCTGGTGGGAGGGATTTTGAAGGGCAGCAGGACACCATGGCATTACAGGAATCTCAGGTATGTGTCTGGTTTATCATAGTAGAGGGAGAAGAAGTAATAGCTGGGATTGTCGGAAGACATGGGTAGTGAGTAACTGTCCTGGGGTTGATCGCACCAACAAGGCTTACACTAAGTCTGTCATAACTTTCTGATAGTAAATTTAAGATTTGCAGTAACTGGTTGTAAATTGAATTTTCACTAAGACCGGGAATAAAATTTACACCTAGCCAGGGGGCAGGCGTAAAGTCAAATTCTAGTCCCTTTCTATGATTAGTTTAAACATAAGCTAGTTCAAGTCCTTTCTCTTCTTGATTAAACGGTCTTCCCGTCTCTTTTCTGACATGTAGCCTGCATTGCGTTTCCAAATCTGCATATATTCATTTATGGAGTCAGGAATGATTTTGTCGACTGTTTTTTTATTTTTGGCAGCGTCTATTTGAATCAAGTGCAACTGAAAACAAGATGCTATAGTGATATAGTATGTGTATTGGTCAAAGATGAAATATGTCTTTTTTGCATTCAAAGAAAAAAATGTGGCCATGCAAATTTGTTTTATATGAACATGGATGTTAAGTGTAAACTATGTGCAGTTGACTAAAATACTAATTCATTATTATCAAGACTTCGCCTTCCCTGTCAATCTGCCCACCTTCCCTAAATGAGTCTGATGATGAATAGGCTACAAACGATCATCCAATCCCCTGACTACGGTGGACGGACTTAAATAGCATCTTACAACAAGGGCAGCTATTTGTACTTAGTGAAAATATACACTACCTGTTTTTTTTGTTATTATGATGTATTTCTGCAGACTATATAATTAAATCAGTTTCCAATTTCGGTGTCAGCAAAAAAAAAAAGTACTTTTGTGTGCAGGTAGCATAAATTGGCAAGTTAACTATAGGCTAGCCAGTAGTGTTGTAGGTATAAAGGTATGCGCCTGGCAGCTGGCAATTTTGCTTAGTAAAAAGTCAGTGTTATTGTTACATATGCTTTCACGTGAACGTGCAAGACCGGTCTGAAATGCGCCAAGGTGTAACGTTGGTTGATTTAACAAGTGTAGCAGTCCGCCCTAAAAATGGGTGTGAGTTACAACCTATTTATTTAAGACCGCCTTAGTTAAGATCCATTGGTGCAACCAGCCCCTGAGTGTTTGACTTAAGCCTCGGCAGTGAGGCGTGCTCCATCGCATTACACAGGATCACGGTTGGAGCTTTGAGGACAAGACATTTTCACTTCCCTCAATGAGTGTATGTGTGTGGGCACTGTGTACTCGAAATAGATGCTCTGTAACGGTGCCATGCACTGCTAAGACACAGCTGTGTGTGAGGCTGAAAGCATGTGTCCAAGGGCAAGGGAGAGTGAAGAGTAAACGTAGAACGTGTGTGTGTACACATAAGAAAGAGCTTTTAAAAGAATGAACAATTTCTAAAGTGGTTGCCCACAGAGATCGACTTGAGAGGGGATGCAAAGGGACACCGTCCCCCCGGTTAAAACAAATGACAAAAATCATCCCCCTTGTAAAATGACCACCCCCCTTTTCCTTTCCTTTTGGATTAGTGGAAATTATATGATGACTAGGATTAACCAGTGAATGATGTCCAGAGCTAATTAAACGGTAACTTTTATTTTTATAATCTTGGGCTTGGTCTTAATACTTAACTACACTACATCATATCAATTAGGCTATTACATTAGTAAACTAGCTAGATGACTAATTGGTTCATGAGAGTTTAAAGCTTTTTTATTCCCCCCTGTGAAATGAGCTTTAGGGCATTTCCAGAGCAATTTAATGACATTTGGAGAAACTAACTAACTAAGAAATTATCTAACTAATTTAACTAAGGTTTTTTCCTGAGCTAAAAAATAAGTATTTAAATGTAGCTATAATTGTAACCTCTCTGTTGTTTGAACCCACCAAAAAAAAAAAAACCCACTACTGATTGCACATATACAAAAGAACAATTGCCTGTATGCATGTGTGTGAGAAAGAGAGAAAAAAATAGGCTGAGGTAGACTGAAGGAATTACAATGATTAAAAAAGAATAGAGAGAGGCTGATTGTGAGAAATAGAGTCTGTGATTGAGCAAGAGCGATTAAGATAAAAGAACCGTGAGAGCTACTCAAGCATGGTTTCATGGTAGGCTAATCTGGGTTACTTTTTTTTCATTGACAAGCCATTTTAAGCCTCTCTACTTTTCTCAAGAAGTCCAGAGGGGTAAAGAGAGAGACTTTTTCATCTCTTCTGAGAGAGAGAGAAATAATCAGGTGTAGTAGTGAGAGGCAAAACCAAAGAAGGGAAAGAATGGCGTGAAGTATATAAAAAAGAGAGAACGAAAAAGAAAGAAGTAGACATGTCCCAGTAATCAATTATATGATATGTAAGGAATAAAGCATGATGGGGCATGCTGTTATAGGAAAATAATAATCAACAACGTTTAGCACCACAGAGTTGATTATTCCATTACAATTATATGTCCCGGAGTGTTTTATTCTGCTTATACCATGGCAACTTGCAAGCAATTACACATTTTTCTTTAATAAAGAACAACACATAATACTTTTTATTCATTTAAAGTTACATTTAATGTTGTGGAACGTCCGTGAAAGTTAGTCCCTGCTATCACTTATGGTATAGCAGCTAGCATCTCCTGTTAATAAGAGAAAAAAAAACAGCTTGTCATGTTAAACCGCAAAGCGCAAAGTCCTCTGCCCTGAAGACTTTCCCCGAGCTGGAAAACTTAAAGGAACAGCTTTACATTTGACTGTTACGAAACTCTGACACTGGAGTTTCTTTCTATAAATGTGAAATAAATGTGCTCCTTACAGAAATCCATAGGTTTTATTATTCATTTATTCTTAGACTACATTAAATGATGTGAAGTGTCCCATAGTCCTTGTGAATTAGTTGTTACTATAAAAACGATAACGTATTAGAACGAGCGCAATAATATAAACCTGTGACTTGCCTTGCAGCCGGCACAACTGTCAGAGCTGTGCTGTTATAGAAAATTGATCAACATCCTCTGACCAATCAGAATCGAGAATTTAACAGCGCCGTGATAATAAACCACTATATTTAACATGCACAATGTTATTATTGCGAACAGCGCTTTTAGGCAGCATTTATGCATCCCCAAGATACAAACTGTCTCAGCTGTCTTCTAAGACTCATTATTTTGCCCAAAATGAAGGCACCATTTCATGCAATTTCGACATGTTTGCCTGCACTGATAAAAAAACACATCTTTTGTAGAATGCTTTCAATTCTTAATTCAAAAGTATTTGTAAAATTTCAGAGATGGGACTAATTTTTCATAGGGAAGAATTTGCATAATATGTATTATCAATGTAGTTGTGATTGTGCATGGATACAACAAAACCTTTGGGAAAGCATAATTAACCAGATTTACTACTGTTGTAATGTTGGATAAACCCCCATAAGGGAAAAGAAAGAAAACAGTTTATGGGTAATACTTTCTCTCATGTCTGTCTCATTCTAACACCTTTATTGTTAGAGTGTAACAGTTGTGGTTTTGAATTTGCACTATATAGTCGTGCATTTTGACTTTCCTCTTCAGACAGCATCTAGGAAAACACCCTATTTTCTCTGCCCTTACCTTGCACTAATTGCCCTTTGTGTTGCTTCTTGTTGTCTTGTTCTATTGTTTATGCACATTTGAAATTGTCCTTTTTGTCACTACCTTGACTACTTGTACAAACTAGCATTAGTCTCTTATCTTTCATTTTATGAATCCTTGCAGATTCGCTAGGGGCATTCATATCGCTGTGCCTTCAACTGTTTGCACCATTAAAATTGAGTTTTAAACTTTTTTTTTCTCTCAGTACAGGGAAATGTGTCAAAGTCCTCGTCTGTGGTAATCACACACATGCTTCAGATGCGGTACAGACGCTCTAGATTTATAGGTTTAAAAAAAACGGGGCAATATTCCTTAAAGAGACTTTTCTGCTTTTAATACAACCACACATTTAATCCAATGTGACAATGAATAATTCATAAACGCTGCAGGCAGCCACAACTCAAGAACAAATGAATGGAAATGACATGGATTAAGACTGAACTAAGACTATTAATGAAACATGAACCCTGCATCACCTGTATCATATATTCAAAATCTACAACCATTAAACAAAAACATCGGCACTGAACTGATTTCAAAATAATGGGGAGCCATGCGAGCAATTATCATTTATAAGCCAAAACCAAATACATAGAGATAATAAATGATCCAAGCAAAGCCAAACCAGTACAAATGCGTAAAAAGAACAGAACGAGTCCGATAACGATGATTGATTATTAAGCATGGCTTTAGCTGGATTTCATGTTTGACTATTAGTATTTCGGTAGCAGGTTAATGTCGAATGTCTCAGTAGAATTGACACAGATGTCACAGAATTCCCCTCCTACCTACACAGCTTCATTTGTCAGGTGTGTGTGTGAGAAAGGCAGTGCGATACTCATTACACATGAGCATCAATTTGTTCTAAAGTACAGAAAGACATTTGGGCTACATTTCCATATGGGTTATATTTTGTTGCTTCAGTTTCTGCTTCTCCCTGATGAGATTACAATTCTGGACACTCCTCAGAACGATGTTCATAAACATTCCATCATCTCGCTCCAAAATTGCTGTTTCTGCACTCGAGAAAACAGTGGCATGTAATCAATTCCCAAAGAACATGCCATAAAACAATAATGACTGATCATTTGCAGTATTTCTTAATTAGTAATTAAAAACAATTAGCCTCCAAATCATTAAAAGCTCCATCTCAAAGCCATTAGATGCTGCAGGCAATGCAATCATTTGCACTGCAGTTGCCGTTGCCTGGGTGGGATCATGTGTTGGGCAATTGTACCATGCAAATTGTCATACAGCTGCTCAGGCTGGCTTTAATGTATAATGCCTTTTGAGGCATTCAATCTGTATCTACAGTATTAAACATCTAAACTGAGTAATCAAGTCATTAAAACTACATACATCATTAAATTATATAACTATAGCCAGTCATTATGCAATAAATGCATTATGTAAATCTCACAGCGTCTGTCTCACGCCTGTCTCACAGAGCAGATACGCTTTCATTTTAGCCAACGTTTTAATCCACACCTACTTCAGGCGCGCGACTCATGGCCGTCAAATCATGACTCCATCCGTCCCGCTCTGTTTTTATGTTAAGTCTATTTTTTTATCACTTGCAAGCCTGAGTGAAGTACAAACTCTATAGAGATCCATTCAAATTACACACTTTCTATCTGTGAACTATATTTAAAATCATAATCTGTAACAATGTTATGGCTGAGCTTCCTGTATATGACTCGATGCCTTCCTGCCTCCGAATACAATCTTAGTAGGCAGTATTTTTTCTGTTTTGGACATACCTCATGTCTATATACTCTGTCTATGAATCTAATCCCACCAATCACAATTTGGACTGAAATTTTGTTTTGACTTTGTAAAGATCTAAAGAGTTGATGTGCTTTTTACTGATAAGCATATACATTAAATTATGATTTCCGATTAACATTTTTATTTGGTTGGTGTAATTGGTTACATGACCAGAGCCATTTACTTAAAATATGCTAAAACATGTTATAATATATATATATATATATATATATATTTTTTTTTTTATATTGTGACCGCTGAGATAAAATCCATAATTGGTTGCTGATAATCCTAACCATCCATATTGCACTTAAAAAAATTATTGTTATTATTTTTTTATATTGTTACTTTAAATGTAACACAAAGTAAAGTTATATGGGAAATACATTTTTTATTATATTTGCTTAACAGTTGTTTTATTTAGACAATTAAAAAATGTAAGTTACCACAAGGTTTTGAAATGATTGGGTCTAATTGTTCAACTCTAGTTTCCCACCGGTCACAATTCTTACTTTCTTTAATGACTTACAAAAAAAATCTCTGTAACATTACATTTTTTGGAAAATTAATGTTTGGAAATCTAAAATTTGCTCTTTTCTAATAACACGCCAATGCAGAAGACATAAAATAAACATCTAAGACAAATTTATATAAAACATTTAGGGTGCCTAAGACTTTTGCACAGTACTGTCGCTGAGAAAAATGTGGGATTAAATGGGTTAATATCTGTGGGGAGGTTTAAAAACAGAAACTGATAGGTTTGGCCAAGAGTGATATAGAAACCTTTGACCAGCCAGAGAGACAGAAAAGTCAGACAGGTAGACTGTGAGAGGGTAATGCATGAGCTGAGGCAGACCATCACACAGTACACACACATGCATTTATATGGCCTATTCAAGACTGAATCAGACGAATAAACTGCAAACAAGCATATAGATTAGGGGACAATGTGAGCCGAGTTCTTTCAGACGACCATGACTACAGGAACCAGAGTCGTCTCCTGTTCATCTAATCAGCCCCCTTTCCTGTTTAAATCCAGCCGGATGATTACCTACAGCGAAGACGCCAGACAACGGAGTTCACTTAAAGCCTTACATAACTTTAAAATATGCAGATCTTAAAGGGTGATAAAAACCAACAGGTTGCATACAGACAGTGGACATGGCAGTGTGAGATTACAGACGCTGATTAGAGCTCGGATGAATATGAGACATGTGAGAACCCATCAGGGACCGTCACAGGAAGAGGAACAAGATGTTAATCCGTCCGGTGGATGGGAAGCCCGCTGATCAATAGAGCATCTGCTCCAAAAAGAGTTTGACTCCCTCCGCAGAGCCAGGAAACAGAGTGCCTAATGAATTCAATACCCAGGATTGGGGGAGAAAAGTAAGACTTTTCTGGGAGACAGGCTCAAGACATTAGAGCTTCAAAAGGGTTCTGCCACATCCATCAGCCTGGAGAGGTGATGTACCGCAGTGTGCCTCGACACACACATGCACACAAATCTAAAAAAGCCCAACAGTGAGACCTAAAATTGCAGCTGTGTGGAACGCTAGTCCTACCCGATTCTATAAACCCATTTAGAAGTGGAGCAGACTGACTGTAAATGCACGGTGAGGAGTTGAGCTTATTGACCACATTAAATAATTCATGTCCAAATGTGACTTAATTTCAATTCCAATTCTCGTCTTCTCTCATCCAATATGGACACGGACAACAGACGATGCACTTACCAAAACATAAGCAACGATCATCAATAACTTGCATCAAATATAACACCAAAGGGTGTCAAAAGGTTTACTCCGTGCTCAAACCGCTCAACATTGGTCGCCAATTGCTATCGTGAGTTACTGCCGGTTGCCATGGTTTCCCTGGTAGGGTCTGGAGGTATGCAAAACCAACAATTTGCCCACAAATCAGATGTCTTCGCTCTAAAATTTTTTATTCTGGTCGGGAAACCACTTGTTTATAAATTGCATCACTGTCTACTGTTTGAATGACCTGTAAACAAGTTTCTGCCCTTTGCGATCACTGCTGTCTAAAACACTGTGCGTTGAAAACACCGGCGTCGTTCTATTTAGGTACACCAAACACTTTAAGCCCATAGCAGCACAGTGAGTCTCACCGGCTGGATCAGGAGCTGTGAGTAGAATATTTGGAACCAAAGGAAACATGGATAATGTAAAGAGTGAGGCAGTGTGGGTCTGAAAGCCTGTTTATTTTTTCATTTTGCCGTTTTCCCCCCTACTCTCTGACATGGAAGGCGCTGTGAAGGCATTCAATCTGTATCTACAGTATTAAACATCTAAATTGAGTAATCAAGTCATTAAAACTACATACATCAGTACATTATATAACTATAGCCAGTCATTATGCAATAAATGCATTATGTAAATCTCACAACGTCTGTCTCACGCCTGTCTCGCAGAGCAGATACGCTTTCATTTTAACCAACGTTTTAATCCACACCTACGTCAGGCGCGCGACTCATGGCCGTCAAATTATGACT
>JAOUQW010000028.1:5253893-5271873 GCA_028565825.1 Olivaichthys viedmensis | reverse complement strand
TGAGACGAATATTTGTGAACTATAATGGAAATAAACCGTAAAAGCCAGATTAGCTAAACTTCAGGGGCGCTGGCTGCCGAGCCGAGCCGCAGGGTGAATCCTAAATGGCTTCCTATTGAAGTGCACTACATGTGGTGTGGATGCCATTATGTTTTGTCCTATGTAGTGCACGTATGTAGGGAGCATGAAGCCATTTGGGATTCGGCATACTCACTGGTTTGACGATCACCATTACCATAGAAACTGCCATAAATAAGGTTGGAGTCTTCAAGCCTTTGCCACGCTCATTATAGAAAAATGCGCATGTGCAGTAGCCGGAGCAACATTAAAAAAATATGTTTTTTTGTGTTATTGAGCCAAAGACGACAAAGTATTTACACCTTATTTGTCAGAGTTTAACTGTGATTTCATATCCATGTTTGAAACGTCAACTTTTATGAGTCTCTAATCCATTCAGGTAGATGGGAGCCTGGTCTTGTATGACTGGAAATAACTGCCTGGGAGCGTTGCAAAGATGGCCGCCGATTGGACAGGGACTGACAAGGACTTTGATGTGTATTACTTGCTTCTCGCAACTGTCAGATTAATCCATGCAGTGGAGAAGGGCGAAGCACAACCCACGTTACGAAATGTTTTTTTGTGAATAGCTTGCAATACCATTTTTCTACCAAATCTATCAAATAAATCCCCAAATCTTACATACAGCAGCTTTGATCCAAGAAGAAATCAGATATGAGTGTTTTGTTTAATTCTTCTAAGCGTTAAAGCCTTACATTCCATTCATTTAAAAAAAAAAGGCTAAATATTTTTAATCCACTCAATGCAAGAATGTTCTATTCGGGGCCATGCATGAAGAGGTCCATTATTCATTCAATTTTTAAGAGTTAAAATATAATATATTTAAACCTTTCCGCAATCTGTATTATCACAGTAAGTCATTGCTGGCAATATGTAAAAATGCCATGTTGTGGCGTTTCTAATCATTTTCAGCAAATAATTACATGCTGGTATGAAAATATCTGCCCATATAAAACTGTCAAGTGGGGTCAAGTAGGCCAGGCATTGATTTTGTGGCTCTAAAGGGGGGTGGCAGACTTTTTGTTTCTGCTTAATAGATTCTGTCTGCAATTGATTAAATAGCAACCATTTGCATAAACAGATGTCACTGCTGAACAAGTTGGTTAATCAAGCTCTTGGCCAATCCATCAGGAGATGAGTAAATACATCTTCTTCATTGAGAAAAGTGAACTTTTGATGCTGGTTTTTATTTATTTATAAAAACTCTGCTCTCATTGCTATGGATTTCTCTTTGGTTTCCAGACGTTGACTGTGGTTTTGCTCCAAAGAAGTTTTGCTCTCCAAGGATTTAAAAAAAAACTTTTTCTTCACCAACTGAAGTGGCCCTATAGCTTTTGACAACACGCTGATTGGCCCGGCTAAAAATGTCCAGAGAATTTTTGAGATGCATTCAAACCAGTTTTGGCCCTGTGGCTCTCAATCCCAGTCCTACACGAAAACACACTCATGACTGAGCTTATTATAAAGGACCAAATAATGAGAAAATGAGCTGATGAGTTGAATTACTTAAAGCGAGGGAGACAATAAAATATGTAGTGCAGTGATTGAGAACACGTGTAAGAGTCTGGGTGTGGAAATCTGATGGTGTGTTGCATAGTTGATTGATTCATACTCAACACACTGTTCCCAGATCACATGTCTCAGCAGAACAACTGGAGAATACCTTGGGTGGGAAACATTGTGTGTGTGCTTACACTGTAGTTTGTATGTCTACTATTTCTGTTCAACATTATGGAAAACATACTGCCCCTTCCTCTCTCATCTATCTCACACACACTCACGCAACAGGCAACAGGAACACACACAGAGCTTTCGTGACGCAGGCTGCATATTTGGAAAGGCAACGAATGGCTGACCTACCCACTCAACGTTCACACTGCCAGCACGCGCTTATTTCCGTCCATATGTATGTATGTGTGTGTGTATGGGTGTATGTGTGTGTGTGTGTATGTATGTGTGTGTGTGTGTGTGTGTGTGTGTGTGTGTGTGTACGCCTCCAGAATTGACCTCCCTGTTTGTTTGAATTCTCAGGCATTGGGTTTTATGATGTTTCTATGATTTGTATCTGTTGTCCTTGTGTGTGTAGTGTATATAAGCAGTCTATTAATCATAGCTCTGTTTTTCTGCCAGTGTTTTCTGGCTGTCATCCATATAAACAGTATAAATGTGTGCGAGTTATGCCTGTACATATGAGATGGGACTGTTCCTTCTGGGGAAGTTGCAATGCCCAAAGGTGTTGTGGGATTAGTGGGCCTGTGTGGTTTGATGATGATAAAATGGGTTCTTAAAGTGGGGGGCTTAACAGTGTCCCCACAACATTCCCTGCTTAGTTATTGCTCTCCCAGGATTAATCCTGTGTACAATTACTCTAGTGACGTGAGTGCTGGAGGGGATGAGCTCTCTCTCTCTCTCTCTCTCTCTCTCTGTGTGTGTGTGTGTGTGTGTGTGTGTGTATGTGTGTGTGCGCGCATGCAAGTATCCACCATTGTCCATTGTATCTTAAAAACCATAATAGTGGTATACTGCGTTTACTTTGATTACAAAAATTCAAAACCATGACCCTAATTATCAGTGTTTTATTGGTGTGATTTACACTGATGTAAATAATAATATCATAATATCAGCCTGATTATCAGCCAACCGATATATCGGCCGGGCCCTAATAGTTATCCATATATTTATATATTTTGTGAGTGATTGATGGCTTTTGTCCTTCTCTTAAAATTGTTTTGGTGGCTTTTAAGCAGACATGTGTATAGTTTTAAAGCTGAGACTCTACTTCGAGTGGAAATGAACCTCTTAGGTGTGGCCGGAACAAATAAATTCCAAACTTCAACACTAAAAGGCCCCTTATGTAAATGCAGCCAAGCTGTTAGAAATAAACTGCACGACGCGTTTTTCCCCCCTGCAAGCCACATGGTATAATGCATAGCAAGGCCTTGTGTAATCCAAGTGTTCCTTTGATAAAGGGCATTACACAAGGACATAGTAGTACTTGCATTTAAAGGTTATGTGGCTTGCAAGTATTTCTCCAACTCAAAACCTCAAATCCTACATTAAATATATGCTAATGAAAATTTCCCTAAGATTTAGTGGAATGATAAAAGACAAGCTTTTAATGTGTGAATGTTTAAGACTTTCTCTCTTTTTTATCTGTTTGTAAAAATAGTGAACACTGGTAGGAAACCTGCTATTGAAATAACAGGAGCTGCAGTTGCTTATTGTGTTAATGTGCTTAATGTTTTGCAACATGTTTGGAAACATGGGTTGTGTACATGAACTTCATTTTAGCCCATTTATATTTATACGTTGTTGGTTTTGAGATGGAAGAAAAAGTTAGCAAGATGGCGGCGCTTTTCTTTTCTTTCACACTCAGATGCCACCACGCCATTGACACCATCCACAAGTCTCACACATGAGGCGCTCATAGTGTGTGTATGCATGCTGGTGTGAGTCCAGGGTCTTGCAGGAGAATTTATGTTAGCTTGGATACCCAACCAACAGACCGTGTGTTCCACTGCCATTTTAAATTTTTGTAATAAAATAAAACCTCCTATCAGGGTTTAGTTTAAATATGGGTATTACATTTTCCACTCAGACTAAATGAGCAGTGACCTTCACCTGAGTGAGCAGTTTGTTTGTGTGTGTGTGTGTGTGTGTGATGAACACCTTATATTCTGAGTTTTCTAGTTTTAACACCTATACAATAAGAACAGGAAATGAGTGGGCCCAAAAGAGGAAGTGTGACCAGCGCGTGATTAGGCAAGAGCACTGACTCTCATCTACTCTTCCTTCCTCTCTCTCATTCTGTCTTTTTCGTGCCATCCTTCTATTCTCCAGCCTTTGTTTTGCATTGTCTTTTCCTATATTTGTTTTCCTTCCTCATTGCATTCATTTGCAATCTTCTCTTTACATATCACAGCCTTGTATTGCCATCTTTTGTCACTTTTCTTAATGTTTTATACTTCCTTATTTATTTACTTGCCTATTGTTTTACTTCCTTTAAACTCTTGACTTATTATTCAGTTATTCATCTTAAAGCATGTTATTCAGTAACTACTGGAACTAATAGGAGAAGTACAGACGGGTGACAAATTAAAGGAAAAACCTGAATAAATGGGTTCATCCACAGGGCACTAGGGGTCACTCAATGGTTTGATGAGTATGAAAATGATGTAAATTATATGCTATGGCCTTCACAGTCACCAGATCTCAACCCATTTGAACACCGATGGGAGATTTTGGACCGACGTGTTAGATGGCGCTCCTCACCACCACCATCAAAACACCAATAGAGGTGTTTCATCCCTCCAGTACAGTTCCAGAGACGTGCAGAATCTATGCCAAGGCGCATTGAAGCTGTTCTGGCGGCTCATGATGGCCCAACACCTTACTAACACACTTTATGTTGCTTTTTCCTTTAACTTGTCACCCGTCGGATTAGACATCAAGATGGCCTCCTCTATTTCTTTTTGCTGAAATTACATTTCAAAACGTCATCTCAGCTAAAGTCAGCTCTTCTCTTCCTGCCTTGTATCCTGTTACTTTATGCGACATATCAAGCTCCACAAAACCATAGTGCAGTATGTAAGAGAGAGAAATGTGGAGGCAGGGCTGGGTTTCCTTGGGTGAGCAAGAGAGGAAGCGGGGGATGCGAATGTTTTTGATTATTCTGCAAAAGCACAGGAAATCTCCCCTCTGAGAGAGAAGGTTGAAAAATGGCGAAGGGCTTTGCTATTGTTGTCACCTTTTTGTGCCATTACAGAGTTTACAGCTCCCTTGTATCAGATCTATACCTGCAATTAGACCTCGTCGATATTTAGGAGGGTTTTTCTGAAACATACCAACAGGACCTTCTTGGCTTGAACAATAATTTGAGCAATAATAGCATGTCGGCATGTTTCAGTGTCAAACTTGGGGGGAATAATGACGTGACTCCGGACACACACATTCACACTCACTATATTTCAGTCATCGTGTGGTGTAAATAAATGTAGCCATTTGCAAGATGGATTTTCATGAGAAACCTTGTTAATGTCATCTTGAATACATAACCAACTGACACTGTAATTCTCTAAAATTTTACATTTTTGTAATGGAAATAAAACCTTCAATCAGGGTTCAATTTAAATATACAGTGGGGTCCATAAGTCTGAGACCACATTGAAAATCTGGGATTTTTCTCATTGCACTCTAAAACGCTTTGCTGAAGCTGGATCAGTTGTATCCATACCAGCATTTCACAGTGGATCACTGGGGAAAAGTTCTATTTACTGATGAATCCAAGTTTGAGATTTATGGCAGTAACAGAAGAGTTTATGTAAGGAGACGAACAGAAGAGAGATTGATACCACAGTGTATCAAAACAACAGTGAAACATGGTGGTGGATTTTCAATGTGCTCTCAGACTTTTGGACCCCACTGTATATACATAATAGGGGTGGGTTGTAATTTCTATGAAATTACCTTCATAGAAGCCGTCGCCATCCATGTCTCCGTAGACGTAGATGTATTCTCCAGCCGTGAGGGGCAGCTCCACTTCTGGGTTATCGTTAGGCCCATCATATGGGTTGTAGCTGCATTCGAAGATATTTTTGTGAATATGATTTAGGAATCGGGAAAATAATCTACATACAGTACATTTCAAATTGGTGCCATTTCAATAAAATCTAAATGCTAAAATAAACAAATATTATTAAATTTTTTGCACTGGCTAAAATGAATGGGAAATGACCCCTTTCTAGTTTTAAACAGCACCAAGATACCCTTTCACATGCAACATGTAGGCTGTAAGTTTGCCGGGAGACGTGTACCTGTAACGGGCAATAAAAACCTGGAGTTTCGCAGCTCCTCGACTGGCTGGGAATGGAGCAGGAGACACATCGATGTCCAACTCTTCAACCTCACTGGCAGTGTCCACCTGACACATAGACAAAGTGTGTGAGAAATATCAGCACGACCCATATCTGGAAGTTATGTACTTTCTTTGCTTAATGTGTACTTAATCTGCCTAAAAAATGCAAACCCTTAAGAAAGAGAACCTAACGTTACAGTACGCCATAACTAACAAATCTGCGTAAGGTAGTAGGGGAAGGTAGTAGGTAGCAGTTTCCAGGGGCAGGGAAATGCTTAGATAGCCTTTAAAAGCAAAATGATCTAATGCTAACATCCGACGTGCAGTGAGCGAGAAGCAGCTCTGAGGGATTTAATTTGTAAGGAAGCATAACATGCATCATAACATGGTAGGTGATAAAGATTCAGGACTTTGCTGAAAACATTTGGGGCCACCTCGGCAGCGCCAATGGTACAGATGATCAGTTATTCGTTTGTTAAAAAACTAATAATAATGTCATAAACTGTGACAAAAGGTTACGACATCATCATGATATGAACTTTTAATATTAAAAATTAGTGTGTGTGAGTGGGAAAGTTTACAAGGCAGTGAGAGTCTGTGTGTATATACCTGCATGTAGAGAAAATGTGAGCCCTTGCACATGCATGAGTAAAAGAAAAGGGAGAGATGGTGTGGCGGTGTGTGTGTGTGTATGTGTGTGTGCGTGTGTATGTGAGTGTGTGTGTGTTGTGATAGAAAGCATCACTTCAACTGCAGACAGGTTAATGAGATTTAAAAAAATTAATTTAAAAAATCCATCAAGTCAAACAAATCCACAAACCCACTTGGCTCAAAGCAAGTTTGTTATCTGTGCATGCAATCTGTCCATAAAAACACATTGCAGGAAGGGAACGTGAACAAAGTGCCTTCCGGCTGAACAGAAAGCAGTGAAATATGGACCCGTCACAATATGGCTACATAGTATATTTCTATGCATTTCCTCATTCAATTTCAGTACACCCAATTTAAGAACTTCTGTGTACATTTCATTCCTACCAGGCCCGCACAAGACCTTTGCACGGAGTCTATTTCATTTTTTTCTTTTGCATTATTGCTATTTCCTTTAAAGCTATAGTCTCCCGACGATAGGGCAAATATAGTCACGTTGTTTAAAACATTTACTGACAGAGTTCAACGACTGCCCTTAGACTTCCATTATAAGTGAGTTTTGAATAAACAGGCTTTCTGTTCTTTTCTCAGTACAGGGAAACATATTAATTCTCGTCTGTAATCACACATACGTTACAGATACGGTAAATAGAGATTTGGTTAAAAAAATTCTGGAGTATTCCTTTAAGGTCTACAGTCTGGCTGTGTGTATGATGCCTGTCTCACCTCGTGAGTGGGGCTGGCTTTGCGTGAGTTTGTGGCTGATTTCGGCGATAGGTGTGTGTTCTCGGATTTGAGTGGAGAGGTGCTGGAGGTGGAGGCCGATTTCAGGCTCAGGCTGGGCAGCTCGCGGTGTTTGGTGCCTGGCGAGCGCTCGGCCCGGGACAGACCCGCCGCATAGGGCGCCGAGCCGGCCCGCAGCACAGCAGCCACATCTGGCCAGAGAAAGAGAGAGACGGAAAATGAAGAGAAGAAAGAGAGAAGGATGAACAGAAGCAAGGAAAGAGGAGAAGAAAACAAAACAAAAGAGGATACAGCGTTAAAACCAAGCACATGGCACAGATTACCACAGACACACTTGCATGCTTTTGTGCGTCATAAAAAAATGCTCAAACAGAATATTGGTGAATGAGGGCTACAGGAAATGATCAGCTTTTAGTGCATGTTTGATGTGGTTTGCAAAGCTGGATGTTAAACGAAATAAAGTTTGAAATCAGTTGTTTCAAACTTTTTCCTTTTTAGGCTAAGTGGCAATAACTAGGCAGCTGATATAATAACTAAACAAACGTAGTGCTGAAATGCATTTGAATATTAATTGTAAACTTCAAATGTTTCAGATTCATTATTTGCCCGCAGTGATGTTTTCTTTTCACTGATATTTACGGGATCCATGTAAAAACCTTAAACTCATTTTCAGCATTTTTTAAAATGTTTTTTATTTAAGCCCTTCAAACACACAATTACGCTAAATCCCAAATGACTTCCTACTCACTATATATGCTCCCTATATAGGGTATGACATAATGACGGTGCACAACCTACGTAGTGCGCTATAGACCCAGTAGAACGCTATTTAATATTCACTTGGCAGGCATGCATAAACATTCTCAAAATATTTCCACCAAGATTAAAGTATTGGCACCCTTGGTGTCGTTTGGGTGTGCTTCTCACTACTATTTCAGGCCAACAAACTCACTGTGTTTTGTGCTCATTCGTTAACATAAAATAAGTTTCAAATTTCGAGTAGTATTTTTTTTACTAATCGATCAGGTGGTAATATAACTTGACTAGTCCACTACTCCTGCCCAGTGACAATCAGTGACAAAATGGTTTCAAAGTTCCTATCTGCAAAGATCACAGTTAAGCCAGCTAGTTACCAACTGTGACCAATTGTGTGTGTGTGTGTGTGTGTGTGTGTGTGTGTGACAAGAGCCAGAGAGAGAGATATTGCACATGAGTGAGTGTGAGAGTGTGTGTAATGATGTGTGTGAGAGATGGAGAAATAGATTGAGGCTTAAACCTATAGCTATGTGGAAGGCTGTGAGTTCAGCACAATAATTGATCCCCAGTGAGCTGCAGGCCAAGAGAAGGACAGATAAATCGAATATAGTGAAAGAGTAATAGCCTCTCTATCCATCTGTCTGCATGAAAGTGTGAGCCCAGGGGGCATGTCATCCTCTAACCTGGTATCTATCCTTCTCCTTCGTCTGTCCATCCATCATATGAGTCTCAGTCTAATCAATCACTTTCCTGCAAAACCTTTTGTCCCACCGGACCCATACAGAATGACGGACGAGCTAGCGCTGACTCCCTACTGCCATATCACTGTATTAATTATATATGAATGGCAAAAACTGATCCCACATCATTATTACTCTTACAAACTTTTATACTTTATATGAACCCTTGGTTCATATCTCAGCTTGGCTGTTTATTTGGGAAACGGATGGGACTTTTTTCCCTACACCTTCAAATTCAAGAACCAGCCCAAACCGGAGCCAAATGTACTCGGATTTCAAGTCCTAATTTATTTTCCACCAGCTTGAGCAATGACTCGATTGCTCACCGTGACTAAATGATATGTGACCGCATAATTATTACGGCACACAACAACACCATTGTTAAGTCCTTGGATTAACATTGGTTCTTTGTCTGATGAGCTGTTTGGTAAACCAGATTATATTTTCTGCAACAAAGTTACAAGGTTTTAAAATTTCGTCGAGAAAAAAGCGACAAGATGCACTAAATTAATGCACTAAAATTACTTGTGAATGTCAGAAAATAAATTAATTCTGTTCATTAGTGCAGCGATTTGGCTGTAAAAATATATATTTTTTAATTACTCATCTATGCACGATAATAGCTCAATGTTGCTTTTAACAGCACAAAGATATTAACAACAAACCAGACTATTTTGTGGTTTTTTGTTTTGGTCTTTTTCTATGTATAGTGTTGCACCAATCAGCAATAAACAGTGTTGTTAGCCCCACCCCCTCCCCAAGTATCATTAGTTCCTGTTGGTGCTAATCTCAAGCAGGTAGCATAAACCATCCAGTTGGAACCTTTGATACTAGACCGGTGGTTTCAGTTCTTGATACCAAAAGTTCCGGTAGTTTTCAGTGCAGTGGAAAAAGGGCATTAGATTATAGATCTATTAGTTTCTGACTGGTATTGCCAAGTCTCTAGCACTGAATCTGTTAAAGGTGGCAACAAAGCGATATTTTTAACATTGGTAGGGAACCATATTAGGTGCATGTTTATGTACTTTCAGCCACATGCTAAAAAGTATGTGAGAGAAAAACAAAAACAAAAAACAAGAAGCTCTAGAAAAAAGGCATAGACAGAGATTTAAAGCATGAATTGCAAACGAATCAGAGAAGCATCAGTGATAAGTTTTGACGTATTCCCACATGCAGATGGATGTTTCAAGGGAAGGACAAAATGCCCAACACTAAAGCAAAGACTGTGCCATCCAAAATAAAACAAATACTTTTGAGCTGGATTTAGAGGAAGCTTGATAATTATTCAGCTCATCACAATGACTACATCCCAGTGGTTCATGATGCACCACTAATGCACCAATGGATGCAGTGTTACATGAGGAAGAAGCAGCCATCATGACCATATAGTCAGCCTTAGTGTGACTCAAGCAGACTTTAACCTTAACCATGGCAGAACCATGTGCAATAATAATCGATAATAATCCACAAAAACCAATAATGCAGAACCAAACCCGAGTGCTTGTGCATAGCTAACAACGACTAACAAACAGGCAGCCAGCGAGTTCATTCTCAATGCAGGTGTGGACAGTTACAGCCTCCTGATAAGGGAAACATGGCTGAAAATGGGGACCCAAAATACCCTGCTCAGAGACGTCACAGAGGGCCTCGTTGCCCTCCAGACTCCAGAAGGCGATGTCATCCCATGAGGCACTAGTGCCTATAGAGGGGAGGAAAATGGGAGGATAGAGAGAGGAGAGGAGGATAAGGAAGACGGCATGGCAGAATCCACTTACGGGACAAATAAGCACACGAAACACTGAGTCGCACATTGTAGTTCAGAATACCTTTTCATAAGAGCAATAGCAACAGAGAAAAAGATGGCCAACAAAAGACCTCAGGAAAAAGTCAAGTGGTTTTGGAAAACTGTACAGTGATCTTGAGTGAGCAAAAAGGCACTATATATATAAAAGGAGATATTATTATAAACCCAATTAAGCCCATCAGTCACAATTGTAACCAGCAGTATGTAAAGCTCTAAAAGAATTGCTGATGTATTTGTCGCTGAAAAGCAAACTAAGTAAAATTATAGGTGTTTCAATTTGTTATTTGAACAATTTCATGGGCGTGGCCTAAATGGTCACATGACCAGAACCATTTACTTCCTGCTTGCACTAAAAATAAAAACATGTCTGCATCATATTCCTACTGAAGGAAGTAAGTAAAACATGTTATAATACAGATACAACCAGCATGTTTGGTACTTTATAATCTTTAAAGGGCCTATTAATGACATGTTAATAACGTTTTCCTTCCACATTTACATCATGCTCACAGGAGATCCCAGTTGAGACTACTGGGACAACACTTATTGAAAATGCATAATTCTAACTACCAATTGTTTTCTTTCATATTTATATTTCATACTTCATACAAAAGTTTATGCTTGTTGGTAAATAAAGAAAATTAAAGTAAATCTAAATTACATTATGGTTTTAATTATGTAATTTATTAAATGAGCCTAACTCTGTAGTTTTACACTGGTCACAATTGTGAACAAGAATAAAACATAGATTTTCAATAACTTTTTCATAAGACGCTTATAAGAGACATGCAGTTTGTGTTCAAGGAGTAAACTGCATGTAGAAAACATTTGGATTAAATGGGTTAATTTTAAAAAGTGTACACAGGAGATGAAAGAATAACAAACTACTAGGCAAATGTGAGGTTGCGACTTTATATTTCTATACATCTTTATACTAGTAATCAACAGGGATAGGAAAATTATAATATTTAACTATACATGAGTGTGGTACTATAAGCCGCTGCCATGTGAAAAAGTCTGTGTAAACTGCATTAATGGCTTGTTACCGGTGTCTGTGGCCAGGTTGAGCCCGTTGGGAAGTTGTGTGAGGCCGGAGCACAGCAGACTAGGAGCCGACAGGTCGATCTTGGAGGCCTGCGTCCGAAATTTCTCCAACTCCTGAGAGAGCAGGCCGAACTGCTCGCTCTGATTGCGACACTTCTGCTCCAGCTCCTGCACTTTCGCCTACACGCGCACACGCAGTAGAACATGAACAGTTACGCATTCAGCCTAATAGTGTGATTAGCATCTTGAAGAATAGTTAAAATCCGATTGTGCCATAACGTACAGGGGAAATTCTGGCTAGATCATCTGATGCAGAGTGCCGTTAGGCGTTAGCAATGGGACCATGTGGCTATAATATTAGCAAATCAGAGCAACTGATAATGAAAGACTTTGGCATGTCTGATATCTCAATATGATCTTTACATGATTTTCTTATGTTGATTACAGTTTATTCTGCAGGCTACAACTATGATAGAAGATGCAAAAGTACATTCTACCTCATATGCAAATGCATTTCAAACATTACCAGCTTTTGAAACTTAAAACTATCCTATAAGGCAAACAACAGGTCTGTATGAGGACATAACAGGGTTTAAAAGACTGAGCCCACTAGCAAAAACTGTTCCTATTTTATCAGCTATGAAAAAACGATTTAATTTACCAAGTTATATTTCCTAAAGTACCATGAACCTGTAATGTTAAACGATTAAAATAATCAATGTAGAAAAATAAATTGTTTAATATGTATTTTTAATGTCCTGGAAACTACCAAAATTGCCTGAAGACATCTCTACACCTTTATCATCATTAAAAATGCTGGGATCTATGAATATATATGAACAGGCAACTGGGAAACCATGTTCTCCTGCCATCCCTAATGGTTAGCTAACTGGTAGTAAACTAGCTTGCATTTGTCACAGGAAAACACGAGTGGGATTTCAGTATTTGAGTCCATTTGCATCAGCATATATTCAGTAATTTATTTAACAGGAGCCAATCCTGTCAAAATCTACGATAACAATCAAAACTATTTTGTTCATAACTAAAATTAGCTAAGTTAGCCAGCTAGCAAGCTTAGCATGCAGGTTCTGCGACTACAGGTACCACGTCATCTCTTAATCTTGAATGTGATTGGTCCAAGGTCGTGGAGCCCATTTAAAGACATCACAAACTGAGCTCATATGTAACGCTCATATGTAATGAGATAGTCTTTATTTTAAATGTCAAATTAGCGAGAATCTAGATAATTAGAATTAGCCACCCAAGAGAAGTTAACCACTTAAGTTTTTGACTTCAGGGTACTTTAAACAATTTTACATCATTCTTCACTATCAAGTCAAAAAAGTTTGTTCTTATGTACTAAGTGAATATCTGTTGTCGATCATTAAATGATGAATGACAATGAAAACTGTGTGGCTTCACAACAACTTTGACAAATCAGTCAACTGAGAGAAATGTGTTAATTTCTGGTAAATGACAGTGGTGGCTCAGTGGTTAGGGGACCACAGAAGGTCGTGGGTTCAAGCCTCAGCACTGTCAATCGGCCACTGTTGGGCTCTTGAGCAAGGCCCTTAACCCTCCCTGCTCCAGGGGCGCTGTATCATGGCTGACTCTGAGCTCTGCCAGCTTACCAACATGCAGGGATATGCGAAGAATGAATTTCGCTGTACTGTACTTGTATATGTGACAATAAAAAGGTATTCTATCTATCTATCTATCTCTCTATCTAAATGATATACAGCTGTTGGTAGTGGACTCAGACCTTTAGGCTCTACTGGACCCTGATACTGGAATGGAGGTTTCAGTATTAATTCACAGGCAGTGAATTAATCGATACATTTCTCAGAAGAGATTTGTGGCAGAACAGGGAGATAAGAGGCAGAAAGAGGCAGAAAGAGGCAAAAAGAGCGGGAAACGAGGAGAGGTTTGCAGCCATTTTGCCGTTTTGTTGAGTGTGTATTACAGGGCTGTAGCAAGCGTGTCTATCTCAGGCTGAGAGAAACTACAGCTAGTTTCACTTCCGGGACTGCGGTTCAGCTTCCTGGCAGACACTAAGCAAACAGGGCCTCATCACACATACGACATACGCACACACATTTATAAACAGCTCTAAAAAAACAACAACAGCCAGTTTCCTGTAAAATATGACACCTAAGTGCATGTCACTTAACCCAGTCATGTTAGTCATGAAATGGACATCATGAGGGCAGCAGATCAAATTACAGGTCACATTCAGGAAACTACTTAAGAAAGGAATGTATAGCAAGAACAAGACTTTTCTAAAGATCAAAACAGCTCTCATCTCTGAAATCAAACTTTTATAAAGTTGCTAAGTCAGTGTGACTTCATGGGTACTGACCTACGTGATAATCACAATTCAAAATGATAATCAGAATTATTTTTGTTCAGTATTCTAATTATTTAAGCATGTGATTTGAACAATATCTAATGTTAACCAAGTAACTAATTTCAGCTAAGCTCACCAATATAGCAGGTGATTATGTTTAATTAATTAAGGAACCCAAAAAGCAGGATCATGATTAAAATACAATTAATTGTGTAGCACTAATAAAAAGAGAAGCTTTTTGTAGACAGGACATGCATGTATACACCCATATGCACACAAACACAGGCCCGTACAACTGAGAAGCTGAGGGTTGGGAGGGCATTAGGCAAGAATGAGTGAACTGCTTAGTATCGATACCTGCATGCAGTCCAATGTGTTCTGCTTGCCACACATCAGACCAGAGTACACAGTAGGAAAGAGAGAGAGAGAGAGAGAGCTTCAGAATACACATGCATGTATGTCAAGTCAAAGGTCAACCATATGAAAGAAGTCTTATGGTTAGTAGACACTGCAATCCAACTCCAGCTTTTAAAGAAAATACCTGCTGAACAATAAGCCTGTTCACGTACAGTATCTAAACCTCTCCAGAAGCCGTGTCATACCACTGTAGTAATCGTTTTAGTTCAAATATGAATGATGAGGAATGCACGAGTCAGTCTGCTTGGTCTATTTAAAAGGTTTATGTAAATTTACATAAAGAGAGACAGAGCCCTCTGGAGGGGAGAGATACCATACTCAGTCATTTAATTTAGAGAAAGAGAGAGAGAGAGAGAATGGTGGAGCAGGTTTACCAGCTCTCTCAGCAATACAAACTGGATCAACTCCTACAAATGACACAAACCTTATTTAGACACTTAACAAAAACACAATTCACATTACGCACAAAATTCATACATGTACAATACATCACATATTTCATACACATACAGAGCACAGATGCACATACAGAAAAAAAAAAAACTTGGAAATGAGCTAATATGAAAAAAGTGGCTCATGCTATGTGCATACTGTAACCATAGTAACAGAGCACTCAATTCTGCTGTGCATCCAAGCACACCAGCTAGCTAACTAACTATAAGTATGTGATTTTCCTCAATATTTAGCTATGGTGAGGGGAGGGGCTGCTTGCCTTAATTAATACTGCTGATTCAACACGTCATATTACAGCTTCCTATACTCACTCACTAACAGAACTAATCTTCCAACCACCACTCTTATAGCTAGCCAGTCTTTAAGATTGGATTAAAAACAGCACTGAGTGGTCCCCATGTGTAACATGGCCGCTGTCATGCACAGAATGAATTCTGTGCCACAAAGTGGATTACATTCATGACAAAACCAAGCAACACCTTGCTGTACTTTGTCCACATAAAGAAAAAAAGCCTTTCAATTTCATCAACAAAAATGTAAAGACAATATTTTGGTCGTGCCCAAAAATCAATAGGAATTATTCAACAATTTTTTTTATTTTGTGGACAGAAGGATGAATATAATTCTTATTTAGTGGATGAAAGAAACTCATTTTGTGGGGGAAATTTCATTATGTACACATAATGTCACAAAATCAATTCTGGACACGGATTAAGTTTCATAACTCACAAAATGAATTTCATGACTCACAAAATGAATTCTGTTACAATTCCTTTAGATTTTTGTGCACAAACATGTTGACAGGTTTTTTTTATATATTTATGAGGACAAGGTGCAACAAGACAGTATTTGGTTATGTCATGAAATTAATGCATTTAGTCACAGACTTCATTCCGTACACAAAAACAATATATGGGAGCTGTTTTTTTCATGTTGGCAAAAAAATACTCTATGCAACGCTTTTTCTTTTTCACTCAGAAATCCCTGCATGTTTAATTTAATAGCTATCTAGAAATCCACTAAAACACAAGGCTTGAAGCAACAGTGATTGAGGGGAAGTTTTTCCCTCCTCCAAGCAGGGTAAGGGACCCCCACATGAGTAAGGGAAAAACTGCATACAGAACTATTCAATTAAACAACACATTTATTTGAATATCAACTGAAAATTCTATGATTGCTTTGACAGCACACACAGAGACCACACACACACACACACACACACACACACACACACACACACAGAATACTCGGCTTCACAGAATTAGCAATACTGACAGATGATTCACAGAGTACAAGCAATCGATTATGCATCTGAACTGCATTAGCTGCAGGAAAACCCTTTTATGTGTGCACAAGGGGAGAGGGAACACCTCATCAAATATTAACACTCTATAAATACTGTGTCTGCCTTAATGGGGGGAAATTGAGATCATCAAACACTGTAGTTAATAGTGTAATATACCGTAGGCGAACATAGAAAGATACACAAAGAGACCTAAAACAAAACAACATTTTTAAATAATCTAGAAGTACCACTTGGTCAAAAACAACAGTTAACAAACAAAAAACAAAAAAAGAAATTTCAGGATTTTAAATTCTCACCTCCAGCACTTGCACGACCCCTTCATGTTCTCTCTTAGCAAATAACTGAGCCTGATGGAAGACAGAGCACATAATTACAACAAAGCACAAAAATGCAATGATTATGGCGATATAAGGAAAGATTTTATAATGTGTCATAACCCCAAAATGATCAGGAAATAAATGCAGGCAACCTGCTGCCTGGCAAGAAATGTCAGTTTTCAGACTTGATTAGTAAAGCTCACGGTTAGCACTGAGGTCTGGGAAGCTTGCTGGTCATGAAGGCTATGCTCAGCCAGGCAGCTCAAATCACATTTTTTTGTCCACATTGTCAACATTGAAATCTGTTTTCAAATTTCCTCGCATATTTACATTGGTTGTTATAGTAATAACGTGAGATTTGAGTAGGAAGGAATGTCTGCAGTCTGAATAACAAAAGAAATTGGATTCAAGCCACATTTGTACTACAACAACCATGTGGATACGAGAGCAAATGTGACTACAGTCTGCACAAACCAACTGCATTTGGTCACTTGTAATTTGCAATGCAGACAAACGGTCTAAAAACTGGATTGAAGAAATAAATCAGGATTGCCCTGCTGTGTGAACAAAGACAAATTGTTTTTTTTAGTAATGGTGGATTTTTAGAAATGGAGCGTGGTGTGGAATATTGTGCGGCAGACCCGCTGAAGTCGTTTGATCTCGTCCTGCTTGAACTTGAGGATAGCCAGTGCCTGCTCATGTTCCAGTTCCAGCTGCTGCCTGCGCTCTGCGACCTCTCGCATATGCTGCACACACACACACACACACACACAAAATCAAGATTGAAGAAAGAGTCTTTAATGTCAGAGCTAATTTATGCTTTTAACATGTAAATCATTATGTTTATATATAATAGTAATAAAACAAATGTTCTCATGTGTTGGGCTTGTAGTTGCACTTTGGTGTGATTCTACCAGATTTACATTCTTTCACTTGGCAGATGCTTTTTATCCCACAACGACTTACAAGTGAGGCAGAAAACAATCAAAGCAAATAGCTGAGTAGTTGAGGGTTAAGGGCCTTGTTCAGGAGCCCAACAGTAGCTATTTTTACATGCAAAGATTTCAGAATTCATTCCGGTAGCAGATTTACATGTACCCTAAACTCAACACTCCGTTGAGAATCTCGGTTCACATGCACGTTACCTGTAATCCCAACCAAATTATAGTGCATTCATAGAGTTTAGTGTCAAAATGAACATAACAAGAAGCACGCGTGTAAGAGTGTAACTAGTAGCTAATTCAGCATGTTAGTCGAGTTTTCAATTGCATTGCTTGTGTTTTAACTAGGGCTGTCAATCGATTAAAAAACAATTAACTCATTAATCACATGATTTGCTGTAATTAATTGCGATTCATCGCACTTTCGTACTTGGTAAAAATATTTCTTTTAAAATGAAGGATAATTAAATGTGAAACCAAATCTACCATCAAATGAATGTAGAATCAACACAAAGGAAATGTATCAAATCA
>JAOUQW010000028.1:5227569-5242967 GCA_028565825.1 Olivaichthys viedmensis | reverse complement strand
AAACGCTTGGCATGGGCTAAGACATAGCAGCATTTCACAGTGGATCACTGGAAAAAAGTCCTATTTACTGATGAATCTTTGCATGCTATGCACATTCGACTTGTTAAATTGTTTTAAGTCATCAGCGGCCATGTATGAGTGATGTAATTGCCTGCATAAAAAATTTGTACATAGCAAAGAAAATGTTTTTTTTTTTTTAAACATTGAGTATGTTTTTGTTCCTGCTTATACCAAACAGCTTAATGTACTATTTTCACTGTGCAATGTCTAATGGGTATGTTCTGCTCCTGAAGTCTACAGTTATGTTGACTCAATCCCTCAGGCCTCCAAGGGCTCATCTAACCACTTGATTTAAGCTAATAAAGTACTGGAAGATGACGATGGGGATTCAAGCAAGGGGAAATGGCAAGGGCGAGTTGATAACAAAGGGTTAGATTTATATAAAGCCTAATATAGTCTATTATATATTTAGACTTCTTTTATAGTCAAGCACATTTAAGAGAGCTTTTTGAGGGGTTAATCCTCCAGATGCACAAAAAATACGCAGATTATTCTTATGTAGTTACATACGTGTAACGCCGGCCTAATACTGAGGCCTACTTAAGAGTCAAACTGTGCCGTGAGGTGCCACATGGGGGCACTGTGGAGTGTGGCACTGCTCTTACGTGCTCCTCTTTCTGTTCGCTCTCTTTCTCGGCTCCTCCAGCAGAGCTCTGATCCCGGGCCGAGCTGACCGAGAGCTGCCTCTGCAGACGCAGCACCTCCTTCTGAGACTCCCTCAGCAGCCGCTCAAACTCCTGCACTCCCGCCGGGCCAGGCCCACCCTGCTGAGAGAGAGGGAGAGAGAGAGACATAGAGAAAGATAGATAGATAAATAGAGCAACAAAAAAAAAGAAAAACCTGTCTGGAATATTAAAAACTTATGCATTTATTATATTCAACTCACATAAATGCCCTCACACACAATTTGGTGGTGGAGCCATTTAGCTCAGTGTGACTCAGCAGTACAGAGCCATCCTTTAACCACTGCAGTCTTATGATGTGAGGTCAGAATGTGAGATCATTCCTCGAGAATGTTCTACTGCATACTAACTACATGCATTTCCTATTACTTTCACTGTAATGACTGAATAATTCACTAAATAAAGTCATTTCTGAATAATATGCTTTAAGATGGATAACTAAACAATAAACAGACTTTAAGAGGCTAACAGCATAGGTTTACTCTCTCTAAGCAACATTTCAGACCTCTTTAAACCTTAGTATCATCTATCTAGTCTCAAGTCTATCTTCTGTCATATGTACTGGAATACTTCTGGTTTAAACAGTAAGTCTGATGTTGCAGGAAAATATCATAACCTTCTTTGGCATCTAGCGGTCACATCTTTCTTTCTCTCTCTCCCCCTTTCCCTCCCTCTGAAACACGTCACTAGTTCTCTTTCCTGAGTTCCTAAAGGAAATGCTGAATCATTCAGCCTGCACAGAGAACTTCAAGAACATTCCTGCGAAATGAACATGTTCAGTATATAGTGGGGGTTTGCCTTAAAGTCTGAGCTTATAATTCAGTTATTCATCTTAAAGCATATCATTCAGTAACTTCTATTCATTTTTTTCAGTAACTACAGTTACTATTACTGAGTTTGGAGTAAACAGGTTTTCTGTTCTTTTCTCAGTGCAGGGACACGTGTTGAGATTCTTGCCCGTGTAGGTTGAAAAATGCTAAAGTTTCCCTTTAAGATGTGATCATTTCTGTTTTGGTTTCGCTCTTTCTCTCTTTTCATCTCACATTATCCATTTGTTCCAGAGGTGCATACCTGAGCTGGGCAGAGAGCTATACACTTACTCAGAGTGGGTTTCAAGTATGCATGCACTGCAGGACTTTGTGATTTGAAAAATTCATGTTCAAATTGTTCAATTGTTTCCTCACTCAAAACTCAGGGAATAAGTACACGCAGACGGAACAATGTTGTGAGGAAAGGATGAATCATAATTACCAGTCGGCTTCTAGGGTACCAGTGGATTTCTGTACACCTTTAAATAGACAGTGTCATGGCCACTCCTCTTTCTTTGGTATGTTCACTAGTGTCCATAAGTAGCGTTCACCCATCTGGCCTAATCTGCTGTATGTCAGACTGACTCTGACAAAGGGGTGAAAGTGCTGGTACTCTAACACAATGCCAAAACTATCTTCAGTATGAAGCCAATCAACCTTCAATCAGCCATCTTATCAGTTCAGGGATATATTAAGTGATCGCAAATGGTTTGAAATAAAGTCCTTATTGCTACTATTTATAACTTCAGTAGCTTCTCTCTGAAGCTGAATAATGAGGATACTAGTGTATGTATGTGTAGTACCACAAATGTCCACCAGAGAGCAAACCAAGACAAAGTCAAAACATACAGGTCATAGAATGGAGGTTAGTTAATTTGGCATTACATCAAATGTCTGTTGCTATTTAATTATGTTATTTCATTAGATCATTTCAAATATCAAGCTATAGACAGTATAACAAGCCTTAAGAAAATTCACTATAGTTTACTATGGTTTTACTATGGTACTTTATATAACTATGGTTATAATGAGCCATCATACTACCATGATTTTCTTATGGCACTTTATGATAACCATGTTTATTACATACTTAACTATGAAACTGCCACATTGTTATTATAGGATCTTATGGTAACAGCGGTTGTTATACTCTTGACCAGGCGTCTCCAATCTTTGGTGCGGTCCATTCTGAAGTGATGAAGCCTACGCAAGGCACTTTGAAGGGGGACATTTGTAGCGTAGTTTCAAATGGAAGTGATGATAAGCATTTATTTCTAAACAGTCATTTATGAAGGGAACAGCTGATGGACACTACTCTCAGGATTCTTTGCGCTGTTATTAAAATGGTCATGACAACCAGAGAGCTTGCCGTATAAATATAGGTCATGTTTCAGTATAACACATATTAACATTGCATTGTGTGATAGTAAATTGTGACTAAAAAACAACAGCCAATTGTAGTGCTGCTGCATGTAAGCTCTGTTATAGGCTTTTGTGTTTTATCTCTACCTCAAGTAACAGTGTGTATTTGTGCATTTGTAAATTAGCCTACTTTACAAAATCAGACTGATTAAGTGAACTACGGGGAAGTAACGGGGAAGTTTTCGCTGCTTAGTCCGTCGGTTCATGACTAAAACATGGGGTTATCTGGTCGTGTTTACATAAGTGTGTGATTGTGCGACAGTAGAAAAATGATGCTGAAGTGCGTTCCAAATGGCAGTTACTTTAAATACCTGCAGGAACAGTCTTGATCACTTCAGAATGAACCGCAGCCCCTGTCTGCAAATTTACTTTCGTCTTTACACGACTATCAGTTGGCTTCTTTTTGGCGGAATTAAAGCTTTCAGCCACACTGGCCCTTTGCGGATAAGATTGGTGACCCCTGCTCTTGGCTATGAGATTACCAGAATTTTACTGTGCTATATGGTTGAAAGACAGGTTTTGATAATGGGTCGATATTTGACATGAAAGAAGAAACCATAGTTTTCGTTTTTTCCCCCAACTTACCCTGATCAGGACCTGCTTAATAAAAACTATTCTGTCTTAACTATGTAACCGTGGTAAGCCCTTGTTTGATTATTATGTGATGATACTTTGCTGTTCCAGGACTAAATTACAAAAAAGGTTTCATGAAATCAATTACAAAAAACACGCTTAGTGTGGCATATGCAACTTTACCATGTAATATAGTAAAAAGTACTGTAGCCGTCATATATCACACAATAAAGAGTTCTCTTATCAAACTACAACGCCACTACTATTTCTTCAGTTTATTCAGTTTTAATTGTGTTTACTAGAGGGATGACATAGTGGCCATAGTAGTAGCAACACTATGACACAACGCACACGACACAGATCTTTTGCACCCAAAAAACTAAAAACGTACCTTGCCCTGTCCTATTCTGGCCTCTAGCTGTCGGCACTCATGCTGCAGTGCGGCGATCTCCTTGTCTTTGGAGAGGAGTGTGTCTGCGTGCTGCGCCAGGTCTCGCGCCCGCTGCCTCGCAAACGCTCTCTTATACTGCTCTACTGTGCCGGGCTTTATGGGAATGGGGGCATTTACCTGCACACACACAAACACAAAAAAAGACAGATTTCAGATAAGCATCATGGTAATCTGGTTATTTATGATCATTTCCACCAACAGAAACATACACACAGATCCCAGCTTATTAGGTACACCTAGTTTGTACCTCCATCTACCACTCTTTAGGTATACAATGACTGAATGTAGCTCATTTGTTGCTATGCACAATGTGTCAGCCCCCCTCTACGCCGTCCATCAATGAAAAAAGACCACCATGGGACCACTGCTGACCAGATATTGTTTGCGTGGTGGATCAATCTCAGCACATTGTAGACCTACATGTATGTGGTAGGTGTACCTGACAAAAGGGCCAGTGAGTTTAAGTACAAGTGTACTCTGGCAACACAGTGTATATAGGACACACTGTCAATCCAATCCTCCTTACACATCCGTACACACACAAATGCCCTTCAGAAGCATATGCACTATGACTTTCGCAAAAGAAGTTGTCTAGAATACTGAACAGTAGCGCTTTTCCTGCATTTATTTTTCTCTACAGCAGTGAAAGTGGTAGTAAAAGATTATTATGCTCAGGAACTGTAAATTGTTAATATATACTACAGTATTATATATATCAAATGCTTCAGCCTCTAGTGTTAAAAGTATGCACTAGTGCTGTCAGAACAAATCTCACTGTTCAAATACTATTACTTTTCACAACATCGACATATTCAAAGGCCAAATATCCACATTTGCAAGTTTCCTTAACATTTTAGCCAAATGACCCTTGTGTCACCTGATGTAAGAAAAAATGTTTGAATAAATGCATGTTATTTACGGCATACTTTATTTTCACATACTTTTTTTTTGTATACATTTTCTACTGAAATATAAAAAAGTATGTGTCCTAAAAGTGATATTACAATGTAAGTAGTTAATTTCCAACAGGCAGTTATTGGAGTTGCTCTTTTACTGTGTCTGAATCTCAAATGGCCTTTTATTGGGCACTACATGGGTTCTACAATGCCATTATGATATACCCTACGTAGGGAGCACTTGCCGTGAATAGAAAGCTATTTGGGATGTGGCTGTACTCTAAATGAAAGGGTACTTCAATGCTAATCCTGCGTGTAGACAAGTTGAAGATGGCAGGTTTTTACTTGGATCTCGATTGAAGGTGCTTCTGTAATCATTAACCCCTGACTGTGTGTTGCTAGAAGTGTGTAGTTGAGCCAGACACCTGGAAGGCTGCGAGTGTAACAGGTGCTGTGCAGTAACAGGCCGCCAATCTGCACAGCCACCAGAGAGCAGACAGGTGGCCATTCAGGACAGGAGGCCTTTTGGAATACAGTTACAACCCACACACACACACACACACACACACACAAACCACATCACATCACATCTCTCTCTTTTCACAAACACACACACACAACCCTGGGAGGTAGAGGTGTCCATTCCCTGTATCTTTCTACTTTCCCTGTATCTCTACCTCTCACACTTACACACTCCTTTCCCATGAACCTGGGACTTCTCAGGTATCTCCTATGCAATCAAAGGCTGTGTAATATAACAGCTGACATTAAAACACAGCAGCAGACCCTTACTTAACCTCTAAAAATTACTCAAAAGTAATTCTGAATGACATATTTTATGCCCATATAACTAGTAATGATTATTTCGTCTGAGCTTTAGGCATGGACTGTAATTGGAAACAAGAGGTGCCACTCAGACGCGCTCAGTCCTGTTCATTAAAGAGCTGAGAAGTGGCAGCCTCGGCCCAGCCGGGAGCATTTGTGCCGAGAGAAGGAACAACAGGCGGATGTCACAACTCTCAGAATAAACAAAATGAGGGCAAAAATAGGGTGCAAGGTTTTGAAGGGTTGTGCAACTGTAAGAGTTTGTCTATTTTTCTGTGCTTTTGAAAAGGTTCTAGATGACATTCAGGCAAAATATCAGCATTGGTACTACATGATCTTAGTGCTGCCTTAGACATAAAATACTATAAAATACTTTTAGAAAGATTAGAATCGGATAGCACTCTACGGAACAGTCTTTGGTTGGTCCGGGTCGTATCTAAAAAAAAACAGGAGCTACCTAGGAATCCCACCACTGGAAAGTATAAATCAGAGAGAACTGCTTTAAAACGTGGGATCCCCCCAAGGCTCAATTCTTGCACCCCTCCTATTCAACCTTTACATGCTCGCACTAGGCCAAATCTTGCATAAAAAGTAAAACTGCACATCATAGCTACGCAGACAAGACCTAGATCTACACAGCATTCTCATCTGATGACTATGGTCTCATAGACAGATTGTATAAGTGCATACTGTAACCAAATAAAGATTAAACAAAAATAATTCTATTTGGCACTAATGAAAGACTAACCTTGACTCTAAATGTCAAAATCTAGGAGTTCAAAAAGAATGAAAATCCTAGCTTTAATAGCCACATCAAAGCAACAACAAAATCAGACTTCTACCATTTCAACCTGATCTCATGAGAAATTAGTACAAAATTAAACAAGCCTGGGGGACGTAGATGTAGCAGTCGTAAAGAAAGGTACAGACGCTAACCCCACCCCAAATACAACCTTCATATGTTTTTATATGACTTTAGAGGTTTCATGTCCAAACAAGATATAATTCATGCCCTCATTTCCAGCAGGCTGGACTACTGTAATAATCTCTCTAGCGGGGCTTCCCAAATTGACTATTTGAGAGCTGCAAAAAAAAAAGAAAAAAGCTGCTGCAGGAATTTAACAGTTAGCTACAGGATCACATTTAAAGTGTTGCTACTTGTTTATCAAGCACTAATTAGCTTCGGTCGTAAATACAATTCTGAAGTGCACTACCCCAGTAGGCCTCTTAAATCAATAGGGAGTGTTCAGCTGGTAGTGCCCAAATTACAGTGTGGCTTTTTTTTGGCTACTACGCTACTCACGACTGAAACCAACTACAAGAAGGTCTCAGATGTGCCAAAACTTTAGCAATCTTTAACTCCGGACTGAAAACATTTCTGTTCTACTGTGCCTTCCATTAAAACTCTAAGCTATGCACAGCACTCAATTCTGTTTCCCTTGTGCATCTCTTGTTAATCACTGATTTAGTACTTCCATCTTTATATTGTTCTTGTATATATTCTGTTTTTATGGATTTCTCATATATGTATGCTTTTATCCATGTCTATGTAAATTCATGTCTAAATGAATTTATTTTGTATAAAACGTGCTCTACAAATCAACTTGCCTTGCATTGCCTTGCTAACAGAAGTGTTATGGCGTTTCAGATGGAGCCAAAACTCTGACGTGAGGTCATCACGGTTTGGGGTTTTAGGAGGGGGATGTTAAGATTGTAGACAGGAGCGTAATGGTACAAGCATGTGTGTGGTGTGCGTGGTGTGTGTACCACTTTAAGATTGGCCTCCTGCAGTTTGTGCGCCCTCTCCTCTAGACGCTTAGCGATGACGGCCAGTTCTGCGTTTTTCCTCCTCAGTCTCTTCACCTTCTCCTCCGTCTCGGGACAACTGCTCTTCCGCTGAGAGTGAGGGACAGAGAGAGAGAGAGAGAGAGAGAAGGAGACAGAGAGAGGAGAGATAGGGAAGAAGACACAATCAGAGTGTGAAGGACACGGGAGAGAAAAAAAATTGACCGCATTGTTGCAGGAGAGATGGAAAGAGAGATTAAGACATTTTATTAGCTGGTCGACAGGGACAGCCACACGTTCTCTTTTGGCCAAGATGAAAGCTCAAACTGCAGGCTAAAACAAGTTTGCGTTCTTGGCTACTTCCTGTCATCAATATGTCTTCAGTTCTGCTTCATTCATGCACTTATACTCTGATCGGCAATGAGCATTACATTACATTACACTGCAGCAACATTCTGAATGAATCCTCCAAACTGGTCTGAGATCAGCAGGCTCTTACCAGCAGGCTGTTCTCCTCTCTGAGTGTGGAGACGGTCTTGTCCAGATCCTCCAGCGCCCTCAGCAGCTCCGAGTTCTGCTGCACTAGATATTCGTATTCTGCGCCGTTCTGCATGAGAGAAGAAAGGACAATATATTAAAGTCATTTTTATTCCTCACTGCATAATCTTCCATTAGGTTGGAATTATTTACAATGGCATAATGGCAAGTATAAGAAGTCTTTCAAAATAGTGAAGTGAAAGCTTTTCTTGGATGCATCACATGCATGCACACACACACACACACACACACACACACAGCAGGTCTCTCACTGCTTGTCTTCTCGTCTGAGGGGTAACGGTTAAATAAAGGTTTTTATTGAAACAGCTAAATCAGCCGAGTGAAAACCGATAATATAGCATTGTAATGGGTGTATATGAATTGTCTGTGAAATTACAGAATGTTGGGGGGAATTGCGTGTGTGTGTGTGTCAGCTGGATGTGTTACCCAGCTGGACCGAACTGAAAGTGACATCAATAATTGTAATAATTTTTTCATAATGCTTTTGTATTACTCTTTATTTTATTACTTTTTTATTTGTTTGTTTTATTTTTGTTTCTATCTTCTTCTTTTTTTTTGGAATTGCGCATCAGTGAGGTTTCCAAGATTTAAATCAATGAACTGGACTGTTATCACTAACACTCCAGTCTCCAGAATCATGGTGTGTATGCATCTGTGTGTACACGTGTATGTTAATATTGGCCAGTGCCAGCTGGACCAGGGGAATATCCCTGCCTTCTATATCCCACTGGGCAACAGAATGGAGGATAAACTTTCACCTCTCCCCACACACACTGCTCATTAGCGCGGTGCAGCCAGAGTAGAGAAGTTAAAACAAAATTCACGGTTCAATACTTTTTGAATTTTCATAATATTTCCATATTCAAAGACAAAAAATCCATCATCAAATGTTTAGTATCCCATGTTCTACTTTTAGACGCCAAACATAAATCTTGCTAAATGTATTTCCTAAACTTACTGGAGTCGCTCTTTTTCTATGTGCGACTCTCAAATTTGAGCCATGTAGTGCACTACGTAGATTCTACAACACCATTATGTTATACCCTATGTAGTAAGCATATATAGTGAATAGGAAGCCATTTGGGGATTCAGCCTAACGTTGCGTGTTGGAAGGGCTCAAATAGAAATATTATACCTGCATGAAGACGACATAAAGAAATGTAAAACTGAGCTAAATACCAGTGACAAGAAAACGTTACTGTGAATAAATAAAAAGACATATCTGAAACATTTAAGTTTATGATAAAATGATAATATTGCCTCCTTATGTTTGTTTTGCTTTTGAAAGTGACGAAATGTTCATCTTCCGTGGTTTATGTGATATTAACACATAGTCCAGCGCTACTGCTAATGTTCTTTATGTCTGTGGCAGTATGTAATTATCGGCTCATTAAAAATTCAAATGCTTTTAAATACTAAAACGTGCGATTTTTAAAGGAATTTGACGGCCTTAGCCTAGAGGACATACTGAATAACTAGCACCTATACTCATCGTATATTGTATAGGTTAAGAGGTCTCCACACGCCATCTTTTTTTTTAACCAAAATATAAGAAGGTAGTAATGACACAGCCTTAGGTTTTATAAAACACTCAAAAGCATCTAACAACTCCATATCTACTTAGCTGTGGAATAGCTGTGGACTGCAGTACCTCTCTTGCCCAGAATAAGCCAGATCAAAATATACCAGAAAGACACGTCACAACAGACCGAAGTCCTTGAAAATGTGCCTGCAGTGCCAGACTTCTGCTTGCGAGAGTCATTGTGTCTGGTTTAGAGGTCATTAGAAACCCCAGCATCTGCCTCTTTTAGTCTAATGATCAACCAAGAGCAGTGCCGCCTGTTAAACCTGTAGCCAAAGGATATTAAAAAACGCCCAGGCTTCCAGCTCACCAATCCTCACAGGCCCCAACCCTGCCAGCGTGGAGATGGCAGACAGGCAGCGTCAGCAGACACAACATGCAGACTGGCATCATTGCCGCTGTGCAATCAGAATAATCAGTCAGGGTTCACTTTTCCTGATGATTAGTGTGATTACGGCTAAATGTAACTGCATAATTAAAGAGAAAAAGCTGAATCTAAACCTTATACGAAAGATGATAAACATTGTATTTATCTTGCGTGCCGTAACGCCTGGTTGAAAATTTTGCTAGCATCGCTGTCTTCCATCTTCCCCGCCCTTTATTCTCAACCCCAACATGCACAAATTGGCTGTGTTTACATGACAAGATTTTTGTAAATTAGATTAGATTTTTGTTACCATAACAACGTGTTTACTCTAATTGAGGTATACTCTAATATTCCGATTGAGGTGTAAACAGGAATGCTTTTTTATTCCAATTGAGCCATCAGTGGGATTATTGGCCCGTAATTTCGGCTGCATGTCCAGCCCTGAAACCGTCTGCTTGTCACATTTCCTTCCACAAATCTACACCTTAGCTTCAATGAGCCTCAAATAATATTTAGCTAGAAATAGCAGCTATAATAGAGCAAGGCCAAATTGACAAGGCTAGAGCTAGCTACTGTCGTTAGTCATAATGTAATGTTTTCTCTAGCAACCAAGAGGGAATCTGTTTGTCTCAGATAAGGAACTAGTTGAGAAGAGTAAGAATATTTACTACCTGTTCAATCTGTACACACTGTTTTTTTGTGTATACTTCAAAAATTGTAGCTGTTATACTATTATATTATACTATACATTTTTCATTTATTTAGCTTTTCTCTTATTCTACTATACTTAACCCTTTAAACTCCTGGTTTATCGCTCGGTTATTCATTTTAAAGCATATTATTCAGTAACTACTATTAATTCTTCAGTAATTAAAGTCAAACTATTAGTAAAGGTACAGTATGTAGTTATGAGAGTAAGGAATTTAAGTCTGGACCCACCGACCGGTGCTGGGACGTAAGTGGGGGTTCTTTTCTTTTTTTTGCTTGTTACAGTGTCTGTGTTAATGTGAGCAACTGCCAAGTTAAATTACAGGGTTTGTGCTGTTTCCTTATATATATATAATTTTTTTTTTTAATTGGAGATCTTTTCAGATTGTTTTTAACTTTACAGACTTCCTATGTTAAGTTTTCTTGCTAATTTTAAAACTGTATCATGAAAAGGAAAAAAAAAGTTTATGCGGAAAATTAGGAAAAGTCTGAAGGCAATGGATTTAGAATCTTAGACTCTTGAGTCTATATTGCTTTAAAAAAAGAATATACATAATTTTTCCAAAAGGTTTTCTGAATTCCCATTCTTCCCATTCCAGGTCCAGACATTCCAGACCTGCAATAGAATCCTGAACTAGAGGGCTGTGTAACATCTGACTGAGATACAACTCCACCACCATTTAGACCCCCAACCATTTCTCCAGAAATGCAGTCTGGTCTGCTTGTTTTTTTTTTGTTGTACACGAGTGGGATAGCAGGAAAATCTACAAAATCCAACAGGCATGAGCAATGTCCCTGTCATGCCTTGTCTCTTTACATATGATCGATGGATGTCCATTTGCAAAGCGTCCTCCTGTCTGAACTGGTCTGTAATGGTTATGAATCTAGGTTGGGGTGTTTCTTGATCAGTAAAAACTGGGAGTGGAACCGACAGGGGCTTGACGTCATCACAGATTGGCTTTCAGCTTGATAGTATTCGTAATACAGGAAGCCCACCATTGCTCATGCAGTTCTAGTTGTAATAACCAGAAGCTGGATTAACAACATGTAAATAACTTCTCACTCTGCCTCTCCCTACATCATTAGTCTTTTTTTAGTTTTTCATTACTTTGCTGTAGCAGTTGTACACAGGAATCTTTGGTTTAATCATGTTTCTTTGTATGTATATTTAAATCGGTAAGATACAGTGGAATTGTAATGATTTTTGATGTTGGGTGATATATGATGATTAAGAGAAAAGCAATGTTGTATTTGCAGGTTGATCCGCACAAGGACGAAAGGGCGTCTCAGATTTTGGTGTAGAGGGAAAATGATGAGGAATGATGAGGTCGTTTACACGCCAGGGCCCTGCATTTGCATATTCCATTACACAGATTTAATTTAGACCATACAAAGGCCTCAGACGTCAAACATTAAGGTTTAGAACCACACACACACATTAATATAATGGAAAATTCAACTTGAGTGAAAAACAACCTATTCAGCCTATAACCTTGTGAATGATTTGAAAGTGGCAACGTGTGGAACAAAAATGATTTCTTTCAAAAAGGAAATTTGTTACTATTAAATTTCATAGATGGAAAATAACACCCATATAATCACAGACACACACACACACACACACCTCAATCACACCCCAGCTTTCATTAATCCCCCCTGAACGCTCTTTTACACAGTACACAGCTTCTTAATGACTCAGGAGGGGAAACACATTTTGTCCTTCAGCTCTCAGGAGGGCCATCAGTCACCGACAACACTAACACACTGCCTCCAGCACACATGCACGCACTCAGACACACAGCTCCATAACCTTCCCTATTCTCAAAATATGTCCCTCCTGAAAACAGCATCTTTACCCGTAAGACCTGGTCTGATCTTTCACATGTTCCATTTTATAGTACACAACCTATGAATTCTTATGTTAGACACCTTTCCCACTAAATCTCTTACCCCTGGGTTCCAGGATAATGTTTACACAAGGAAGCATTTTAAAGAGCAACACCAACAACCTACATTCCTGTTTTATTCCCCCGTTTCATCAAACTCCTTTTGTGTCTCCGGCCTCTGGAAACTGTGACGTAATCACAGGTGGGCCAATCATATTGATATAGTATAGAGGATAGTATAGAGTATGTGCTTATCCGTACAAGTTAGCCATGTAATACGTAAGCAGGAGTGACAGTGAGGGCATTTACAAACACTAGGTAATCTGATAACGGGAAAACTCCAGGTCGACATGAATCAGTGAGTAATCGGATTTCCTCTAGAAGTGTCGTTAAATGACATTTTCCAGTAGTGAGGCGGTAGCGTTCTTACTTGACTTTCAAATCAAGCAACTTGTAATTAGTTAAAACTATTTTATTGACTGTGCCTAGCATAGACCAGATTGTGCTTGTTGTAAGGTAAAATTTGTATATTTATTTCATGTATTATTTCCATAGAAATCTGCATTAGCCTATCACATTTGTCACTGTTGATGTTGTGGTTGATGCGGTCACGCAATGTTCAAATTATGGTTAGCAGCCTGTAGTTTGCACAGTTCACATTGCATGATGGTGCAAAAGAAAATTTCAGATTTTTACCAGGCCTGTGTCATATCAAAATGACCATGCTACAGTTCTTACAAAAGGTAAGTGTTAAAAAGGACACTGATTGTGATTGGTTAATTTGGTCATGTTACAGTTTGGTCACATGCCCATCCATAATCACATTTTCTATTGGTTCATTTTTGGTTACATGACCACTCACTAGGAGAACTTTCTTGGTCAGATTCCGTCCAGTTAAAAAGTGGTCTCGGTACACAATCCTGGTGCGCTTAAAAATGTTTGATTAAGTTGTGTGTACGTCCAGTGATACAAACTACACGCATACAAATAAAGGAAAGACATTTCAGTTCTAGGAGAATCCCTGGCATTCTGGAGTCTTCAATCATTCTCGTCGAATGACCTACAGTGATCACATTTTTACACTGTGTTCACTGTCACGCATTGACCATCGCAATGCCGGATTTATTTCTTAGATTAGGTGGTTTATTCCAGGATTATTCCAAAGAAAGGTTTTCTTTAGTTATCTTAACTGTTAGCACACACACAAATAACTGCTCTTCCAACAGAGCTGCCACGTGAGCGACCACGCACTCTTGTTTTTGTTTAGTTGCCCTTGTCCCGTGATGTGATCCTTTCTACCTGTGTGTCGTTTGTGAGTAATCAGTGTATGTATTTAAGCCATCATGTTCCCCGTCCTTTTTGTTTCGTGTTCGTGTGCCTGTCACAGCGTGTTCTGTGTGTGATATCCATTTGATCAAATAAATGTTATGTTGTGTAGTGGCTTCGCACCTGTGTCCTCTCTCCGCCACAATCATGACAGAACAGAAGACTTTTAAAATGGACACACAGGAAAGAGCTGTTCCCTTAACCCCAACAACATTTTCTAGTCTATCTAGAAGAATATTGTGATCTATGATATAGAAAGCTGCACTGAGATCGAGTAATACAAGCAAGGAGACACAACCCTGATCAGAGGCCAATAATAGATCATGAAAGCATTCATATGTCTTTATTAATCATCATCTTTGTTTAATAATCACCATCTGACATGTTGCTCCTGCACCATTGTCGCCCAGCTCCAGGTCTTCAGATGTCAGACTCTCTTGGCTGAAGATTTTCTTGTAGCCCACCTTGACACAATTATAAGTCATTAAACAACATTAGAAGACCAATTTCGTGTTGCTTTTGTTGCACTACGCAGAGTAGTCCCTGGCAGGCATCTTTAGATAGGGGTGGCAGAACAACTGCAAAAACAAAAGGTAGATTTTGGTATAATAACAAAGGTAAATGTGCTTAAGAAACACATAATTAAAGTAGAACATAAATCAATGGCTGAGGAATTAGTCACATTTAGAGGTAATATTATTATTTTGTGCTTTGAGTCTTGTCATCTGGTGTGCCAGGGCCTTCCAGTGCTGCTGCATTTCCTTACAAAGGACAACCTCCTCCTTCTGAAGATGCCTCACAGCCATCACCTTGTCAAAAACTTTCCTCTTCATGAGAAATCTTACAGATCCTTACATTTAACAACTGTATTTACATTAACAAATTTATTTAACCATTTTAAGAGATGATGTGCAGAAATATATATAGAAATTGTGTAAGTAGATCTTGGTGGACTGGTGCTTATGTAGTGCTAAAGTTTGAATAAAGGCAGTTACACACTAACAATTTTTGTATTAAAGAAGACAAGTAAATAAATCAGAATTTACTTCTCCTCTGTGTACTTTGGAAACACACCATTCTTGCTGGGGATCTGCCAAGGCCATACAGCAATCTCAGGTACAAAGAAGCTATCTACTAAGCCAAGTTGCTGGGATGATTCTGCAATTTCATTGTACTTTTGTACAGCACCAGCCAGCTTCCTCTTCTCCTCATGTATTTTCTGTCACAAAGCATGACGCCTCTTGTTGCTATCTAAATGATAAAGTTTTCAATGCTATTAATACCAGATATATACACTATATGGCCAAAAGTATGTAGACACCCGAATATCACATCCATATGTGCATGTTATCTGCATTAACATTTTGACAATGGGTAGTGCAATTCAGTGAGATACAGTCAAGCCGGAAAGTCTGCACACCCCTTTCACCTTCTCCACGTTTCATTACATTACGGACTTATTCTACA
>JAOUQW010000028.1:5215894-5227469 GCA_028565825.1 Olivaichthys viedmensis | reverse complement strand
TTGTATAGGCTGCATGTCTTTCTTTAAGACATGCCTATTCTCATAACATAGGCCGAATGTGCCGAATTAGGGGTTGCTCTAAAGTTTAGTAATATAGTAACATATACTTATTGCACTTTTTCTTTAAAATGATCATTTATAAAATGTTTGGGTGTTGGTCTGCATCAGCGGTGTAGAGCTTTACTGTCGTCTCTATCCGCATTACAGCAATTGCATGATCAATGTCATCTTTCCACTAGTCAATTTTTTTTTAACACACATTCTGTTTGATAAAAATGCTCCGAACTATTCAGTGTAATGCAAAAAAATATTCGGCATAGCTTTTATTATGAGTGTATGGTGCTTAAAATTTTAGCGCCCCAACATAAAGCGTCTTCCCACGGCCCTGCTATACACACACCCTTAATTCATATTCAAATGGCACTGAAGTGTAGCCATGTGTTGTTAATAGCTTTCACAGAGGCCTATTCAAATCTGCTCTCTCGTTCTCCATTCACTTACAGACATTGCTGGTGTTTAAACAAAGGAAAACATGCAATTTGATAAAGGATATGGTGCAGATGGACAGATAAAGGGAAAAGATAGTTAAGTAAATAAGGGAAAGGTGGATAAATAGTGAAAGATGGGACAGTAGTGTTTACTTTTGTTTTTTGTCACGTCATACACTGAGTGGCAGCACACAGATGGTAACCTGCCTATGGAAATGATCCTGTATTAGAGTATGTGTTGGCCAGGATTGTTTATTGGTCACTGTGTATTGGGTTCAGTCCATCCACTCACCCTAGTTGTCACTGTCTTTCTCTCGCTCCCTCCCCCCCATCATTCCTTTCCTTCCATCCCCTCCCTTACTTCCTTCAGAACAGATGCAAGCGGAGATAATTGAGGACCGAACAGCGGCTCTAAACACACACAGCAACCCAGCGACCGGAGTGGAGACGGTTCCCATGACAATGCCGTACATTACAGAGCATCCTGTGGAGCTAAGCCTCGGCAGAGAATGAGCAAGGAGTTAGTTAAACCGCGTTTCCCAACATTTTGCTAATGAAGTGCAGATGGGCGTGCGCACTCACACACACTACATTACCGAGGAAATCGCAGCGATTGCAATCAAAGCGGCACTATGGGATACAAATCAACACAACGGTCGCGGCTGGAGGTTTCTTCACATACAGAGTGCGCATTTTTTAGCCTGTCTTATTAGCCATGAGTTTTTTTTTTAAATGTAAAGTTGCATATCACGTCACAAAAATAGTAGTGAAACGGTCTAAAAGAAAAGAAAAGAATGCATCTGACAAGTGAAATTGAGCTAGGTGATTTAGGTCTTGTAAATTACACTGTCTGTAGGAAATTAGACAAAAGAATAACAAATTGCATTATTAATAAGAGGGATGAGACAACAGTATGAACATCTACATGAAAAATTATTTCAGGACAGATGAATAGGTAAGACCTCACCTAGCTCTTTCCATCCTGATTATAAATGATCATGCAAGTACATTAATTGCGCACATCATACTGGCTCTATTTTGTGCCAAAGGATTTCAATCGCTCATTCACTCGCTTTTTGGTTAGAATGCAGTGGTGCCCTTTTTGTAGTCGACGAGAGGAAAGGGATTCCTTAGAAGATTCAGCCGTAGTTGGACATTTCGAAAAGACACAGGTCACTGAGCACAATATCTCACACAAGTGGTGAGATTGTGAAAGACATAGATGACGTGCCAAGTGTTATGTTGACTGTCACCCTTAAAAGCACCAGCGCCTCTTTGCCCACTGAAGTATTAACAAAGAACCCTGACAGTCACAAACACACACACACACAGATTCTTTACAGTACTATATGAAAAAACATTTCCAGTTCTCAGGTCTGTTCTGTATTCAGTTCTGACTCTTGCTAGCTCTCTGAACAGGACTACCAATCCATCTCCATTACATTTGACCAACATGATGTTCACTTTAGAGTGCACATGAGCACAGCAGGTTTAATTAATTAGGCTTTTTGCCAAATGTAAACATTCTTCTCTTTCTTTCCCTTCATATCTTTCTTCTCTCCTTTGTCCCTTTCTCTTCTTTTGCCTTCCATTCTACTTTAATTCCTTCAGTATTTCCCTTCCTTCCTTGCTTCCCTTCTTTCTTTTCTTCCTTACTTAATTGCTTTCTTTCTTTTTCCCTTCCTTCCGTCTCTCCCCATTCCTTTCTTCCTTTCCTTTTTCATTCCCTTCCATCCGTCAACCTTTTTCCACACCTTCTTCCTTCAATCTTTTCATTCCTTTCTCTTCCTTCCTTGCTTTCCCTTCCTCCCTCCTTTCTTTCCCTACCCTCATTTCCATTTCTTCCTTTATCTTCCTTCCTTCTAAAAAAACAAAACAAAACCCCAAAGGGTTAAAACAAGACAAAAATAAATAAATAAAACTCAGGAATTAAAGGCAGAGATGAAGAGAATCTGAAAAAAGAGAGAAGAAAGAACAAGAAAGAGGTGAGTGTGGAGGATGGGGCACATGCATTTTCACATAGCACCTGTGAATCTACTCTGCACATCCATTTTTAATGTGCTGTCTGAAAACTGCCCATGTTGTTATTTATTACATATTGCATATGGAAACAATCATGAAGAACGAGTTGCTGCTAAAAGATATACAAATAAATCCATATGGCAGGAAATGTTATTAACGAGCCCTGGATGGAACGCACAAACAGGTGAGAGACTCAACATGACAAAGTAAAGGAATAAAAGACTAAAGGAAGTAAATTCTGGTTAAAATCTCCAAAAATGAAACCTTTCTAGAAAACCAGAATCTTTCCAATTTAAATTTTTATTCCAATATTGCATAAAATAAAATTACTACATAGTTATGGATAAACAACATTTACTGTACTTTTTGGAAAACAACCATAAATACAAGAACATATTAAAAAAAAAAATTAATCAAATGAAAATCAGGTGGGCATACCTATTATAGGACAAGGCAAAACCTGTAGACATTACCAGCAGAATATAGATACACTTGAAACACACATGTGCCAATTTATTACGACTGAATAATACAATAATGGCATTTAAAAACCAAAAACATGGGGGAATATCACAGCTGACTGCGTTTGTCTCAATACCTCTGAATACCGCTGCCAATTTAGCAAAAACAGGGATATGGACCAGCAAATCATACATGGTAAGGGTGTTCTTCAAGGGCCGAGAGAGGAAAGGAGAGAGATGGGGTGGGGGTGTGAGGGGGGGTTGAAGAGAGTACCACTGAGTGGGTGGTGTAATGGATGAGTAATGAGTAGAATGATAAAAAATGGGAAATAAAACACAGACACATATATTCTCATACGCTATTGCTTTGTCTTGTGAAAAATAACATGGAAATGATGAATGGTTTGATCCTTCACACACGTGTGTACGCCCTGGATTAATGTACAGATCCAAGGGGGCTATATTTATGGAACATTTATTTCAGCCAGGCAGTAAAAAACTCCACACATCAGCAGTTTCAGTCTGTCTTCAGACAGAAAACCCCAGATGGTGATCTCCTCAGGTCGGATTGTCTGGTGAGCATACACACTAGGACTATACAATATATTGGGTTTTTTTAAGTGTTACTGAGATATTGGCCTTTACAAGAGCAAGACTTGAGCTCTTTAACAAATCATGTTTTATTGTGTTTTTTATTGTCTTTTATTGTTTTTGTGGGTGTATCCTTTCAAGTGATATACCAAGGATAAATCATTTTGGTCCAAATAATCCAGGCCAGTCTTTAACCATGCCACATGAAGGCTTCACCAAAGTGCTTTTAATATATTCCAAGTCAAATCACAATATGTAGCAATATAATCACAATACAGTATTTAGTCCATATTGTGCAGTCCTGGCTTACACTTAGGGCGTTTTCACACTTGTGCTTTTTTCCAAACCTGAGTCTGTTTGGACAGAGTGTATGGTATGTTTGGTCAAGTGTAAAGACTGTTTTTGAACCCAGGTGTAGTCCCAGGAACCACCTGAAAATGGCAGTCTGGAGTTCATTTCAGCTGAACTTGGGTGCGGATCGTACCATGTGAAAGCGATCCATCAAAAGTATGTGGTGTTCTGCAGGTGAAATGGAATGCCTTTTCCATATATAGAGCAAAGAGAAGGTATTCAAACACAAGTGACTACAACAAGAAAAAGAACTTATTTTTGCATATGATATATGTGAGCAGCTTCGACTAAAAGGCTTAACCCGAAAAGTTGACCTGTGTTGAGCAAAAGTAAAGAAACACTAATAAATAAATAATACATCAATTGAATAAACATAAAATTTACCTTTTGTCTAATATTTAGCAAAAATTGCACACACAGCAGAAGTGACAAATACATTTGTACAATGATTCCACAGTTTGGAGATATTGGTCAGTGTGAAAACAAACCTACAATGTTGACGCCATCCCCAAACCAGAATTGATCCTGGGTACGAACTTGAGTATCCAAGTGCCGAGCCCGAAATGACCCAGAATCGATCCTGGGTACGGATTCGAGTATTCAGGCCAAGTGTCGAGCCCGAAATGACCCAGAATCGATCCTGGGTACGGAATCGAGTATTCAGGCCAAGTGACGAGCCTGAAATGACCCAGAATCGATCCTGGGTACGGACTCGAGTATTCGGGTCAAGTGTCGAGCCCGAACAAGCCCAGAATCAAACCTTGGTACAGACTCGAGTATTTGGGCCAAGTTTAGAACACAAACAGGTCGAAAATTGATCCTGGGTACAGACCTCAGTATTCGGGCCTAGTGTCGAGCCCAGAGGAGCCAGAATCAATCCTGGGTATAGATTTAAGTATTTGGGTCAAGTGTGAAAATACCCTGAGGATCTGGTTTGCCAGAACAGAATGGTTCGTAGCCATGATGCTCTTTCTATTAAAAGATACAAACTGACATGAATTTAGGTTCTACATTACACCAAGCAGATTAATTACTTTTCTATTTTCTCTTTTTATCCTGATAGACTTACCTGTTTCCTCTGCAGCTTTCAAAATCTATCAGCATGGTGGAGCACCACCCTGTTTACCTCCATAAAACCCATGATTAAAATCGCAGGAGCAGCTCCAGGAGTTCCAAGGAAACTTCTTCTAAAGCACAACCAACGTGAAGCCCATATTCATAACACTATATTGAGTAACTGATTTTGTTTCAGAGGGGAGGACACTATATACAGCTGCAGATTTTAAAATAGATAAATTATGCCCAAATAGTAAGAGTCCTTTAGTGAAACATATGTCTATGAGCCACTGAGTGGCCTTTCTCTGATTTCAGATCAACCAGAGGCTAGGCTATATCATGAGCATTCTGTCTTTGCGGATTTGTTCTTTTGAGTCTTAAACTGATCAGCCTTGAGCAGTGAAGTACCACCAATACCTTTGTATCCCAGTCAGACTAATACAGTGTGTCTTGGGCTAACTTAGGCCTTAAAGATGGTCTACATGAAGCAAACGTAATACATTTGACTAATACTGTTCTGACTCTTTAAATAGCACAGACCTTGCATAGTGAGCTGAAATCTATAGAATTTGTCCATGGTTGCCAATTCTCTGCACCACCCCTTTTACTTAATTCCTAATAAAACACACATGGTAAAACTTAAATATGATTAAATAATGAGAAGAAATTCACAATACCTGTGCATTTAGTTTTTAAGTAGGAAAAAAAGAAATAAAAGTAGTGAAATAATTAAATTTAATGAAACTAGGCTCCTTCAGGCATTTCAACAGAACTGAGGTGATTGGATGGAAATTAAAATGAATGCCTTCTCTCTAGACTTGCAAGTATTTTTTTTAATGAGCTGGCTTGCGATGCTTTATTGGTATCAGGTTTGTCTAATGGCATCAGGTAGCAACAAAATAAAGAAATTCAGGTCCAGAACCTTAAAGCTATAGAAACAGTACAAGAAATTCCACTGAAATTCATCATATCAAACCATGTTTTGTGTATAGTGACAGTTTGTCTGTATGTGTAACAGGCCAGTCATTTAAGAAGCAGTGGGACCATTAGACGTGTGCAAATTGCCACACTTTACTTAATGTACTGTTCTATATAGACTGATATAGACTGATATAGACTGTTGGATGGTGTTAATTAAGGGATGAGTGGAATGACTGACAGCTAGGAGAGGCTGCTGTGGTAAGTAAATGGGAGAGGGCTTTCTGACATGATTTTAACCCTCTCAATCAATCTACGCCAAACACACCACACCACACCATGCTTGGGAGGGGGGGTGGGGCGGGGGGTCAATTACATAACACTCAAAAAGCTTTACTTTATTGTAAAAAATTGAAGGAATTGAAAACAGTGCGTTTGAAATGGCCTTCTTAAAACTTAAAACATCTGAATTTGTATTGCTCATGTTTTTTCCACGCACATTTTGCATTTTGCAGTGTAAAATGGCAGTGTAAAATACTTTCATCTTATATTTAAATCCGTGAGAGAGTTGAAATTTGCCTACAATATAATTTTTGGGGGAATTAAATAATACCATAATTTGGTATATAAATTTGGGAACTGATAATAATTTAGGAACGGTTTTAAAAAAATATCTAGATCTGCTTTTGCTGCAGAAAAAAGAATATACGTTCCTTCAGTAGTGTTTTCTTTAACAAATTTTGTTCTCTCTACTAATGAAAAATACATTTCTTATATTTAGCAATTCTCATTTTTTTAACTCAAAGTAAGGAAATACGAAACAAAGGGCGTTCCGTATTGATTTAATAAGGAACGCAACATTTTGCTCTTAATTACGATTCCGTATTATAAGGAACGGGTGGCAACCCTACACCACACACACACACACACTTACATTTGCATTAACAAATGGCAGGTTTAAAGTGGAGGAATGTAGATTAGTGTTGGATATTAATCAGGAATGCCAAAAAACTGACACTGACAACTATTCATGCATTCCATCATACCCGATATTCCCCCAGAAATCCCAGAATTCCACCTTGTTAGCTATCCCGCCATTCCATTTACCTTGCTCCTCCCCCATAGACATCTGAGACCGGCCGGGAAGAGAGCAAATTTCATTTTGCCCACATAAATTGGATTCTGGGGGTTGCAGGTCTTGGGAGTGAAAGAGATGGGAAAGATTTGATTTCTCACCTAGACGGGGTGCAGGCGGGAAACTTAGCCTAAGGCAATGCAGTATAAGATTTTAATAATGGAATACCCACCTTCTACAGCAGCGGCCACCCATCTCTTTGTTTCGTGTACCTTTGAACTGATTTGTAAAGCGATCTTATTATTATTAGCCTTTCTTCTGGAGCCCCGACCCTAACTGAACACATAATCAGTCTACTTGATGAGCTAGGTCAGGTATGTCAGGTTTGGGTTGGAACCGAGTTGTGTAGGAACAAGGTTGAGGATGGTCTAGAGGCTGGACACACAATAATACATTTCAATGGAGAGGACAGGACACATCTGTGGCTAGAGTTGCGTTTTTGTTGTCTCTGTAAAGACGAAAAGGGTTCTGATTGTACCCCTGAACTCTAGACAAAGGCTGAATCCGAAACAGCTCGCTATTCCCTTTAAAGTCTTACACATAAGGCAGGAACATGTCTGAGTTCATATCCTCTATAGTGGAAAAATTCAGCCAATGTCTTCCATAAAAATTAACCTTTCCTGAAAGAAGGCTTTCCTGGCTGCAAAAATGGCCCTATGCCCATGACTCTGAGGATTTCTAAATGCCACTGTTTAGTTCATAATAAGGTGGAAATGGTAGCCATAGGGAAAACAGAAATTGTGCATTTTCTCTTTCATTTAAAATGGTCATTTCCTTTAATTACTTTGCTCAGCAGAGCTTGACATGGAACTTTTCGATATCTGAGAAACAAGCGGGCTCATAAGATGAAGCTGAACCCAAAATGGTTTACTATGTATTAGCAAAGCCATTGACTGTGGCATTTAGGCTTGTTAGTAGCATGGGATTAATATTGGGAGGGGAAAAAAAGTTCAATGCATAATCAGTTGCTACCAGTTAGAGCAGTGCTCCGTAGCAGAATGCTCCGTAAAAGGGGATTTAAAGTAAGACACAGCTTAAGATATCAAAAGCACATAATTTATACTAAAGTGTTTTTAGTATGCATATATTACGTCCCCTACAAAGCTCCAGCTTAATGATGTCTCAGCAGACAAAAGGAAAGAAGAGTCAATATGAGAGAATTCATTTTAAACTGAGAAAAAGACTGCAGGCTTACAAAGGACAACATTATTATTCTCCTACATCCTTTCACCAGGCGTCAAAGAGACGTCTCTCAGCATGGCACTTCTTAAAGTTGAAGAAGAACACTTTATAATGCAAAGTTCCAGAGGAACACTTTATAATGAGTCAGTGTCTTTCCCACTTTCCTTGGCTTGTCCCAAAATAGGAACGGTGAATGGTGGAACTGGGAACTTCACTCCTTGATTTCTCTCTCTCTCTGAAGATTAGTTCTCTTCCCCTATTCGGAAGAAGAGGTGTGGTCCCCTACACGCAATACATTCATGGCAGAAAAAGAGGAAACAAGGTTTGTTCCACCCTGCATTCCAGTACTGTTTTTAACATATCCTGGTCTACTACTCATCATTTTCCCTTCTGGGACGACCGTTGCAATGTTAAGGGCAGCTTAAGTGAAGCTTGTTAGATTTGTTTGAGCCATGAGGGATCAAGTCAGCATACCTGGGAGCAAAGCTGTTTATTGATGTGAGAAGGAGCCATAAAATACTTTACATAACTTATGTAAAGTGTTACCTTTTTCCGTTAGTTAGCAAGCTTATATTTCAAATTATAAAGGAAAAACAAACGCTTCAAACGCATTGTCCTTTCTGCCAAAGGGGAAGTGCTATACCCCCCTCCTCTTGTGCAGCCCCTTAGACTGAGATAAAGTGCACTTCTGCGTCATGAGGGGACGTTTACAACAGTGTATTGTCCGTGATCCCGCATTTTGTTGTTATTTTCACTGGCAAGTGAGCCGTACTTGAACTAAGCACAGGTGTTGAATTTAGTTCCCCTTCTTGCCAGGGTACCAAGAGTATCAAACAGGAACATATGGGTGGAGCTAGAAATAGTGTAGACCATTGATTGGTCAAACGCAATCATCACAGAATTGTCACAGAATCGTCACAAGTCAGCACTGGAGTCGGACATTTTGAAAAAAACACCAAGAAAATAACAACGCCATAAAAAAAAAGAACTGAAATATAATTAGCGTACGTGTTAGAGAACAGTACTCCCATGAGTACTGTTATGCAATGAGAAACAAACATGGGTACTCAACCAGGGTACAGATGACTCTGGATTTGGATTATTAACCGTACGGTGCCGTACCACGCTGTCCAATAAAAAACCACTAATCGGGGCAGAAATATGGCTTCATTTCCAATTAAGCACAACAAGGCTGATCTGTTTAAGTAAGTGCTGATCATCGCTCTACTTCCTGCCCTCTCTTCATTTTTCCTCCCCATCCATCCATTTCCTGTCTTGTTTTCTAATTAGGCACTGGGTCCCATGAGGAGTCTCCAGCGCTGACTTGTCATGGTCTGCAGTTTTGGGTTAAGCCCTTGGAGGACAATGCTCAGGCCACTGGTAGAGACGTCGAGCTTACAGCATGATTTAAAGAAGGCAAACCAATGCGCGAAATATTTTATTTCAAAGTAAGAAAAACACTACAAATTGATGACTTAAGATGCACTGGTTGGAATGGATACTCAAAAAACCTGCGATAACCTCAAGCTTCCAAGTTGGTTGCAAGAGGGTATTTCTTACTACCACAAAGTTAGATTAAGATTATTTTTTTTTTACAATTATGTTATAATAGCTTGTGTTACGTGAGTCTGTCCATGTTTCGAGGTATTGCTGTTGTTTGGAGGATCCTCTGTACTCTGTGCAGTGATTGATGTTACGTTTCTGATTGAGAAGACCTTCAAGCAACCACATCAACTAGCTGGATAGTTAACCATCTTTTTGTAAGGCAGAGTGGTGTGCTTTTCCCTACTGGCTAGTTTTAGATCTGCAGAGTAGATAAGGAAGCCATCTGAAAGACTTTAATATTTTTAGCTTGTATTTAACCTGGTCGGGTGTCAACTTCTTTCATTGGACAGGTGTTTTAACTAGTTGCTTTCTCCCACCCAACCTGATCTTGCATTGTGCTGCAACAATTGTGGCAAATGCATAGCCACAAATAGCTGTCTGTCATACGCCACTTCAGCCTAAAATAGTCCCTGCACATGCAAATCCAGGGAAAATAGGCTTCAGAGGCTATACTGCACCCTAAAGATTTGAAACTCAGCATATTCTCAACCACTTTCATCTTCGAATCTGGGTCATGAATCTACTCAACAGATACCATTGTGCTGTCAAACACTGCTGCCTGTTTGACAGTGAAAGTGTATGGAAACGTGTATAGGCTTACCTGCTAAAACATAAAATACAGAAGGCACAAGATTACTACAAGAGGCATGAGATCAATTTTTTACAGAGTTTTTTTATTGCTATTTAAATGCTTTTTTATTTTTGTATCCTAAAAAGGCGTGTTTTACAGATTAGCACACGTTTAGTTTCGGATCATTTCACTCTTATTCATTTATTCTTAATGTGCAAAGCAAAAGCCTAAAGATTACATTTATTTCTGCTCTAAGCACTTCTACGATTAACCTCCTTTGCTTTATTTAAAGTCTCCACGGTTGGGGTGCATGCTGGATGGAGGACTTAATCAAAATTAAGAGCACTCAGCATACTGGGACAGAGATGATAAAAGACCAACCAAGATGGTTCAATTTAAAGAAGGCAATCTGGACATAGACACTCTCTCTATCTCTCTCTCTCCTACACACACACACACACACACACACACACACACACACACACACACGCAAATCTGGCCATATGCCTGGTTCATTTGCAATAGTGATGATGATGACGATGATGGATCAGCCTAGGGCGATCAGAACCAAACTAAACTCACTTCATCCCAGAAACCAAGGATGCGCTTTTAAAAATGAGGAATGGGCCCAAACAGGAACCAACAGTACTTAGTGTTCTAGTTGTAGTTAATTTTCCACCAACTTGAGAGACGACTGGAACGATCACAGTGACACCAGTAAAAGTGACCGCATCATTCCTTTGTCTGATTGGCCGTTTGATTGACCTGCTTATATTTATTGCAATAAAATTATTAACAAAACAGCTCATTGGCAAAAAGATGAAATTTCAAAACAATAATGACAAGGCAAAAAAAAACTGAACCATATCGAAATTAACGTGATTTTAATTTCAACCGACTGATTAAAACTAGGGCTGTCACAATTAACGCGTAAAATTTTTGCGATTAATTTGAAATGTTTAACGCGTTAATAAAACAATAACGCAAACGAGCGGAGGCACTGAAGCGGCGCGTGCATCTAGAGAATAGGAGCAACGCCATTTTTTTTCCGCTTGACGCACGCGCCACGCAGCTGAATCCACTGAAATAACTGTGAAAACTAATGAAAATTAAACAATAAAACGCTGAAAAGCGAATTCTGTATCTTATCTGTTATCAAACGAAGTACTAGTTAAATATTTCGGGCTACTTACAC
>JAOUQW010000028.1:5174731-5184802 GCA_028565825.1 Olivaichthys viedmensis | reverse complement strand
GCCCTGTAGATTTGTGCTAAGTGTATCCACCTGTTTCCCGTTAGATCCCCTTGATTAGTGATTGTTTAAGAAGCCCTCGTGTCCCAGTCTAGTTTGTCTGTAAATGTTAATCGTCACGCTGTTTTATGTCATGCAGTGTTTGTTTCCTGTTTAATGTTTAGTCTGTTCAATAAATGTCTGTTATGTTGCTCAGCGGCTGTGCGTTTGTGTCCTGCCATCCGCCAAACCGTGACAATTTCCTGTCATGGCTAGTTTGACCATTCTAGCCATTCACTGTGTTTAGTGTGCTTTTAGCCATTTAGTGTGTTCTACATGGACATTAAAAAAAAATTCTTACAGAAAAATGCAATGTTAGTATGTTAATGTTAATGTTGGCATATGAGTACTGTGCGCTTATTAATCAATTAATAAATAATTATCAAAACATAGATTTTACATTTGTCTGACATTTCTTATGGCCTATCTTAACATAATAATAATGTATACATTTTTATTTATTTATTCTGTTATAGTATAAATAAGCATGTAAAATACCATATCATTCCACATCAAGTTGCATAGGCACGATAAACAATTGATGAATTATTTCCTGTTAGCGAATGGCTCAAAGGAACGCAATGTAGAAAAGTTAAACACTTTTTCAATGGATTTTAATGTAGTTTTATTGTATAGGCTAACGTTAATAACATAGGCCTATTTAATGCGCACGTACACACACACACATGGACTGAAACGAATAGCCTAATCAATCACTAACTGTGCGGCGGCAGTGTTAGCCTACCAACAAACCCATTAATGTTAGCCTACCTACTATTACAGGTGCTGAATAAACAAACACTAATTACACGGCGGCAGTGTTATCAATAATCCCATGTCTTGCCTGGAATTACAGGGCACCAAACGTGGTCTTACATTCCGGTGTGTTGCTAATGAAGCGCCTAACGACATCTCTATTTTAGAGGCTTTAGCGCGAGTATCCTTGATTGGCCAATCTATTACTTAAATTATATGTTTCCTCAAAAAATATTTACTAAATAAATAATACAAATTATAAATTTGGCGCAACCCTACACCACTGTTTTAACCTAATTAATGTTTCATTATTTTTCCTTTTTAAAGTTTTAACCATATCAAGAAATCCAAATTTCATGAATATGCAAATTTGAAATGCCCACAAATGATAAATTAAGTTAAAAAGGTTCTTTCCCAGGTGGAAGCAACATAATAAAGGTACAAAAGATGTACCCTTAAGGGCCCCACCCTAATGACAAGCAGGTGGTACAGTTTAGTACCTTTTGTCTGAGAGTGTAGTAAGCTAGCTTAGTTGTTCACATCTGATAGGTCCATTGCAATAGCGAAACATAAGTATGTAAAAGGTACATGCATATATCCACCAACACACACCAAAAATGTCATATCAAATGGCAACAAGGTCACCCCCCATCCACTTTTTCCTTACACGCACTCCGCCACAAACACAGGCACACGTTTGCGCACACACCACTTCATCACAGTAGATGAACAGAACAGCACCTTCCAAGAGCCGAGTCTGAAACTAGAGATGCTCAGGTACAGTGAAGGGTTGGCTTTTAGCTCGCTCTCTTTTTCTTTTTCCTCCTCTCCCTGCTCCTCCCCATTCTTTATGTTGACAGTGGCAGGGACCAGGTGTCAGGGTATACATTAACATACGTTAATGATGCCTTTCTCAGGTTTTATATAACTTGTAGGAGAAAAGCCAGGTACTTATAGCCTCGGAAGCTTACAGAGATGAAATACCCCGTATCTGTGCGGCCGGACGCTGTTTTTTTTCCCTCCGTCTCCTGCACAAAGTTCCTATGTTTAACTCGTGGAAAACTGTCCCATGAGGTACCAGCTATCTGAAATCACAGGACACACTCTAATGTGTTTTTGGTGATAAAACTTATATTTTGTGGGGATTCTATTATTTTGCATCTAAGAGGAAGGAAAAACCTGCAATTATCTAAGGTATGTTTCTCATCAAGTGTTTTATATGCTTTTGCAAGAGAGGGGGAAGCAGCTGTTTAAATTCCCTGAAAAGGGTGACGCATAAACAGATATGGAAGCTCCAATGTGGAAATTATGAAATGTTTTGTGTTGGATATAATTCTTTTTTTTTGAATGAGTCCAGCCTGAGTATTCTTATACTTTGTTAAATACATATAGGAGTTAGTTTGGATTTCCATCCTGTTGTCTGTTTTTAATTCATAAAAATATATTGAATCTTTATTGAAACGGTTAAAGGCTTGATAGACATGTTGGCAGATGTAATGAAGCTAAAGGCACTTATAAATTCCACCAATATCCCCAAGTCTTGACAGAGAGAAAGACAGAAAAAGCAAGGGACAGAGAGAGAGTTGCTCCTTTCCCCCTAGTTTACCTGTGGCTTTTTAACGGGGATAGTTTCGTGTGCACCTGAGATCTTTCAGCTGTTTCTCAGAGTCGGGGAGAAGAGGAGAGGAAAGGGAGGGGAAGCATGGGCCACACAAAAGGCAACATTATTCCCCCGCGAATCCACGTTGCATCCATGAATGGCGTATTGAAAAACATAACATTGGGGACTAGATTATTTTTCATGCCTCATAACTAGAGTGTTTGTTCGCTGGCTCACAGCGCTCGGTGAGAGCGGTGTACAAAAGCAGAGAAAATTAGTGCGTGGCAGTGTTAAAAAATCAACAGGCCCTAATTGCAGGATTAATGAGCCTTGTGATGGGCTTTTACAAGTGGCTTGAATTGTCCAAAGCCAGGCAGCAATGCTGAGAAGTGAATTGCAACAAAGAGGAAGTGGGTAGAATCCAAAAAAGGAGAGGGACTGTTTGGGTTTCTATGAAAGATGCACGAGACTGAAAATCTAAAAGTACAGTATCAGTTCCTATTCCCAATCATGGGGCCATCAGTATTGTGCATTTCAGTCGAACACAACAAAGACACCTGGTTCAGCTCATCCACCTAATCATCTAGTCCTTCATGAGCTGAGTCAGGTGATCATTCAGTAGCTAATGTCCTGCGCTAGTGACCTGAAGGTTGTGTGTTTAAATCACAGGTGCTAAGGTGCTAGTAGCTAAGGTGGAGCATTGGTGAGCATCAAAATTTTAGTTGTAGGCTTAGCAGAATTAGTAGAACGCTATTTCAAAAAGTTACGTTTCATGGCGGAATAATGTAATTTAATGTAATAAAAAAATCTGGCAGTGATCTTGGTATGGTGGATATTACAAAGTGGCTGAAACTTAAAGAATCACTTTGCTCCAATATCAAAAGTAAATATAGCCCCAGTTTGGAAATACCAGAAGTGGGAACAGATAAATTGACAAACGTTCATGTGCTAATATAGCTGGAGCATCATGAGGTGTCAGTGGACCCCGTTGATAACCTATCAGCTTTAGTAATTTTTGGTATTATTTTTGTGTTATGTCAGTTTTGTGTGTTTTAACCTCTGTCTGCTACCCTCAAACCTGAATGCTCCCTCCTTTCCTATATATAGGGCTGTTGGGCCCTATATATATTTTTGTGCTATGTTGGTTTTGGAATCGATCAGCTATTGCTGTGGGAGAAATTCCTTTTAATGTGGCATATGAATAGTGTTGCTTGTGATTAGCATGGTTTGTACCATGTTTTGAGCAGAATATATTGGGCTATACAAATTGTGTTACACTATGTTTTTTTTGGAAAAGCAAGTAGTACTACCAGGTGCAGCTGATAAGTTGTAGCTATTTGCTTCTATTATATGTTGGTCCACAGTACTTCAGTAAACTCATCTATTTTTAGATGGTGGATTCAGACCTCTGTGGTTGAGTGCTGTGACAGTGTACAGTGTAATAACAGTAAAATAAAAATTCAAGAAAAACATAAAAACAATACCATAATTCACCAAACAGTGTTACAATAATAATTGCAAATAGCAGAATAATTTAAATATCGAGGAGTAGCGAGTTCAATTGAGCATGCATGTACAGAGCACACATCTCATTTGCAAGCCTTTTCTGGTTCCCTCAAGCCACCACACCCCCCGCCCTTATTTCCCCCCTTGATCAGCTCCTCCATCACTGGACAGAGGGAGACGAGAGGCGCCCAGCTGGTGTCATCGGCTGCCTAAGCGTTCTGGAGAGCCCCAGTGACAGATTCGCAGGAAGCAGCCCCTTAGGTCCCAGAAACGGGCAGCAGAAACAGCTTTTTGTGCCCTCGGCCCCGGAATGTCCACTATCTGCCTGGGCCGAATATCAAATTCTCTACTCGTCCTGGGATCCTGTGCCCCAGCCTGCCGCTTGCTCACATTCCAGTGGAAGGTCAGGAGGGATTTAGGAAAAACAAAACGGAAAAATGAAAAAAAAATCACATAGCCCAAGTATACAGTTAACATTTATTGTCTATACTGTAAGTGTGTGTGAAAGTCACATTCAGGTTGCTGTGAGAAACAACACCAGCATTTTTAGAAGCATCATAGTTCTTCTTGATAATTTGGCAAAAATCAGGTAAAACAGCATTATCATGTGTAAAATGTGTAGTTTAATTTGTGGCTGTTTGAAAGTGTGATCACAAAGTCTCCCCTCTAGAAACTCATTTGCACACAATGCACTAGTTCTGCTAGTAACCCCAGTAATGGGTCTTTGACTCTGACTAAATGGATATTATTTAGTCAGAGTCAAAGACGTATACATACACAACCAAAACTAGTATTGGTCTTGGGGCCTCATTTATAAAGACATTCACAGTATAATCCTGAATGTGGATGTACAATTATTTCCGAAAAGTTCAGATGTATAAAACGTTCATATATTATATGCAAGGAAAAAGCCTATATTATATGGTTAATATGGCTGATATAATGTCCCTGAATTCTTCACACCAGTGGCCTTTTTATTAACTCCAAATCATCTTAATATCATGAGCAAGTGAACGAGCGCATCGACTCCATCCAGAAAACGTCCTCAATTAACATGGTGGGACACAAGCAATATTAATGACTGGTTAAGTAATTGGTCATGACAATTCTTTTGCTATAAAAAGACCTCGGATCTCAGTAGCCGATAGCAACTCATAAGTCAATCATCAGTGGTGAAAAAGTCTAATAGAAATTCATTCATTCATTCATTTACCCATGTTTACCTATTTCGTCCTATTTAATTGGGAATTTAACATTCATTACGACCATTTTGTTCCTTACTCTTAACTGAATTTTCTCATTGACCTTCCGCTGGCATGTAAATTTTAATGTCTAATGTGCATTTTTTTAAACTAGGTATTCCATAACATATTAATAATCAACAATAGATTCATTAAATTAAATCAATCAGTTGCTCACTTATGTCACACTGACACTGACTAAAAGTCCCTCACCATGGAAAAAGTGAACAAAGAAAAGTTCGTACTCATAGTTTTCAGTTTGTATACATATAACAGTTGGTGTCATAAGTCCCGATTCTTACGATTTTAACATAAGATCAGTTTAAGATCAAAATACGAATGCTTTATAAATAAGGCCCCTGGTCTCTTTGCTATTGTTTCTTACCTTCACCTCTCCACACTGCCTCCACTTCCATCAATACAGCTTAGTATTTTAGCACACTACATGGGGTGGAAAATCCACCGAAACTGTTTGGGATTCAGCCTCTGACTGAATCCGAATCTGACGGCCTGTAGGCTGGGAACCTATTGGGGTTGCTGTTGTAGTATTTTTTGTCAAGCCACAGTGTACTATGGACAAAATCACTGTCCAATCAGAGCAGAGAGCGGACCAGTTGTAGTCCAGAGACTGGAGTAACACTGATGATGAGGTCTATTGTCTGACTGTATATGAAGGAGAGTTCAGAAGAAACAAAAAACAAGACAAAGAAAGAAAGAGAAAAAAAGAACATGAGACATGAGAGAGGTTGAATAAATGGAGTATGACACCCTATTACAACAAAAGATATGGAAAGATAAAGTGGTGCTGTCCAAAACCTGCTGAATAAAAAACAGTGTGTGTTTAGGTGTCCTGGTGGCTCCTTCCTCAGACTGCCATGCGAGGCCAGGGTGTGTTCAACAGCGTGTGTAGGCGCTGGAAATCCTCCACTTGTGTCTTCATCTCTTTACTGGCCTCACTGCTCCTGCTGGCCTTCAACATGCGACTTCCACTCGGTGAGTATACAGGACGTATGGGTGTGTGTGTATAATATGCATGCATTAAAACAAAAAAGAACATTAATGCCTACTTTTATAAGTGATCTGGCCTGTGTGTGTGTGTGTGTGTACATAACTTTTTAAAACTTTTTTAAAGCCTGAAATGCTGAGCAGTGATCTACATCATCCTTCAGTGTAATAGCTTAAACAACACAGGACTGAGTTTCTATTATCATCGACAGAGAAGGGACAGATTGTATCACCAGAATCTTTTTCACACTGTTTTTAGTGCTGGCCAAATTGTCAGAAAAAGGCATTGCGCTTATCATGAATCCCACCTAAAGAAGGCTGAAAGTGGGTATGGTTGAATGTTGTTGTTTTTTCCCAGACAGCCATGATATCCTCAATATCGTTCGCGGAGCTATAATTATGATCACCTAAAGAGCTATAATGTATCAGAGTCTTTAATCTTCTGGGTCACCAGCTTCAAAACGCAATACTTTGATGATGCTTCTCCAAGTATGTACTATATTAGTGCTAGAAATAGTCAGTATCTTTTCAAAATCTTTCAAACTTTTCAAATTTCTCTTGAAATGCTCTCAAATCTTAAAAAAACTGATGCACAAAGGAAAGTACTAGATACGTGTAGGAGTAAGATGAAAAATTGACCTCTCTTGCCTTGTTAATCAGTCAATGATGGTGATGTCTGAACAATCATCAGAATTTGAGGGTGTTCATTTTTGAGTGTGTATGCATTAAAGTGGTCACTTTTGAAGGTTAAATGTACATCTGCACTATGCTATTCTGTCTTCAGGACTTGTACTCATTTCAAATGGCTTGTTTTTTGTTTTGCAATTGTTTCTCTTGCAGAAGACCACAAAGTAACGAGACGATCGGTCCCCAGTAAGTATTTCACAAAACCATTGTATTAGAATTTAATTCACATTTAAAGGCTAATGAGGTATTTTACATAGTTCTTCTATATTCGATGTTTCATTAATAAAATTGGTTCTAATTCAAAGTAACGTAGCTTTAAATGTCTTGTCCTTGCACGACAGCATCAAAACAAGGTCTTAAATATAGCCAACCAACGTAACTGAGATATCAATCCAACCATTCAAATTTGAAACACATTAGGCAAATCTAATGTACTAATAAAATGTACTGTCATAATTACTAATCTAATGTATTAATATAATACTATTATATTCATTTATTGGAGCCATCATTGTACCATATTAACAGCATTTTTCCTAGTTTTATTAAAAACCGCAGTTAGATTCAAGTTATTGAGGTTTGAATTAAACCCATTCCATTCAAGTGACTAGTCAATTAGGCGTATAACTATAATAACCTAACAATAACTATAACAGCCATAACAACTTGAATATTGGCTGATCAGTGTACCACTGTAAAATTATCGAAAAACAATTGTGGACCCCTCCGCTTTGCTTCACGGATGCCTGGGGGTCTCCGGACCCCGCTTTGAAAACCATGGCTTTATAACACATACAGCACAGTTATGACAAAGCTATAAAGCTGTGGAAAAGAGATTTGACAGTCAGTCATGTCAGCATAGTGAATAGGCATATGCATGCATGTAATCCGGAAAAATATTTAACGGAAAAATGCAAATAAAAGAATCAGTACCAATTTTCATCTTCAAAAATCAAAACATTTTGTGACCTTAGTATTATAAGGTTCTATCTGGGTGAGAAATGAATGGCAGATAGAACCATATAATACTAAGGTCACAATTTGTCATTGCCATGCACTGCTGTGGTCCTTATAAAAGTCTGCTCAGCATAGTTATCTTAAATGTTAGATAGATAGATACTTTATATTTACACTTTATATTTAATTGTATTATACTTTATTGATATATATTTGAATTGAATCATACTGTGCTGATGTCATGGTACGCATTGCCGTGTATATGTCTGCTCTGTACTGAGTGTAGCTACTAACACAGACTGAGCTAAATTGGCTTCCTGTTTCATTGGGTCTAAAATTACAGGAAAATAGATATAGTAGATACCGAGTACTGTAACTATGGAGGGCCAAGAACCTCCTTTCAACAAATAATTTGACCAAAATCTCTCTCTCTCTCCCTCTCTCTCTCAGGCAATAACAACAGAACAGTCTACATCCAGTCTTTAGGTGAGCCTATTCTTACGCTTCACTCATGTCACAACACTCTCCTCTTCTCACACACACCTTAGTCAAAGAATACATCTATTAAAAACACACACACACGCACACACACACATTACAAAGGAAATAGGCTCTATAAAAATGAAAGGGAGGCAGAGAGAAAGAAAGAGAGGACGTAACCATAAAGATCCAAGGCACAAAAAACAGGTCACTTTCCCTTGTTCTCAATTTACATAATCCGCTTTTCCATCACTGTGCGACCTCTCTCTCTTTTCAATCTTGTTCATTTCTGGGAGTCATATTTCATATTTAGCCTTATTTTGTGCTTTAAATCAATGAGGATTAGAAGCATTCTTGTTATCAGCTATCATTATATCAGAAGCACTCAGCTCAGAGTCCTCTCCTGTGTTATTAGTAGCAGACTGAGTTTTCAACCAGAGGCATAACTACAGGACAGGCACAGCAGGCATTTGCCTGTGGCCCTGAGCTTTGAGGGGTCCCAGAAGGCTGATCACTTAAGTCCACCGAAATGTCAAATGTCAAAATGCGGGAACTCCATTGAGCCGATGTGATGGAATGATTGCTTACCAAGTTGAAGAGGCATCAGACCTATGCAGTCTCTATCTAACAAGCTAACAGAATATAACACCCTAAATGACCTTCAGGCCTACAGTATGGATTAACCTCTTAAAGTCTCAGCTTTTTATTGTTATTCATCCTAACGCATGCTTATTACTTTGAATTATTCAGCAACTACAATGAAACTAAACAGGAAAGGTATGTAGTTAGAGTGAGGAATGTAAGTCTTTTTAACTTTCAAGATAAATCATATTCCAGGCTTTTCAAAAACAGCAAAATCCCCAATGCAGCTTTTTCTTTCTTTCTTTGAAAATATCCCAGCACACACTCTTCATCCACATCCCCGCCTGTACTTACCACTCACCTGTTCATCCTCTCTTTCGCCCGCATCCTCCTCTTCCTCCCCCTTCAGTGCAACTGGTAAACGGCAGGAGCCGGTGCGAGGGCCGTGTCGAGGTGCAGTACAACAGCACATGGGGTACGGTGTGCGACGATGACTGGGACATGGTGGATGCCAACGTGGTGTGCCGGCAGCTGGACTGTGGCCTGGCTGTAGCCGTGGGAACAAGCTCCCGCTTTGGCCAGGGCTCCGGGCCCATCCTCCTAGATAACGTAGACTGCAAAGGGGGAGAGATAGACCTGAGCCAGTGCGGCAACCAGGGCTGGGGCATCCACAACTGCTACCACTATGAGGATGTAGCTGTCACCTGCAAAGGTAAAGCCAAATTGATGAAACAGTTTCCACAAAAACTAATTTTCAAGTTGAAAAAACATGTTCAAGAACAGATATTCACACTTTTTAAACAGCCTAAATCATGAACTAGATCATCTAGCTAACAAAAACTTTAGAAGCATTTCCTTTTGTTGGTCACCCTATTGACATGCCACAGTGAAAGGTGTCATATCAGATCACTGGTTGCTACACTGGAAATATGAAATACCCAAATATGTATGAACAGTGGTTCCTTAGGTATAACTCTATGTAAGTATAATTCTATGTAACTCTATAATTCCATATGTATAACTCTATGTAAGCATAAGTCTATGTAACTCTATAATTCCATAGGTATAACTCTATGTAAGTTTAAGTCTATGTAACTCTATAATTCCATAGGTATAACTCGATGTAAGTATAAGTCTATGTAACTATAATTCCATAGGTATAACTCTATGTAAGTATAAGTCTATGTAACTCTATAATTCCATAGGTATAACTCTATGTAA
>JAOUQW010000028.1:5136288-5165297 GCA_028565825.1 Olivaichthys viedmensis | reverse complement strand
TTTTCACTTCGTCATTATTGGCTATTGTGTGTAGATGTTTGAGGCAAAAAATGAACTCAATCTACTGTAGAATAAGTGTGTAATGTAATGAAACGTGGAGAAGGTGAAAGGGGTGTGCAGACTTTCCGGCTTGACTGTATATAGTGCACTAGTTAAGAGTTTTGTCATTTCATAAACCATATCTGAAAACATAGATTGGAATATCCAGCACTGCAATCCCATAATGCATTGCATTAGGTTAGTGTCCAAGATGGCCTAGATGATGCAAAGCACCCATGATGCACATTGCAGTTTGTAGGGAACAGCGAGTAGGGCACCATTTTGGGCACAGGGCATGTTTTCACATGTATAACGTTCATGTTTTCAAGTTTATAACAAATGTTTAGGGCACGTCCATGTTTAAAGACAACGTGAAACGGAAGTTTAAATGCATTTTTTCCCCGAGCAATGTGACGTATTTCCGAATGAAACAGCATATTTGGGGGGGGGGGGTGAAACGACATAAAATGATTAGTTATTAGATTTTTTTTGTCCCGCCCGCAGTTCTACCGTGATGTAATAAAAAAATCAGAGGCCGTTTAGAGGTGGGAAAAAGTCGCTGCACTATCGTGAAAGATTACGGACAAAGAAGAATTTTGTCTTCTATGTGATCCATACAGATGCACCGTGGACCATCTGATCAAGGACACGAGCTAAAAAGGTTAAAAAAGTTTAAAAAAAAAAAAAAAAAAATTTTTAAATCAGTTTTGATTTCCGGTCGTCTTTAAAAGGACATTTCAAAATGTACCGACTACATTTCCCAACATTCCCAGCTCCTGATTTTTCAAGTTATACCACGCACGCCCACTTCCCCATATAAGGGTTATTACCTCACCAGACAGGACCACGCCCCATTTGCTCTACGATGACGCAATCGGGAGAAAGCGTAAGGAGTGGGAGGGGCGTCCTGTCGGCACGCGCAGAAAGCACGGAGCAGCTGCAGCGGCGAGAAGCAGCGCGGCGCTCACTACACCGCATCATATTCACCCTTTAAAAACCGTCAAGTACCGTCCTATAACCCAGACATTCTTTTTAAGCCAAAATGGTGGACCGCGAGCAGCTGGTTCAGAAAGCCAGGCTGGCCGAGCAGGCAGAGCGATATGACGATATGGCAGCTGCCATGAAATCGGTAAGTTGGAGCAGCGAAATGCTTTTTAATCCTCGACCGGTTCGTGATTGAGAGCAGTGCCACTGCGCGTTTACGCACGCGTCATGTTCCGACGGTTCTTTATCGTTAACCCACCGAGTGACAAGACAGCTGTGTTCCTGAACGTGCAGCCGATTTCGCAGTCCAATAGCCAGAACATATGAATTAGACACTATAAGAGACATTATACACATTTCAAGGCCTTTTTTTCAGAGCAGAGTTTGATTTTTGATTTTGATTTTTGGATTTTATTGAGCGTTAAAACGAGCGCTCCGACCGTCGTTGCCTTTTACAAAGCCATTCTCCTTGAGCTCTATAGGCTTCTCCTATAATGCATTCCACATGTGCATTCATAGCTCAAGGTTGACATGAAAGCACATTTGATCGATTATAAGTGATTGGAGCGGTGTGTGTGTGTGTGTGTGTGTGTGTGTGTGCATGGTTTTGGGGCGGTGCCTTTGGCCACATCCCTGTGCACAACGGACCATGGCCATAGCAGGACCGAGCTTCAAAAAACCATCAAGGCACGAACAAAAGCCTGTCATAACCGTTTTCTAACGTGCGCCGTGTTCCGTTATGACTTTAGACACAAAGCCGCGACGGACAAAGAACCATGCGAACGGTTCGCTTCCAGCGGTTTATATGAGAGAGACGGGATTAAACGGAAAGGCACGACAGACTGGGGCGTCCCGGTTCGGATGATGCGCTGTGAAGACAGGCGGAGTCCGTTATAAGCATTATCCATCGTTGTAAAGGATGCGCTTTGTGTCTGTCGGAAAGGCGCATAACGACTAAGCGCGACTAAGCGCGAGGCGTTTTTGATGGCTGTTTCATGAATCATGAATGTGAATGTGGGTGATCTGAGTTCTACAATTATGTCGTTGTTATTTCAACCCCCCCCCCCCATCCAGCCTCTTATGGCGACACCCACTCAATCACCTCCACAGGCGTGTGCAGGCTTTCTCCCACTAGGCGTGTCGCAGCGCGTGCCAAGGTGCAGAGCGCATACTGCACCAATTTCTTGTAATCCATCACCCCGGAAACGGACGCAACCACGTACAGCCCAAAAATGTAATATTTTAAATGTGCAAAATGTACAATTCGTGCATATTTATGCAAACACCTTAATAGTGTCACCACCCCGCCTAATATAATAGCCAACCTCATTCATTAGACTGAGGCAACGCCTCAACATGCCAGGATCTAGCCTACAACTTTCATTTTTATTTGACCATTTAACCTTATTCTAAATTATATGGCATTCTACTGACATGTTGTATTTAAAATCCTGTAATATTTGAACATATTGACGGCTAAATCTTTATAATGTCACCATAACATTATAACCACAGGGGTGTGGCACACATGGGTGGCAGCTGCTGCCCTTGAAATAAGCTTTGCCACCCCAAACTCTGATCTCAAATGACATCTCTGAGAGGTCAGTTACTCCTGTGCAATTCATGCAACCTTACTGAATCATATCTGGCTCATGTTCATTTAAATCATCATTGTAGGGTTCTAAGTATTTTTATTCAAATCCCTTCAATATTTGGAACTATAGATCAATGAAGCCAACACAAACATGTCTTTTTGCAGCCATTCATTTTTACTAAGGAACCAATCAGATATTCTGAGAATGCAACTTTGTTCCATACATAATTAGGTGGTGCCACCCCTTATTGGGGGTTTTCCCCCCTCGTTTTTGCCACCAAACCTGAACACGCCTCTGAATAGCCAACCTCATATTTAACCATTACCCTGAGGCAAGACCTCAGACATCATCATGCTAGAAATTAGCCTTAGAAATAGAAATATTTTCGTCATTATAATAACGTTCTGTTGAAAAAAATATATTTAGCGTAGTGAAGGCTAAATCTTCATGTTGCCAAATATAATAAATATTTATATAAATAAATATAATAACTTTAAGTAGATATACTAGATTATATTTTACTTCTACCCTTTGTATGCAAATCCCAAATCAATCCTATTTTGATCAAACTTTGCATATTGGCCCGATTATAAGAAATATTTATGATGCATTATGGGCTAAATCATAGGATGCTGAGGTCTTGCCTAGGGCTGATAAATCCCTCACTGCCGGCTCTCGAGTGGAAAGAGCATTGGTCCATTAGGAAGCGAGCAGGACAGGAAGCCATCCGCTGATGAAAAATGCTCTGTCATGGTTCGATGGTGTTTTTACTTAGGGGAGGGCAGGAGCCATTGCCCAGTGTGTCTTATCTTTAAATGGGTTGTGACTAAGGGAACATGACGAAGCGTGCTGCTCACTGGGGCATCATCTGATATGTTGGGCCATTAGATCGTAGAGATTATTGTCATATCTATTTTACCCTTTTAAAGGTTACTGGATTGGGTGATTGGTCATGCAGGTTTTAAGATGTCTTTTATGACTCACTTTTGATGTAGGATTGACATGTATATTCTGATTTTCTTCTTCTTCTTGCATTGGGTACAATGGACCAAGATTATTACTTTATAACTATATATACTAGGCTCTACACAGTAGTTCTCCCTGAAGGTTGATGCAGGACAGGCTTCAATCCATCCAAATACCAACTTTTAATGCCCAACTCATCTGAGGTCAGTAACTTCCAGCAAAAGCAATGTAGCCTAGATGATGCAAAGCACCCATAATGCACTTTGCAGTTTGTATGGAATAGGGAGTAGGGCACCATTTCGAACACAGTACATGTTTGCACGTTGTCTCCAGTCAGTTTATGACTAATCTTTATGGCACATCCATGTTTAAAAGGAGCTTTACGAATGGTTTGTGGAAACAAAATGAAGGTGGAGTTTAATAAGGCAAGGCCACTGCTTTCCATAAAATAGATCAAACCCGTTTTTTTTTCTTTAATTTGTCTAGAGATGACAGGATCTTGTGTAGACCTTGTTGTGGTACCAGACCAATTTATCTTAGTGTACCAGAGGTCAATTATATTCATTCAGCAAATGCAAATCTCTTTATCTTTTCATAAATCGAGCCATTAATGATTACAGGAAATTGCAGGCATGAAATTAATAGTGAATAAGTGAACAATGAATCTGGGAAATTTCCAGAAGTCTTCAGATTGACAGATTTATTTGCCTGTCCCTGGCATTAGGGTCACAGTTTAGAACTAAAATTGCTAATGTAATCAATGTAATGCACATCTCAAGGCTTCTTACACAGTTTTGAGAATTTTTGTTCTTTTAAAGATTATGAAAAATGGTTGGCATTTCAGTCTGACTATATGCAGTTTGCTGAGAAATTTAAATATGTCATGTTATATGTATTGTAAAGGGTTTCAAGAGTTCAATTAAACTGCATTCCCCATAAATACATACAGTATATCTAAATCAACCTAAAGTTGGTTTAGTTACCATCTCAAAACATTCAAGACATTCAGTTTCCTTTTAAAAGGACATATCATTGTCATGATGTCACGTTTCCCGCAGCAACCCACTACCTTTCCCACATACTGTCACTCAATTATTCTAATACACTAGCCATTGGTAGAAAAAATGCATTACACATTGCAATTAGCAAGTTGTAATGGTGCTGCTGTGTGTATATGTGCTTTAACTGTCACAATTGCAGAGTACTGAAATTCTTGTCCACCTACTCTTATTCATTAAGCGCCGTTGCATAGTTATAAAGCCTTTATGCATTCCATTTTTGCCTGTAACAGTCGCTTTATGGTTATGTAACGATGAGCTATTTCATGCAAGAACCATCTCTTTCCCCTTCCTTCATTTATTCATCCATGCATCCCCCTCTCTTCCCCAGTATCCCACCATTCTCTTGTTACGTATTTTTAGTGCCCAATCCCTTGTCAAAATGTCACAGCAGATATCCCACACTAGCTCTGTGCCTCTTCCCCTGGGAAAAAAAAAGATTCATGAAGACAGAGAGATCATTAGACCACAAAGAGATAAGGACCAAATATAGACAGTCAGACACATAAATCAATATATAGACAGATAGGACCCATTTACAACTTGCATTAACATGCGTTTTTGGTGATCTGACCACAATCAGACATAATTTGTTCACATTTGAAAAAAACTAGGTGTAAATGCACGTAGCATGCACTGTGAACAGAATGCGATCAAATCAGCTAGAGCACCTTCGTAAGTGTAAATGGAATTTGTACAGTGTATTCCCATCCGGCTGGAGGTAGGGAGAAAGTCTCTGTCCTCTCCACAACATCAAATCATTCCACATAACTATAGCAAAGAATCCTGCAAAATTCGCTTTTGCTGTAAAATGTTGCCTTCTAGCAGGCAGCTGTCGAAGATGACCCATTCCATCATATTCCTGACATTTTGACAGCCGGCTGACTTCCCACACTCTACGTATCTAGCTAGTGCATTTGCATATTGCACAGGACAATCCGACCACAATGCGTACAATATGCAGATTATAAAAACACATGTATATATCAGGTGTAAATGCATGGGCAAGACCGAATGGATGGTTATCTAGATTTTGATATCCAGATACAGATCGCATGTTCATGCAAGATGTAAATGAGGATTACATAGCCAGAGTCCATCTAAATGCAGTGAAACACAAATTTGTTTGATGGCAAAATAACAGCACAGCTAAACATTTTTACCTATTTCGCCTGTGTTGCGAGCCAATCTGGTGAGATGGGAGCGATGGGGAGGGGAATTCAAAGTGGCCATTCTGTCCTCCAGCCCATATAACCACAAGTACTCATCATTTCCAGTCTATGACATATGGTTTTCTGGTGAACATTTCCATAATTAGCACCTAATCTGAGCAGGGTGAAGGAAAAGTCTACTCAGATTCCATACTTACTACCATTTAGAATTATTCGTCCTTTTTTTTTTTCATTTTGCTTATGCTCGCTGCCATGTTTCGAATAGGGAGGTTTTGAGTTTTGATGTTCAGATATAATAGAGACCAAGCTTTATGAATGAACAGAGAGCTTCTTATATGATTCTGTTATGACTAGTTTGACTAGTTTCCCAGTCAGGACCCCCAAGCCAACAGAGCACAGATCAAATAAGGGCACTGAATAGCCTGTTAATGGAGTTCATTAATTATAGACAACATGAAAAGGAAAGCATAATGCATTTTTTTCAATACTGAAGGAAGCTTATATGGCCCAATATAGCCCTATTTGGATGGTATTAGTTTCTCAGGGCGATGTCTGTAATACAATATCTCAGACGTTTGCATCACACATATGATCACATTATTGAATTATGAATTTATTTATAAAACACTACAACCATGATAATGTGGCATTTGTAAATATAAAGTTGGGCTTTATACTTCCTGTAGCTGTTATTATAAAGACATTTTAATCGACCTGTGGGATTGCGCTTTCTTTTTCTGATTGACTTTCTTTTTACTGCTAATGGGCTTCCAGTGAAGACAGTATGGAGACAAAGAGATACCACCCATAGCAACAATGTTTTTAGAGACTCTTCTAAATCATCCATCATACCATGATTGCCTGAAGTGTTTAAAATTTCTCTGGATATGCACAAAGACGAATTAAACTCGGCATGTAGAAGGGGTTGAAAAAACATTTTCTGACTAAAGGGGCAACATCTGCTTGTAAAATCACAGAGATGTCTATCCAGACGGGACGTAGTAGTTATTTTTGGATGGAATTTTCTTAAAGGCTCCACCTTTAAAAACCACTGACATTGCCAATATGGACGAAAATAAAGTCACAGAGTAGCACCTGTAAAGGATGAACTCACCCCATTAATCCAAGTTAAACTAATGCCATCTGAGTAGGCGCTACGGCTTAATAATCACAAGACTTTAATAGGAAGTTTGAAATTGAGGTGGATTCAAAGTCAACTGAAGCAGAAGTTGCCAGCTATACAATCTTGCCCATTTTCTCGCATAGATTTTTATGCATATTGAATTTCTCTTTGGGTATTCTTTCATTCTCCTGTCTTCCCTTCCCTCCAGCTGTTTCCTTCTCTCTCACCTTGTTCCCTTCACCACTTCTCAGTGTGTCAAAACATACAATCAAGGTCCAAAGTCCAACGCCTACTCATTTAACGAGCAAGAGATTAGGAGTAGAAATCTTAGGAAATCTATAAAGAGCTCGTAGACAGTGCGCTGCTTTATCCATGCAGTGTGTCGCAACAGTGGTGGTGAAATACTGCTGGCTATGTGTCTGTGCATTTCTGGTTGAATCTCTGATCCAATGTCTACTCAAATAAAAAAATGTGAGCCATTTTATGGTTTACGTTGGAAACGGTCACAGAACTGATTATGAATAAAAGCATGTTAGGCTAGTTTTTTGCTGAGATACTGTGTTGATCAAAGGTGTAGTGGTAAATAAAAAATTTCCTTTAAAGTGCAGGGACTCCATGTAGCTAAGATATTGAAATTGCAATATCCAGGTGCTCAGTATGTAAGTACTATAGTCAATGCCTTGCTTAATATGCTAAATGAAGTATTGTTCTTGAAATAAGAGATGCGCCAGGCAAATTAGGTTCAGAATTGGGTTATACTTATTCTCTTATTTTAAAAACACAGTCAAGACAAAAGTCATGCCAGAGCTCCTTTTTCAAAAGCAATGAACTTAAATGGTATGAAATTGTTCTTAAAACAATAGTTTTATTTCCCCCTTACCTCAAATGTACTCAACCACACAAGACATGTTTGGTGTCTGACGTTTGCTTATTTAGTTTTTCACCGGAGCTATGAGGCTTATGTAGCTAACAAATAATGATAGTCTACCTCACCCAAAATCTTCCGCAGAAAACTGCATCCAGTTCTTCAGCAGACACACGATCAACGTATGATTTCCTGTAAGCTATAAAAATAAAGAAAACTGTGTAGCTGAAACGCTGTAACGTTATGGGGCGGCCAACTTGGACAACCTGAATAATTATTTTTCCTATGCGCAATTTAGTATACCAAGTGCAAAATTAAAGAAGCAAACGTTGGACACCAAACATGTCTTGGCTGATGGACTACATTTGGAATAAGTAAACGAAAAATCGAATGTACAAAATTCTTTGGTTGACTGTTTCTTTAAGCTATAGGAGGGCTTGAAAAGGCTGAAAGAGATCATGCATCTATGGCTGATACAAACTGGCTGATGGAGTAAAGAATAATCTTCACCAACATGCCCAGCTGCTGCTTTGAGCAAGCAGGCTAGCTGCAGCCTTGGCTCTGTACCCAAGCCCCGCCCTGCACACCCACACACCCTACTGCACTTGTGCCCTGTGCTCGGGTACACACATGCACTCGATCACAAAAGCACAAACGCTCCCTATATGTCTCTTTAACACACACCCACACATACTTGCTGCCTTTACTCCTTCTCCACTGTATGTAAATTGCACACACATTTCACTACTGTCACACATATACACACACAAGCGTATATGGACACTCATACGCACACTGTGCATCGCTGCAAATGCTTGGACACCGTCTCTATATCCAGGGCTGCAGCAGAGAGAGTCCGCTGCAGCCAAACAAAGACGACGCCTTGTTTCTATGGAAACTGAAAATTGTGTGTTATATATTGCTCTATGCTTACACTCGCAGTCCAAATAAGAAGGGAGACATACATGTGTATACAAGGAAGAGGCTGAAGATGGTATGTGGTGACTTGCAATAACAATAAATGCATGTGAGTCTAGTATTTTGCTTTAACCCTGTCACCCACGGGCAGGATGAAATTCCGTGTGTCTTTAGAGAATTGCTGCTTACTAATTCTTTGAGTGAGCGTAATAAAGCGGTTTGTTTCCTGTGAAACTAGAGATATTGCGCTAACTAGTGAGCTTCAGTTTGTCAATGTGGGCCACGTGTTTCAGTCATCAAACTGCCGTGTAAATTTGTAGAAAATACAGAGAGTTTGTCCTCCTGCCTGGTGCATTTCTCACTCTACCCTTTTATAGATCTGTATTTATCCACAATCTTTGTTCGTGATGTATAGAGCGACAAATTAGGCATATTTTTTAATCTTATACCTGTGGTAGATCGCACCACAGCCAAACGGAGTGTCTTTTTCACACTGCAGGCGTAGAGTGAAGTCCAGAATTATTGGCAAAAATGATGCCATTCAAACTTTTTTTTTTTTTTGAAAAACTGGAGAAAACTTACTTTTCCTTCAACAAAAATCTCATAAGAAATGTTTTTAATAATAGTGTTTTTTCTTAAAACATATGTGGCAAAATCAGTGATACCTCTAAAGAATTTTTTTAATGAATTCAAACAAATTGTCACCCTAAAATAATCTATTTCTTTATTGCTTTCAGTCTCCAGGAACTGTTGGCCATGGGGAAAAAAACAAAGCGCTTTCAAAATAAAAGAGACAGACGGTTGTTAACCTTCACAAGACAGGTCATGGTTATTAAAAAATACAAAGGCAGTTATAGATAAGCACAATCAGGGCCATAATAAAAATGCCTCTACAGACGCTTTTTAGACAATAAAGATGTGCTGTGCTGTTATTCTCTCCAGTGGGAGCCAAATATGTGAAATTGTTAAGAGTGCCAATCATATTAAAACTAGCGTTTTTGCAGAAGAAAAAGCACTACTTAAGAAAACCTCTTTTGTTTGAACAAATATGATGGTAAAATAAAACTATACAGCATCCCCATATGTTGAAGTTCAAAATATCCCTCATTGCATGTGTTGTTTTATTTTATATATTCATTTTTGCTCATTTTCATAAAGGGTGCGAAAAAAATTAACTGTATTTGAATCAGTGTCTTCTGACTGACTTCTGACTGATTTGGTCTGGTTATTTTATGATACAGTCTGTCTGCAACTTACACACAAGTTACAAGGCCATAATGTTGGGCTAAAGTGCAGAAACTGTTTTACGCTGTTTGCAGTTGTAACCAAGTTATTGAAATATAAATGTCCAAGTGCTTTATGTGCTGATTCTGAGATAAACTTAATTTCTTAAATGAAGTATTGTTCTTGGAATGAGAGAAAGTCTAAGCAAAGTAGGTTCATAACAGAGTTTTACTTATTCTCTTGCTGTTGATAATCGTCAAGAGGAAATTTGTCCCAGCTCCAGAGCTTGAAGGAGGACTTTTTTGTGTATATGACCTTACAGTGTGTGAGCAGTGATATAAAAAAAACAATAAAAGCCTAATTAAGTTTATCACAGCTTACAGAGTAGGATAAAACAGTGAGCAGGCAAAGAGCAGACGAGTCATTTCTCTCTTTTTGGTGATGGGAGCTTATCACCTTCCACTCTATATTAGTTTTGAAAATGACTCATAGGAATAGGGTCTGCTCTTTTCTCGTCTGAGGTGACCGAATGATGCAGCAGTAAAAGCAGCTCTTCCAAAATGCAGCACAGGAGATGGCTATAGTTACAGCCACCAATCCTCCTGCTTGTCAAATTACAGCACAGGAAATTACTGGCATAGTGGTGGAAGTTGATCATCACTGATCATGTGCAAACATTACTTCTGGGTCCTTCCCAACCCCGCATCTTTAAATTAAATGTAGTATTTACATGTACATAGTCCCATACTCACACAATTTCAGAAGCAATTTGGGCTATTGTAATAGCTGTGGGTCATAAATAGACAAATAATTGTAGAGACACCAACTTCAAAAGCCGAGACATCTGTTTGCTCTTCGCTTTTCACTGCTTTCCCCCGACATTGGACATCATACATATTTCCCATTCCCAGAAATCTCTGGAAAAGCACAACAGGAAAAGAGCAGTTTCCATAGCATTAAAAAAGAAATAAGCAATATTTTTTTAAAAAGATTTAATTTATATGGGATCTTTAGGCATAATAGAAAAGTAAAAGATGATAACAGTGAAATATATTTATTTGAAACAACTGGAGTGGCCTTCTTAATAACGACTCTTTACATATTATAAACATGCAGATTTAAATTTTTGCAAGTATATATTTTATATATGTAATATTTTATACAGAATACTACAGGCATTATTTGGAAAGTACATTAAGTCAAAGGTGACCTAACCATGGAACAAGCCTGCAACACAATATGCAACACAAAGCCATGGTGTCTATAAATATCCAATTTACAAATCCTTAAAAGCCGTAAAAGCCGCCCAGGCTCTACGCAAAAAACAGCAGCTCCAGTCACAATTAGTCAGTTTATTCCTTTACTCCCTCCTCCTCCTTCATGTGATTTTACTCAGTTCCAGGAACAGTGTCCTGTATTTTTAGTTCTGTTCTCAGGTCAGTGTATAAGGTCAGCACTAGCCATTGTCGTATTCATTCAGTGTTTTTCATTAGTTGTCAGGGCAAAGGCACGGGGGATTACCATTGAACCCAATGCTTTAGCATTGCCTGCACAGCTCAGCCACTGCCTCATGGGGTGAAGTGAGGTTAGTATGCCTTTAGGGTTTGACCCAAACCCAGGGTAACTTTAAAGATAAGCAGGTTTTTACTGAAGAAATTTTTCTCTACAATAGATGAGTAAGTGGAGGGGAAACCAAAAGTAGTGTGCTTTTTTTAATACTCACTGCTTAATAAATGGAACACTTAATAAATGATTCAGTGTTGGTTACCATTCTACCAGTTAATGTACTAAATCATGCAAAATGATCTTGCATTTAATCCTAAAGAAGATAATTTTATTCATTATAACTGTAGCACAGTAGCAATGAATGTTTTTTCATTGTGCAAAAATATTATTGTATTTTATTTTAAGTAACAGGAAGAAATGAAGACTCTGCTTTTATTAAGTTTGGTCATTGGAGAAAAACATCATGGATACAATAAGAAGATATAAGAACCTGAAACACCTTCTCTCCTCCTTCTGTCCCCTAGGTGACAGAGTTGAACGAGGCGCTGTCCAACGAAGAGCGCAACTTGCTCTCTGTGGCCTACAAGAACGTGGTGGGTGCGCGGCGCTCATCGTGGCGGGTCGTCTCCAGCATCGAGCAGAAGACTTCGGCCGATGGCAATGAGAAGAAAATCGAAATGGTGCGCGCCTACCGTGAGAAGATCGAGAAGGAGCTGGAGACCGTCTGCCAGGATGTGCTCGGCCTGCTCGACAACTTCCTTATCAAGAACTGCAGCGAGGCGCAGCATGAGAGCAAGGTCTTCTACCTGAAGATGAAGGGCGACTACTACCGCTACCTGGCCGAGGTGGCCACCGGTGAGAAGCGTGCTGCCGTGGTTGAGTCATCCGAGAAGGCATATAGCGAGGCGCATGAAATCAGCAAGGAGCACATGCAGCCCACACACCCCATCCGTCTTGGCCTGGCGCTTAACTACTCCGTTTTCTACTACGAGATCCAGAATGCGCCCGAGCAGGCATGCCATCTGGCCAAGACGGCGTTCGATGACGCCATCGCCGAGCTGGACACGCTCAACGAGGACTCCTACAAAGACTCGACCCTCATCATGCAGCTGCTGCGAGACAACTTGACGCTCTGGACGAGTGACCAGCAGGACGACGAAGGCGGTGAAGCCAACAATTAAAAAAAAGAGAGAGAAAGAGAGATGGAGAGGCAGAAGAGGAGGAGAAGACCCTCAAGAATTACCCGTTTCCTAGCTGTAACACACAAGAAAACACGCGTGCTCAGAAAATAAAATAAAAATAAAAAGTAAAAATAAAAGCGTAGGTGAAAACATTTTACGAAAGGGGGGCCTGGTGGAATGCTGGCAGCCATGTTTGCTGATGGCACAACTGCAGCTGCAGTTCTCTTTGTTTTATGCCCAAAAATTAAATGGATAAACAATACAATTGACAAAAAAATCTGAATAGAAACCGAAGAGCAATGCCTCTAATTAAAATATGCTTGGTTTAACTTATAAATCATCATAATAAAGATTAAAACCCCCTCTTCTTTGGTTGCCTCTGCAGCATTTGCCAAAACAACACTTTGAGGAAGAGAAGCTTGTCAGTAAGTCAGTCAGTACTAGACGACTAGGGTAGAAATAAACCCCAAACACTGGCATAGGGACTGTTCTTGTAGTGAAACACGACGTCAAGCTGCTTATTCATAAGTGTGGAGTAAGGGTTTGGAACTGTCAGAGGAAGATATATTAAAGCTTGAGCAAGAAAATTAAATAAAAAAGACAAAAAAGAATACATGGAGTGAAAACTTGAAACTTGAATGTCATAGCCTCGCAAAAGTAAGAGTTTGCAAACAGGCTCCAGTGAGTGTGAAAGGATGTTTTATTGTCTCTCTTAAACATACTTGTGGATCCTTATGCGCCCTTAACAAAGTCAGTCAGCCATTTCTTTAAAGCCGACGTGGCGATTCAAAATGCTCCACAATAATCTAAACATCACTGTGGTTACAGGCTGCAGGTCTATGATCAAGAAACAGCAGTTTAGGTATACAGTAACCGAGTCCAGTTTTCCACCCATTAAATACAATGGTATTTCCATTGACAGCTAAACAAATTGTTGTCCTTTAGGTGAAAACTGCTCTTATTATCATTATTATTATTATTATTGATATAGTTTGGACATTAAGGGTATCAAGGGTGACCCACACTATAAAACGTTCTATTCAATGCCATTACAATCTACTATATATAACCTACCTTGTAATGATATTACTTCAAAAAGTCCTAGCAAAGAAATGTAGTAAAACGTAAAGAAAAAAATCAAATGGCTTTAACCCCTACCCTGAAGAAATGAATTCTCTAAAATCCTTAATCACTTGGATCTCTGTCTCGATACACTGAATGGAATCGACTGGAACCATTGGCTGCTTTTCTTTTTTCCGTGGACTGAACGTACAATTAGAGACAGAGCACTGGTAATGTTAAAATGGGAGATGATCTTAAAGCAGCTTTGAGGTTTGTGGTGTTTTTTCTTTTTTTTTGTTTACTTTTTTTAATTTTCAAAAAATGCACTTGCCTATTATACTGTTTCTCAGTGTAAGATGATTACTGCTCCAATATTCTCGATAATACAATATTGTGCATGCTGGTGATGTATTTATATACCGTAGCTTGACTTTATTAACTTAAAAAAAAAAAAACTGTAGATGTTATGTATTCATATGAACAAGAAATGACTAGAATCTGATTATTATTTTCTATTTATTACTTTTTATTGGATTGTTTAAATTTATTATACATTTTTTTCTGTCTATATTTGTTTTTTCCTTGCTGAAGTATGCAACACCAAAACGATGAACCATAAAACTGATGCTATAGTGACATGCAATTCTTGTATTTGGGTTTTAATAAACAAAGAAGTGGAAAGACAAAAAGGACAAAAACACCACTGTTAGCTTAACACTGTCTGTCTGGTGTTTTGTCATGGCGAAATCAAAGATCACATTGTGAAACAATTAGTTGTTCTTACAATGGCCTTTCCTTTTGTGCTTTTTCTGTCACATTATACAGTGAGATATTGAAGTTTATCAGTTCTTCACAAACTGCATTTCTGTAAGGAATTCACTCACGGACCATAATTTCCTCTTTCTGTCTTTTTTACTTTTAGCTGTCTCTCCTGATATCTTAAATGCGAGTCATGTAGCGGATGCACATGAGAAAAATAATAATAATAATAATGATGATAATAAAAAATTAATTAAAACATCACAACATCCTTCTAACCACATTTTAGTGCCGCTGCTGTTGTTGTATTCCAGATGAGTCACATCCGTATGACATCATTGACGGAAATATGTCTCTGAATGTGTTGCTGCTTTGTGAATATTGCTGCAGAAAATTACAAAATAATGGCACATTGATTAAAAAAAGATGTTAGGATAAAATGCACTAAAACAATTTGAAAATATTGAGTATAGAGGGAGACAGAGAGAAAGTCACTGACGAACAGGGAACATAAGAAGTGTATAGGCTGGCCAGCTGTAACTAATGACTTGGATAGAGGCACGCTGTTCGAGTCCCAGTGTCTCATTATGTGCCATCCTGTGCCATCTTCCAGTCTGCTAAGAGCCTCCTTTACTAAAGCCGAATGTAATGCCACCATCTGGCTCCAAGTTTCTGCCAACAGTTTTGATTTGTGGTTTGCTTCAGAGAGGACTTGACTCTTTTACACCAAAATAGTATATTAGATGAAAATTTGAAGGACTTCTGATTAGAAAAAGAAAAACAAAGTCAAGGATTTTTCGGCATCTTATCTGATGTCCATTATGATCTAGCATCAGAACCTCCTGTTGAATTCATAATCAAGGCATTAGAAGTATTACAACCTGCTAACTGCAGCATGGATGACACATATCACTAATTTCCAAGCAATTTAATTCATGTATACTGATTCGCTTTTGCACAACTTTCAAATGCTGTGTATTAACTGCGTAAGTGTGATTATACCTGTGTATTTTAGTGTTGGTGATACAAAATTGCTTTAAAGGTAAAAATGTCCCTCACACTTTAAATACTCATAAAACTAGCAAAAAAAAGGACTTTCTTTTTGCTGTCACATTTATGGAGAACCAAAACAGATCAAATGAAATATATTAATGTCTGTCTTTGAAACATCTATGACTAGCATAACATTAACATGCTCTCCATTTCACTCAAATAGCATCTTGCCTTATTGGAGCTAAAGCTAGCTAACATTACTGGCCTAGGTTGATTACCTTAAACGGGAGGGTTTTTTTAGGCCCGGGGCAGAACCAGCCTAGTTCAGAGTTACACTTCACTGAACTAATGATAATAGCTGATCCCACCTACTAAGGTTGAAAACTAGCATGAAAAAATAAAACAACTAATAAATAAACGAGAAAATGCATTATACATATTAATATATACTTCATACACTCTACTTTGGTCCTCCATAATAATTACTAAGGAGTCATTGGTGCTGCATTTGCGTACTATGAATTGTTAACAATGTGGAAACATATGCAACCTCTGCGTGCAGTGCCCGTATTAAATAGATCTTAAATGAGATGTCGGTAAGTAGCATTAAAAGCATCACAGGATAAAAAAACATTTGAGGGACTTTTTCACACATTCAAAAGTATTTCACTCATATCTGGATTTACTGTGATGGGATTGCTAACATTCCAAAAATGAACACATTTCCAATAAATGAAATAAACTTTGCATTTGAGATGTTGAACCAGAAACTGTTTTCATTCACACACAGTCAAGCTTATAACATTAATTGAGACATATTTAATTTTTATGCTCACACTTGCTCAGCCGATACGGAATACTTTGGTGAGAGATGGCAAGTAGTTTGCAGATCATGATGCTTTTGACGGCAGCCCTGAATGTGTATCATGTAGCTGTGACAAAGGAAAATGTCAGTAAAACAGATGACCATTTCATTAGCAGCCCTTGCTGATGAGATGTTGCTATAGTACATTGCCAAACAGGCACCATTTAACATTTCTGGAATGGGTGGAGTCATCTGTAGGTTAATGTAGATCAGAGCAAAGGAGTAAATAGTACCTTAAGTATATGTATCTTGCCAGTGTCAGTGCCAGTGTGACCCTTTTCAAGCAAATAAGACATAAATGAAGAGAAATCTTAAATTACCTGTAGGTGGCAAAAACCACGCCATCATGCTGATTCAGAGGCTGACATGTTACCCTTGTGGCTCTGTACAGAATGGTGGAATATTCTGGATACACAGCCAATTCCAGCCCAAAGCCAAGCATGCAATTTCCCTGAGAATAGAGTCAGTAGGGCAGATGTAAGAAAATTAGGCTTGTTCTCACAGCAGCAGCAGATATTGATTCAGTCAAGTAGATGTGTGTGTCAAAGAGTCCTTGTTTAAGCACATAGGAAACAGGGCCATGAGGAAACTGATGCACAGGCACCCAGTAATGGCCTAGATCCAGTATATAGTATGTCAGTAGAAAGCAAGAGATTGGCCAAAATTACACTCGAATAAGGGGGGAAAGTGTAGGATTTTGGACAGCTTAATCCCCAAGCTACACCTCAGAGTGATTTCTTTATGTTCTAATGTAAAGCACTTTGAGATTTTATTTGTTTTATTAACAGTATTTCTAATTGTTTGTTTGTTTGTTTGTTTTTTAAATATTGTTGACAGTTTAATTGTAGCTGCATTGCTAACGTTCTGTGTTTTTTAGTAAAATAAATAAATAAAAACAATTTTAATTTTAATAAAATAAAATGTCAGTATTGTTATTTATTATTATTTTTTATTACCTCAATTTAGTTGCTTGTAGAAAATAATAACAATAGTAATGATCTTTATTTACACTTTTCATTTTATGTTCAAAATCTCCATTTAGCACCCCATCATATAATTAACACATTTTATTGATTGTGTTAATTGTATGATGTTCCAAACGTAGTGACACTTCAACTGATTGTGTTACTGAAAAACAGTATAGAGCAGTATAGAACAGATAGAGCAGTAGGCCTACTGTATTATTATGGCAGCAATTATGTAGAGGGAACATACACCGCCTATATTATGTAAAAAAAACTATTTTTTAATAAATAATTTCAGATGATATACTGTGCCAAAACGCTACAAGGATAATTTACCTGCCATTAATCAATATTTCATACTTCATTGCTGTCAGTGTGTGTGTATGTCTTTGTGTGGCACTAGCCTACCTGCACGTGAACAGAAAACCTGCTTCAGGCCTCGTGCCACTTCTGCATATCTGTTTGTAAGTCTATCGATTTACAGCGGTTCGCTGCTGTCTTATCGGCCAATGGGAGCAGCGTACGAGCAGCTGCACCGACCAATACAATCGCTGTTTCTAGGGCTGCGGGGAAGATTCGATATGTTCAATAACTTACCATGATTTAGTGGACGTGGCCTCAGGTAGATGCTGAAATCATATGCGTGTATAAGCAGGAAAGCCAGACGCACCATTACATAACAAGTCTGTTGAAGTAATTCACTGTAAATGAACTGCTTCACACTAGCAGGAACCAAACCAGAAAACCTTATTTTCTATCATGGGGACATGGAAGGTAAAACATTTTTTTTAAATTAAATATGTTTACAATATGTCTTGCCATATTTCGAGGATTAAATTTCTTAGTAAATAACCAAAGTCACTGACACTGATGTGCTGAGAATGGTCCACCATCCAAATAATGTCTGGTCAACAGTGGTTCTATGGTGGTCTCTTTCTATTGATGAACGGGGTAGAGGGAGCTGGCACATGCAGAGCAACCCGTGGACTTCTGTCTGTAAATGTATACCGACAAAATGCACCTATATGGTAGGTATACTTGATAAAATGGCCAATGAGTGTAGAAACACTGACAACTAAGTGTATGTACAGAGTGTCATGCTGTGTGTACACATATACAGTGTGTGTGCATCTGTGAGTGCATGAATTGTTGAAAATCTTTAATCGAGTGATGCACAAGATGTTTAATGGGCCAGACTGAGTGTGTGTTCACACTGACACTCACACACACACAGTGATTGCCAGCACCAGTGACCAGATGCTCTCCATATGCCACAACTCAAGCTCAAAGGCCGACTGGTTGGATTCTCTCCTCAGCCTCTCAGCGTAATTCATGTACACCTTCTTGGAAACAACAGTACTGGCGAATTTTTCTCTTCAAACTTCAGTAAGAATCCATGTCATTTTCCTTGCTTTGTTCATGACACTGAAAATTGAATGCTGCTGAAGCAAATACTGGTCACAATGTAGACAAAGATTTTCCTATCATTTAAATCTTTTATTGATTTTCGAACGATAACCAGAAGTACCTGGAACATACCCAAAAACGTATACCAGTCCAAGAATGATGTTCACTGTCATGGCCATATGACATAAGATTGATGGCCGTGTATTTACACAATCAACCAGCTCTCTGGGCTGACAGTGACCTCATGAATCATAATGTCAGAGTCTGATTGAGACGCACCAGTCTCTGCTGTAAAGAGGCATAGCAACAGGACAGACAAGACAGACAATTCCCTGGGGTCCCGAAAGGCTGATCAGACGGTCACATATATGTCAAATGTCAAAATGTGGGAAGCTTCTAAAACCACCTATGGGCAATGTACCACAACATCTCAGGAAAGCCCCATTAACAGGCCTTGTCGCATTAGTATGCCCATGATTTGCACGAGTTTGTTTAAATGAATGCATGCATGGTCCTGTCCAAATGAAGACTTGCCTCTCAGGAAGTCAAAAGAGAAAGAAAACAAGAAGAGGAAAAGAGGAAGCAGGACAGTGGGAAGTGGTGGGAAATGACAAATTAATCAAGGATGACTAATAACTGTAAACCAAAAAGTAATGTAACGTTAGCTTGACTTTATTTATTGGCGCTCAATTTGAAGCATATAATTATGATAATTTAACTTAGCATTCATTATTTTGCTAGCAGTTGGCCAAATTTTATACGATTTTTTGGCGTATCTACAGCATGATAGTAAAAGCTAAAAACATTAACAAAGGTGGTTCAATGAGTTTGAGAGGCATCTGACCTACGCAGTTTCTATCTAATAAGCTAACAGAATATAACACCTTTTTTTTGCAGTGTTAATCGTAAGTGCGTAGTTAGCTTGTCGTTTTGGAGCCTAATAACCTACAGGTTTACAGTGTGGATTGAAGAAGTTGTTTGTTTTACTCGAAAACGTGTTTTTTTTTAGACTAGCCTTAACTAAATAAATAAAAATGCAAGTATTATCACTATTAATTACAGTATATGTGTACTGGTATGTACATACTATAAAAATAAACATGTATTACTGTTCCTACCCCATGAAGGACCCCATGTTTTTTTGTGCCTGGAGCCTCCACAGTCTTTAGAATCGCCTCTTCTGCTGTATTTCAAGTGACCTGTCTATCATTCAGAGAATTTGGACTATTCCTCATTTCAACACATCATGATAGGTCTTCATGCAGCAGTGGAGTTCCTATTTCTGAGCACTGCATACTATATTTTGTGGTGTTTGAGATGGAGAAATGAGCCAAGGTCCACTTCTCACATGCAACTAATGTGAGCCTTCTGAGAAGCTGCCCTACTTTATGCCTGACAGCTGGGTGAGTGTGTTTGTAACACTGTTCCTTGGCTCAGCATTGGTCAGCTGGTGAAGGAGGGAAAGGTCCGACGGATAGATGGGTGAAAAAAGGCGGTGTGTTAGCTAATGGTGACTCATGGATTTGTGGTCCAAGTGGACTAAAAGAGCTCAGACTGCTCTACCTCTATCTTACAGGTAGAGAAATTTATGCAACAAAAATAATAATGCTAAAACTAAAAATACATAAATGTTATACCACTGTGCATGTATAAAAATCTCTGAATCACATGCCATTAAATTGTGATGTCAGAATCAGAATCTGTTTTATTTGCCAGGTATGTTACACATTTTTTTTTTAAATTTGTTTTGGTGAGTGCACATGTAACATACTAAACATACAACACTGGGGAGTAAAACTAACCTAAAACAAATAGGATAAATAATGTATGCTACAGAGGAAGTACAATGGAAAAGAGGTATGAAAGAATATTGACTATATAGATACAGTATGTGCAAAATGTGCAAGATTTTTTTTAGAGACCTGTACAGTATTATATACTGTATTGTACACTGGGATATATGTATTGTGCAATAAGGATTTTCTTTTCTTTTCCTTTAGCAGAAATTAGGGACTTGACAGCAGGTTCTGTTAATTTCACTCAGGGCTGCAGCTAGAACATATGCAATAAGGGGGCATTCAGGTTTGAGATTTAGACTGAAGTGATTGCATGCTGTAAAAACTGTATTTAAATTGTTAGACAACTTGAGTGCTGAGGAGGTATCAACTTGAAATGACCCCTTTTGCAAAATAGGCTGTGCACTACCTGCAGTGTGCCCGTGTTTAGCTCAAAATGCATTTATAGAATAAACTACGTACATAATACAGCCAGTGCCTTAATGCACAGTGGCTAATGAAATAAATCAATTCAGAAATGACCTTTGGCCCTGAGCCTAAGTAATCTGATGCAAAATCAATGGTAGTTTGATGGTCTATGACCCAAAATAAGTTTGTGTGTGTGCGTCTGTGTGTGTGTGTGTGTATGTGCCTGAAAGGGTTAAAGATTATCAAATGAGCAAAATGAGTAAAGTGTCAGCACAATGTGTAATGCAATGGGTCCTTTAAAAAGATGTGATCATCTGTGCACTTTATACATTGTTCTGTGCAGTTCTGAATAAAATGCTAAAAATACTTCCACCTTTACCAGCCTAACACTGCTTTCTAAAGCTAATTTAAACAAATGGTTTGACACAACACATTTATTTTACTGGCATTAATAACATTCATAATTCTGTGTAATATCATTGAATATTACATTGTTGTAAGGGCTTCACACACGCACATACACACACGCACACACACGCACACACACACCGTATACTCAGGGCTCATCAGATTTACACTACTTCCATGGAACATGCCGGAAATGCAGGACATGGTATCCCTTACTATAAATAGCAGGCTTATGCAGCCTGAGAGACATAGAGATTGAGTCTAAGTGTACATCAGCGTTGGGGTTGCACAGCTAAATGGATGCAGCCTCTAAAAAAAGGAGCATATGTCTGCCACATCTGTCAGTTCTGACAGGAGCTTTAACCTTATTTACTTTTGTACAGTAGATTTATACATTTATGCACCTGATCATAAGCTTAAGAATAGAACAGCACGTCACATAGCTGCTTGGATCTTACCAATGTTTGACCTGTTTCTGCCATTGTAGACCTGTATCTGTCTGCATGGGAACAACCGGTCACCAAAAAGTCATACTGTGTTAAAAATGAAAAATTGAGCTAGGACACATTTTGGAAATGCTATGGGTAAACCCTGACTGCATAAATTCATAGGTAATTCTACAGGTGTCTTTCCCTCCCTCTATCTTTCCTGACCTTTCTCTGGAGCACTGCATCACTTCTCAGAATGATTCTGCAATCGTCCATAAAAGGCCAGTCCTAGAGAATCCCTGCCTTGCATAGTTTGTGATCTCAGAAAGGGCCTGTTAATTAGCTGATTAGTCTGTTCAGGTGTGTTAAAGGAGAGAAAACACCTAAATATGCAGGGCAAGGAGACACCAGTATAAAGGTTGTGAACCACTGGGGTAAAATAATAGGAGTAGGAACACCCCTCACAATTTGGTTCGATTTGATTCTATTTTAATTCAGCGTGCCACAATGTGATTATGAATTTAATCTTGCTGCATCTTGCTGCATCTCGATTTTTGATTTCTATAGCTTACTTTATGATTCTTTCTCTAGTATAACCACTTGCTGCTTTTAAAACCTAATATTATCATTTTCATCCATCATGAAAAACACTAGGATTAATGTATTTTCATTAGAACTGTCAGAAAGAATTTTACTGTTCAAATACTATTTGGATTTACATATTTTAAGGCAAAAACTCCACATTCAAATGTTTGAATGTAAAATACCCTGATCTACTGTGTAGGGCTACTGCTATTGTTTGCTCTGTCTGTGGAAGTATACAATTATAGGCTAATTAATATTCAAATACATTAGAATATTATATCTTTTAAGTAATTAAAATTTGAATGCAATTTTAAAGGAATTTAACAGTCTGGGCCTATAGTGCTTATTTTTTGTCTCTTTTAATAAAAAATCCCACATATATTTATACATAAGACAATGTGAAAGACAGAATATGATGCATCAATGCAGAATCTTTTAAGAGAGAATTGTCATGCATCATTTTTCTACCCTTATGAGGATGATGAGGCACGAGTTCCCTGTCCACATACAATGATAACAGTTTAACCTAATGCATAAGAGCAGTGTATCAAGGAATTGATGGGTAGTTGAGTGTGTGTGTGTGTGTGTGTGTGTGTGTGTACATGTAGTATTCATAGATGCACATTCCAAAGATGATAAAGGAGTGCACACGCGTGGCTTCCTCCCTGCAATGCATAATTCAGTGAAAATCACGTCAAGACTCTGGCTCATCCTGTATGCATTATCTTCTACCTGCTTCTGCTTCTCCTCGGTTGGCAAAACAGAGGTCAACATGCATGTTAATTTGTTTAGTGTGAAACTTAAAGGGATACTCCAGCATTTCTAAACCTAATTTCTATCTACCACATCTGTAGCGTATGTGCGATTATCATGGACAAGAATGTTTCACTGTACTGAGAAAATAACAGAAAATCGATTTACCCAATACTTACTTATAATGGAAGTCGAAGGGCAGTTATTGAACTCAATTAACGTTTATGGAAAAGACGTATTTTTGTAGAATGCTTCTTCATCAAGGGTATTTGTAAATTAGGCTCTAAATCTTATATACTTTGTCCTTTCAGAGTTGGGACTACTTTTTCAGAAGTTTTTTTTTTTTACCGTGTTAGTTCATGTCCCTAGTCATATTAGGCACAATTCATCAGTATCAATCATTTAAAAGATAAAAAAAAATTCATTGTCGTCCATCAAAATGCAATGACTTTTGCCCACTTTTAGACATCTATAACTGGTTAATAATCTTAACCAATAATGTCTGCCCAACTGCCCAATTTTTTTCGAGTGAAAATGCTCATCCTGTTTCACTTAGAAATACGTCACATTGCAGAAGAAATTGTGTCATGATTTCCATTTTATGTTGTCTTTAATGAATTTGTCACAGATTGGAAATGTGGTCAATGTCTCCATTACCCCATATTTGACTCATAGCTTGCTTCAACTGACGATATGTTCATATCACAGATGGTGTAGGTGTAGCTTTTAATTCAACATGCACTGATGTGAAGTATTGTCTGTATTATCATGACAACTCAGAACATACAGAAATTCTAAATTGCATGGTTTGAACTTAAAATATTGTGGTGCAGATGTGTGTACATAGCCAGATTCAGATCAGGAAACATAGATAATGATGGCACACAAAGAGAGAGAGACAAAGAGGAAAACAAGAAATTTATCAATCTCCTGTCCTCCACTAGAGTGTGCATTGAAAAGGCAGAGACTAGAGCATGCAACAGCTACAGATAAGAATATCAAGAGCTTTCATTACTGTCCCATACTTAGACATGCCCAAGTGTCACTGATTGCATGCAGTATATAAAAACTGTTTGTGTGTCTTATCTATCTAAAACATGATGCTTGAGATGTTTCTTCTCCTCTTCATCACTTTGTTTCGCCCTGCTTCTTCACGGCGCTGCTGCTGCCCGTGTTTACAGGGATAGTGATCTCAGAGGACTGGATGGCGGGTTTGGGGAGTGGCGCCTCCACTGTCAGGAAGCCCTCGGGAGAGAGAGAGGAGGTGATCTTTTCCATATCGGCACCAGGGGGCAGTCTGGAGAAAACAAGAGGACAAAGAGCCATCATGGGGGACAGTATGATTTATTTGAGGTCCTACAGGACTAGAACTTAATGTAAAGGAGTGGTTTTGACACACGTGACTCAGTCCATCAGGCCTTCGTGAGCTGAATCATGTTCTAGTGAAGCACTAATTAGGCATTATAATTGAGCCGCAATGACGCGTACATGTGTGCACACGACTGCTACATAAGCAGCATTGTTCAACACTCGCCTGTGTACCTATTGTGTATCTGGAGAATTAAATATTGTGTATCTGGAGAATTAAACGTTCTATCCACTAGAGGGCAGGTCAGAGCTAAAACATCTCTGGCCGGCAGGTTTCCATGCCGACCTGTAAAATGTTAGCAATTTCGGACAAGCTCTGCTAGCTTCTCTTTTAAAAAATGTAATGGTTGTTGTCATGGTTTGTTCAGTCTGCTGCTAACAACACATCATATTGTGCTATACTGCCCCCAACGTTCACGGCTATTGTCGTGTTGTGTTGGCGAGGGGGTGCGGACACATGCGCGAAGCCGCTGAGCATTTTAAACATAGTTATTTTATTCACACAAAACAGACTCAGACCGGGTTTTAAACGTGAACTAAATACACAACGTGACAGGCGTAGTGAATACACAAACACACGAACATACATACAACAGGATACAACACAAGACGGACACAAGCGGGTATTTAAACACTTAGTAATCACTAACAAACGACATGCAGGTGGGGACAATCACATCACGGGACAAAGACAGGGAAACAAAACATAAACAAGGGCGCGTGGCCACGCACGTGGCTGCCGTCGCCATGGCTACCGCCACGCTATGTCCCGCTACAGCCGTGCGCGTGACAAATTTTTGAAATAAACTATTAACAAAAAGCTGTGATCTGGAGGCGTATGTATGTGGAGACATTTGTAAGATTCTCTTACATTCTAATTAAATTTATTTTGGAAAATACATCATTTGTATCTTGAACTTCATTCTTTTAAAGTAAATTTCATTTTGTTCGGACCAAAGCAAAGTAGTGTGTCCTTTTTATTGCTAATATCCTCAAAAGACTATTGCACTTCAGTAGCCCCATTACATTTCTGCTTTGGGACTCTTAAGTGCTATAATAAAATAAATCTTTTTTCAAGGATATTAGCATAGTTTTCAGCCTGCTCTTATTTTGAGTGCTGGTTTTAATTGGTCTCTTGCCGCATTCTAATCTGGTGGCTTGCATTAAAGCATTCTTGTGCAATTTTGTGCCCTTGAGTGATGCCTATTGTTCCAGAAAGGAATAAGAATTTATTGGTCATGTGACTGGGGACTTTGGGTTAAAAGGCTAGGTCAATCTAATCTCACAGCAAATTCGTAGGAATTTCAAGGAGTGAAGTCAATTTCACTGGATTTCATATGGATGACGCCAACTAAACTTTGGTAATTTTTCATACAAGTTGTCGGGTGTGAATTCTTACAAATTTGTATTCCATAGGCCATGTTCATGTGTGCTAATTGGTTGCTTATCAAATGTTATCTTTTTATTTTGTTTCAAATCATTTATAGTGCTTTTTCCTGGCACGGCACGGCTTGCCAACAAATCCGAACCCAGGACTATGCGTATCCTGGCCGAGCGCTTGTCGATTTCCCATTACATAACACTACCTGTAAATGGAAGAGGCGTTCTCTGGAGGTTATCGGGTGATGATTAGTGATAGGCATAAGTAGTAAAATACTACTCCAAATAAAAAAAAATATTTTGAAATTAAACCAGGCATATCACAGGGTGAACAATTGCGCAAGAGACACTGCAAGTTTATTTTAATGGCGGGGCAGTGGTGGCACAGTGGTTAGGGCACTGGGCTACTGCTCAGAAGGTCGTGGGTTCAAGCCTCAGCACAGCCAAGCTGCCACTGTTGGGCCCTTGAGCAAGGCCCTTAACCCTCCCTTCTCCAGGGATGCTGTATCATGGTTGACCCTGCACTCTGATCCCAGCCCACCAACATGCTGGGATATGTGAAGAATGAATTTCACTGTACTGTGCTTGTATATGTGACAATAAATAGCATTCTATTCTATTAAGAATGGGATGGGTGATTTCCTGTATTTTTCAGTTCTCATTATGGGGATCAGTAGTTGGAGGTTATTCTGTAAGCTCAAATACTGTTTGGTTTTATAAGGTTCTATTTGGCTGTTTCTTACTTAGCCATCCCTCAATCTTAATATATGACCAATAAATGCTATAACTCAACAGAGAAAGTAATGAAGACTTTCTAATGTGCCAGAACGTTTACACATCGTAAGACCAGTGATTTCTATAGACTAAGACCAATCCTGTTTTATACACTTACTTTTCAATAAGTTTTATTTTTCCAAATGTATTCTCAAAGATCTAAAATGGAGGATATTATACCTTCAAAATCTGAATATAGATATTTTATTTTTAAAAATTTAACAATATAGTCATATTAAAATACATTTAAACATACAATATATATTTCTGTACAACCACACACACACATCTTACAAACTCTCATAAAATCTGTTAGCTGACCTTCAGTCTCGGTTACACTGGAAGGTTCAGTTTATTAAGCATACAGTATTGTATGTAGCTAACTAATGTCAGTAATATTTAATGCCAATGTTATCTGGTTTTAGCTACAATATTAGCTTTTCACTTTCTAATGTGGCAGAACGTTTACACATTTACACTAATCCTGTTTTGTAATAGCTAAAAGTTTCTTTCTTCCCTGGTTCCTCCTACTGAGGCTTCAAGTCTGCTCTCTTCTGTCAGTGAGGCCATGGTTGCCTATGTTGTGTATTCATCCTGGAAGATGATTGGCTAGCTGATAGAACCTTATAATACCAAGTTTATCTCTGAGTTTGGAGATAGAACTTTTTATTTTTAAAAAGATATTATGCCAAAATGCCAGATAAAACCTTATAATACTGTCCCGATTTGTAACACTGTGTTGGATAGGTTCACTAATTAGTAACTTATCAACCCTGATTTTTACTTTTTGTTTGTTTCAGGTGATTCAGCGCCGAGAGGATGGATCTGTGAATTTTTTTAGGGACTGGGACTCTTACAGAGAGGGTTTTGGCAAGATCACTGGAGAGCACTGGCTTGGTAAGTGTGTGTGTGTGTGTGTGTGTGTGTGTATATATATATACATATATACTGTTGTGAGACTGCATTTCCATATTATAATCGAATTTCCTCTTATTTAGCATCTCCTCTATGCACTGATCAGACTTTGGGATCAAAATTATGCCAGTTTCACTAGTTTACATTATTACATTTAACTTTATTACATTATTTTTATCCTTTTAAGTTCTTATTTATGAGGAATTACTAATATATGGATTGGATGAAAAAGTTCATAATTTCACTTGTAAGAGACCAATTCATCACTGCCAACAGAAAGCATGGAAAAAAGTGGACACTGCTCTTTAACTTCCTTTCCTTAATTTATCCGCCTCTCTTTATGTGTTAAACTGCTTTTTTGCAACCTGAACTGGCTATTTACAGTCGAAGTGCTATAATCAAGCTCATAAGCTAGCCGAGAAGTTTAAATGGGCTGCTTGAACTCTGAGTATGTGTGTGTGTGTGTGTTGTAGGAGATGTGGATAAATTATTACTATTAATAAATTTATAAGAAATTATTATTATTAATAATAGTTCTAATAATCGGGGGACCAGTCCAATGGACAAAATAATCTCAGAATGAGATACTACTTGATGATGGGTACATCAACAATATAAGAAACAGTAATAATTTGCCTGATACCTGAAGGAAACTCTATCAAAGTGAATTCTTTGATAATCTGTACAACTCAGTTGTGATAAGAGAGAAACACACACACACGAGAAAACATATACAAAGTTTAATAATAAGAAGAAGAAAAGTAAGCATTGATATAATACAGAATAAATGAGAATGGAAAATATTTACAAATGTAGTTAATTCAAAAGATGGGACAATTGCATAACTAACAAAATGGAGCTGGATAGCAAACATACACTGAGAGTGTAGGCAAACGATTCAGATAATAGTATGTAAAGTAGGTAGCAGTGGTTATTCTAGCATTTATGCCTTTGAACAACAGGATCTACTTCACGAACTAATTATATCTAAACTACCATGCCAACATTGAAGAAGGAAGGTAGAGAAGCCTCATAGTTATGTTCCTGTAGTGTCTCCATTGATCAGTGTGTGAGTTCAATGCAGTCAGCCGTGACATCAGTAGAGATCGTAGAGAGAGAGAGAGAGAGAGAGAGAGAGAGTCCTATGACTCAATGTAGGCACAGTTCAGCAGGGATCGCTGAACGTCTAGCGGTTGGCGTCACATCTGCTTGTCCGGGGATCGTGGAAGAAGTCTTAGGACTCTTTATGGACTAATTTCAGTGCGAAGGGCCAGCCGTAGCATTAGTTGAGTCAGCTTGTCCAGAGATTGTGGAGGAAGCCTTATGACTCACAATGTGCTCAATTCTTCGGTGGAGATCGCACTGAAGATCCAGAAGTCCTCCTGTATCTTTGTCTTGCAACGGTGTAGACTGACTGAGATCAACACAGGATCAGCCAAAGTTAGAGTCAAAAACATGACCCTGAAGTCGATGATCGGAAATCCATGTGGATGGAAATCCAATACCCAACTC
>JAOUQW010000028.1:5123818-5136188 GCA_028565825.1 Olivaichthys viedmensis | reverse complement strand
ACACAAGCGGGTATTTAAACACTTAGTAATCACTAACAAACGACATGCAGGTGGGGACAATCACATCACGGGACAAAAGACCGGGAAACAAAACATAAACAAAGGGCGCGTGGCCGCGCACGTGGCTGCCGTCACCATGGCTATCGCCACCTATATTGCATTTGGTACATGTTTAGCGTTCATTTCTGAGGATGCATGCAACCAACGCGTCAAACTACCACAGTTTACACAGGGCAGCCATCTTGCAAAGCTAAAATCAAGCATAACACCAACGTGTTAGTGGTTCAGAAGCTAGTAAAGCAGTAAGCAGTAGTTAATCAGGAGTTAGTGAAACACTGAACACTAGTGAATCAGGAGCTCATGAAACACTGAACCATAGTGAATCATGAGCTAATGAATCACTAAGTGCTAGTGAATCAGGAGCTAGTAAAGCACTTGAGCTAGTGAATCACGAAGCACTTAGCGTTGGTGAATCAGGAGCTAGTGAAGCACTAAGTGCTAGTGAATCAGGAACCATTTAGCATTAGTGAATCATGAGCTAGTGAAGCACTAAGTACTGGTGATTCAGGAGCTAGTGAAGCATTAAGGTTAGTGAATCAGGAGCTAGTGAAGCACTAAGCGCTAGTGAATCAGGAGCTAGTGAAGCACTAAGCGCTAGTGAATCAGGAGATAGTGAAGCATCAAGCGCTAGAGAATCAGGATCTAGTAAAACACTAAACGCTAGTGAATCATGAACTAGTGAAGCACCAAGTGCTAGTGAATCAGGAGCTAGTGAAACACTAAGTGCTAGTAAATCAGGATCTAGTGAAACACTAAACTCTAGTGAATCATGAACTAGTGAAACACCGAGTGCTAGTGAATCAGGAGCTATTGAAACACTGACTGCGGTCCATTCTGAAGTGATCATGACTATGCCCTACTCCTTTCAAAGACTATACCCTTCACAGTGAGAACCCTGAAGGGTCCTCTTCGTAGGGGTCGAAAGTAATGGCCATTTGGAATGCACTTCAATGTCATTTTTCAAAGCCGAAGCCGGTGTTTTACTGTCGCACAATCACAGACACTTATGTAAACAAGAACAAATATCTCGACTTAATAATGAACAGATTGACTAAGCGGTGAAAACTTCCCCACGCTGCCACCAATTTCATTTAGCAGTTGGAGTTCACTTGAAGTCTGATTCTGTAAATGTACAGACGCAAACAAATACAAATGAAATGGATATGGGCTGTTACGGGAGTTTTTTTTTCGTTGCCAGGTCCTGCCTTGGTCAAAAAGAGATGCAAACTGCGAATTATTAGGACCGCGGCTTTAGTGAATCAGGAGGTACTAAAGCACTGAGCTATAGTGAATCCGGAGGTAGTGAAACACTAAGTGTTAGTGCTGTAGGCCTCCAGGCCGAAGAGTGAAGAACACTGCATGAGGTAATAATGTGCCCAAGCAGATGCGATCGATCTCTTTTGGCTAATGCTGATCTCTAATGGAATTACAGAAATATTACTAGAGTCTCATTGCACTTAAAGTACAGTAGAAGTGGCTTTGTGCAGTGACTGGACATGATGTTGTTATAAAATAATAGCGATTACTGTGCCCTTATCTAGTGCCTCTGCTGTAACCATTTCAATGCATTTGAGCAGTGACAAGTCCTTGAAAGAGGCGGAGAGAGGTTTCCTCTTGGTGGCGACAAAGCTGCATACAGTATGTGTATGTGCGTGAGAGGGAGATAAAGGGTGGAAGAGAATGAGAGCAGGGAGAGAGACAAACACCAAGAGCACGAGACAGAAGCGCTGAGGGACAGAATGGCCATAATCAGGTAGCGGGAGCAGCTTATTCGGTGAAGCCGTTGCTATAGATGTTAGAGTGTATAGATTTGTCTTGCTCTGCTGTGAGCTGAGCTGTTCACCCATTTCTTGAGATTTCACAGGGCTGGGACTGAGATAAGGGAGAACAGAGCTGTGGTATGCAGCGGAGAGCAGATGGGAGATGTTCTGGAATGTTCTGGAATGTTCTGTGCTGAATAGAGGCTTAGCTGCCAGATTTAACCATAGATCAGGGAATTGACACACACACCAAATATTCAACAAGATCGAAGGATCGACAGAAATAGTGCTATATGTTGCTATTAAAGCAGGAAATAAAAATTAAGTGAATGAACTTTCCGTTCATTCGTTTCCACACCCATGATTCTGTTTTTAAGTTAGACGTAATTCAGTTCCTATTTGTTTAAATTAAAAGGGGCTATATTGTGAAAATCTGATCTTGTGAGAGATTCGTATGAACTCAAAAGAAGCAGGGCAATGTGGTTGGAATAGTGTACGAACACTAACTCCACCCCCAACCCTAACCTTAACCTTTGTCACTTTTCATACAACTTGAGTTGTGCAAATTGCTCTGAATTTACAAGTGTAAGAGCATGTTGCCATTTTCCTGTATTTTGGTGTTTTTTAGACTGTAGGGTGTTGCAGCAACACTGAGAAAATGTGAAATCTGTACCTTGTACGCTTTCCTCAGCTCTATTTTTACACGGTGTTCAAAATCACAGACTTTATTTACGTCATGCAAGAGATGCATTTGAATTTGAACTTACTGTGATTGGGCCATGGTGCAAATGAGACACAGGTTACGTCCCAAACCGCATCCCAACGTTTTAAATAGTATTCCATTATATGACATAACAGCTAGTGGCGTACTCATTTGACATACTATTTAGTATGCTAGTATTTGATTTGGGATGTACACACAGCCTTCTAGTGAGCGAGTTAGTGAACTTAACATTAACTCAAAATGACAGCATGGAGAAATGAACCATTCTGGCTGCAAAGCGGCAAATAAATCCCTGCATTTGTTCCTCAAAGACAAAAAACATAACCAGTGGTTATAGTTTGTTGATTTTTGAAAGTTGGTGAACTGTCACTTGCTCTACCCACTTCTGCCCACACAGCTAATTTCTCTCAGGTCAACATTGGGAAAACAGGTCCGTACAACTGCACACAGCTGATTTAGCTTAGGTTTGGGACAGCAACAGGTTACAAAACACTGATTTCAAAGAAGTATTGACATGCAAAGTGCAGAATAGTAGCTCGTATACTCACGTGTACTTCCTAGTGAAGGATCTAGATATGAAGCCATGCTCGTCCCTCCTCTCCTCGTGATTGCCTGTAGAGACAAATCACAAACCGGTACATTTTAGGTAAAATGGACATTTACCAAGGTCACCACGTTTTCACTTTACTTTCGGAAGTAAAGGATAATGCTACAGGCAATATTTCTGTACTGGACAATACCATTTCGGCAAGTTTGTATTCCAAAACACAAAAAGTGCAGCCTGGGAATGTTGTGGGCTCTTAATGGTTCTCCAAAGTGTAAGCATAGTGTTACTTGCCACCTACTTGGTGCTTGACGGCTAGCATTTACATCTTGTCTAGCTATGTTCTTTGTGTAGCAAGACATACATAAAAGGCCTCAGCTTTTTACATGCCTACTAGTACTGTAGGACCCTCTTCACAAAATATAAGCTGGCGATCCTGTGCTGTGGCAACTGTTGACTGTTTTGACAACGACTCCGATAATAGAAGGAAACCATAAGCCCCACCATGGTCCCCATAGGCCTGGAGACTATTTTTTGATGTTTAATCCCATCACAAGCATCATTACAACCAAAAAAAATGGATTAGTCTTTTTATAAAAGCTGGAAATGAAGCCAGCACCTGAGATTAATTACATTTCCCTGATTGTGTATCAGTTCCTGTTCTATGGCAACGCCACTATTCTACGAATTTAGTAAGATAAAATTTTGTTTAGTAATAACATTTAGTCAGACTTTAGTTAAAACTAATGATAACATTAGGCCCGTATTTATAAGGAATTTAATAAAGCTTGAACATCTGGGTTCCACTGCCAACAAAAGCAATATTGCCACAGTTATAAGGGTTCTGAAAGAAATAAATGGCTCTGAGATCATCGATGGAAGTGTGATGAAGACTACTATAGTCAGTTTAATTTAAAATTGAATCATATGGTATTAAATCATGTTCAGATGTGGAGTTAACTTCCAGCTCTGCTATAAAATACTTTGGTTGAGATAATGACGCTCTCTAAGGCTTTCAAGGGTGTGTGCGCGCCGATCCACCCTTTAATTTCCTCACTTCTTCCTTTCTCTTGAAACTAATCACGGCCGTTATAGGTGTTCATTACAAATTCTGATGAAAAACATTTAATACCCAAATTTATGTACCTGTACGAGTCCTGCTCTGGACTCTGTTACAAACAGCTCTCACAAAGGCCAGATCTTGGCAGCTAATTTCCTGAAGCGCTGAGTTACCTCTAACTGCCCTAGCTCGTCTTTCTAAAACACATATTCTGAAGGACACAGAGAGAAATGTCTCCTTTCTCTCCCATTACTATCCACAAACAATGGTATAAAACCTAGTGTTTAAAACTAGAATCAGTTTTGGATCTCTTGTATCCCAGTAAATGTAGTTATAGTACAAGGGAAGCAGATTTAGGAGTTTCTTATCTTTCCATCTTTCCTATACTGGATCCCCTTTACTTCCCAAGTGAAGTGAAACGATGTGCTGATTGATATCTGGGTGATTACAATACTTAAGCTATATCTGCAAATGCAAATTGCCAAAACTGAAAAATACTTCATCACTGACTGACACTTTTTCTTTCTCTAAATATTATTACAGTTTAAATCATTGCCTGGTCTGCAAGGAAATATCATTAAAAAAGGAAAAAGAGTGATTTGGGTGTTAGTTATTCATATACAGTATCCTATGCGTGTGTCTATCACATCCCCCTTCATCTGGTGGTGGACAAACTGCTGGACAAAGAAAGGCATGCAGTGAAATGGAAAAACAACCCATCAGCCAAAAGCTAATAAGATGTTTGGATGACAGCTTAACGAAGTGTTGCATGATCTACACATAAGTTGAACTGCAATCAACGGGTGGAAAAATCTTGGTCGTGCTAACACGAAGCAAACAAATCAACAAACGTCTCACCAGTGATCTCATCTAAATGGAAAATCGATCTCTCCATCCAAACCAAATGCAAATTGTCATGTTTGATTGGCAGATTGATTAAATATTTCATGACACAATCTAAAAGCTGAAATCAAACAATCAAACTTACCAATGATCTCCACCACGCCGTCCTTGGTCTTCACTGTGAGCTCCTCGGGAGAGAAATGGTTGACGTCCAGGCTCACTTTCCAGCTGTCCTGCGTCTGCTTGATCTCGGACATCCCTGTGCTGAGCTGGCGCGACATGGCACGGGCGTAGGCTGCTGGATGGGGCACCATGGGCGTGGGCACCATGGGTGTGGGCATAGTGGGCGCAGACACCTGAGCGCCCATGGGACTGTGCATCAGGGAGGCCATCTCAGTGGCCATGGAAGGACGCATATAGCCAGGCCAGTGGTTGCTGGGAAAGACATGCATCTCCTCGGGGAAAGCAGGCATGCCAAATGCCTGGTCAAAGAGCCTGCTGCCCTGGTACCAGTCTCGGAATGGGTCCCAGGACGGCGAATGGAGGAAAGTGAAAGGGATGCGCCTCTCGGTCATGGCTGGAGAGCAAGTACTTCTGTTGCTGGAGCTGCTTTTCAGAAACTTTTTCAGAAGGTGCTGCCTGTTTGGAGGTTGCAGGCTTTTATAATAAGCTGGTTACTGCCCACCCTTGTCGGCACGCCCCCTTTTGCTCTTACACACTCCCAAACTTTCTCAAACCAGTCATGTCCCCCATCTCATCCCAGATATTTATAGAACTGACTAGAAGGTCTATTCATGGCAGACGTAGCAGGAGAATGGAATCCGAGGCAAAGACCCTCCACAGTACAGCTGACCAGGGGTCTGTTTAACCTCTGAGTGTAATCACACAGACACACACACACACACACACACACATAATCCCTCCTCCCCTGCATTACAAAACTACACAGGAATCTGTTAAACGAACAGAGAAATTTGTGAGGCTTGTCTCTAAAAAGATTAGCACACTACTCTACAGTGTGACAGGTGGAGAATGACAGACAGACAGACAGGTGGATGGACAGACAGCTGAAGAAACACACACAGAATCAAAACAATGACCACACAAGCAGAAAAGTTCTTACATACTGAAACACAACTGTTACAAGCTCACAGATACACACACACACCTGTTTGCCATAAAAATGGCAGATATTCTGATGATGAGGATAATATGGAATGTTTTTTTACAGGTTCACAATAAAGGGGGAGGAATATTCTGTTTATTTCCATCACTCTGTGAACTCACTTAAAAAATGACATTATACCCGACCTACAAATACCTGTAATCCTTTTAGACTTATTTATATCTGGTGATCCTAGATGTCCTAAAGTTCTTTTAGAAGTTGTATTTTGCTGACAAACGTTCATATATCAATAATTTGTCAGCAAATCAATATTTGTACATGTTTTTAAATGAATACCTCAAATATATCTGTGGGTATGTGTCAATCCTTAGATGAAAGTGCTTATGGATTTTAGGCTGCCAAGTAATTTATCGGTTTTGATTTTATCTGAGTTGCATGGTGTCTGCAGGTATCCTCAAGTTAAATGTAATGCTTTATACTACTTTTTTAATACCACTTTAAATGTAACTTAAGACCAAATTTGCAGTGGTGATACCAAATACTTAATTAACAGCAAGAAAAAATACAAAAACTATACCATATTCAGAAGAAGTCACAATATCAACGTGTTTAAATAAAGTTTATTAATAAATCAAATAAAAATGATGCCATAGTATGTAGTGAGCTCCAGACTCGTTGATGGAGACAGGTTTTAACCAGCGAGGGTATTTGCTGTTCTTCGGCCACTTCTTCACCCCATATGTTATCCAGTATTATACAGTGTGTGAGACTTCATGTCAAATGTTTTTAAAGATTTTAACGCATAAGAAAAAAATCAAGCAACACCAAAGTAACCCTTTGTTCACAAGTCGCTCCAGGTTTGTCTCTTGTGGGCGTGTCAAAGCCGCCACTGTTGTCACTTTTGGGAGAGTAGTCTGTCTAGTTTCTGATAAGAAATGATAGTAGCCAAACTGTACAATCTACTGTAGTACACAATTTGTACACATAACTGTTACCTTTGTTTAAATGTAAAGCTTTCTCATTCGCTACTGTGAACACTGTGTAGGAGTAACCTAAAAAGCCTAAAATATAGGACCATATACATGTTTTAATTAAGACAATTTAATAAGGCCTTTTTCTTGTAAAGGTTTATTCATAATACCAAAGTACAACTTTTCACGAACCCACAGACACCTTGGAGTCGGCACGGTCTTTGTGTGATGAAATTAGAGCACCGTTTTGTTTTGTATGTGTTTTAAGTACATGAATGTACCTAGCATATGTCTTTACAGCTGTGTGCAATGTATATGTAAGTGCCATATTACAGTTATATACTGTACGGACTGGACTGGCTGGGATTACAGTGTTCTGAAACTGTGTGACTCAGAGCTTCTGAGACACTCCCTGTGTCTCAGAAGGATGTTGATTTCTCTCACTGTTACTGGCCCCTTTGTGCCATTTGCACAATTAGTTCCGATGTGAGAACTGAACATTAGTTAAAGTCAGTAGTAACCATAGAGGTGGGGAATGCCTTAAGCTTTTCTCCAGTACTATTCAGTCGTCTTAAAAAAGCGAAGGATCTGGTAAAGAGACACACATTTGAACTGCCTTCAAACATCACAAATGCTGAAATAACACAGTGTAGGCAACAGCTGAAAAACACACATAGGGTGATTTCTCATTTTGAGAAGCAGAAGCAAACGTGTATAAATACTAAATATGTACTGTCTGGCTTAAAACAGAACTCAGACAGGACTCCTTCATCATGACCGTGCGTGTTATCAGGCCTGAAGGCACTCGAATATTCTGGAGACTTTCTCAAATGTCATATGCAAGAGAGAAACAATATATATATATACACAATGTGCATGGGCGCCCCCCTGTGGTTTAATGTAAAACTGTCCAATGATGGATTTGGAGACTTAAGCCTGCTGTGGCGACTTAAGCCTGCATGTCACATTATGTCACTCTGACACCAAAAAATATGCTGAGCTACAAAGTCAGTTGTCATAACGTGCTGTCATTTTACGCCAGAAAGTGTCATGACACAACCTAATGTCACCAAACTTGACATTAAAGTTGACAATAGCAGCCTTTATGACAACTGACGCCTATTGGAATAAGAGTTTATAAATGTTTATGTCGGTTTATGTCAGTTATCATGAAGGGCTTATGTAGGTGTCATGTAGCCTTCCGAACACTGCCCTACGGTAAAGTGTTACCGATAATAATTTATAATGTATAATATGTTTGTTGTATCTTTATTATAACATGTTTTACTTACTTCCTTCAATAGGAATCTGATGTAGACCGTTTTTTTCTGAAGTGCAAGCAGGAAGTAAATGGCTCTGTTCATGTGATCATTAATCCCACTTACATGGAATTGCTCATATGAAATTAAGACACCTAAAATTGTATCTATAGTTTGCTTTCCAGTGACATACACTTGTTTAAAGATTTACAAATTCAAAACTAATTTTGGTTACAGTTGCGAAAGGTAAGATCAAATGGGTTAACAGAAAAAACAGAAGGTTTCAGGTTTCCACTGGAATATACTTTATTTTCTGTAGAATAATAACTAGTACACTACATCTACTGACTTTTATACAGTCCCATGATAAGCGCTGTATAATCTTGTTACTGAAGAGGGTATTGATCCACATGAATGAAGGATGACTCTGAGAACACTGACGAAGGTGTGAGCAAGAAAGGAGAGGAAGACTGTGAGGGTGTTTCCCTGATTGCATCATCAGCTCATTTGTCAATTTCAGTAAAAGCCACTCAGGGATACTAATATAAGCATTAGGCCCGTATTTATGAGGAATCTGAATCAAGACTCAATCAAGGTTATGAGAGGCAAAAACTGTTCTGAGATCAGCTCTTTTAGCAATAAAAGTTTTATAAAGACTCCTGCATGTAGTTATGTGCAAAGTTCTTCGGGAAAAATAAGAGTGGACAGGGGCTTATCATTAGTAGAGGACTACAGCGAATTTGTAGCACTAACGTTAAGGGTTAGCATGAAAAATCTGATTTAATTAAAATAAAATTTGAGTTATAAAATTAACTGACAAAAGTTAGCAAAGCCAGCAAATGTGCTGCTCTGTGTTTAAGGTCTTCATGAAAATAAACCTGGCTTACATACAGTAGGTCACGGTACAGACCTTAGTTTACGCCAGATGCATTTAAAAGGAGCAAGTTCTTGTTGAAACTTAAAAAATGTCTCTCTTACTTAATTTTTAGATGCAGGAGGCAAGAAGCATTATTCCTAAATACAGCAGAATGAATAAATAAGCACTGAATAAATACATAATAAATATCAAATAAATAAATGAACAATTACGTAAATAAATACATACATACTTAAATAAATATGGTCGAAAAAGACATGTGCATGTGTGTTTTTGCAGCCTGGTTTCAAGGACAGGTACTGAACACAGCAAAGATTATAATAACTGTACAGAACTATCTCTAATGATTCAAAGCTCTACACAGCGATACAACCATGTATGCAATACCCACGGCCAAAGAAAGTGGGACAGTGACCGAAATCATACACTTCTAAAAGGTCTCTGCATACAGGTGCATCCGATATGGAACCGTCAGCAAGACTTCGAGAGTAAAGGAGGAGTAGAAGAGAAAATTTACAGCCACAGATCTGTATCGTGTTGGCCGGGCGCTCGTATATGAAAATCTCCTCTGCTGCATCATGCTAACGTTTCCACATACAAAGCCTTATGTCGTATAGGTTTGAATATACAGTGCATAGTTTACAGCCAGAACTTGCAGTTTACACCTTCACACGTCAACATCCTGGAGTACGTACTGTATTATACATCTTTTAGAAAAGCACACAGTTCCATTTCCTACTAGCAAAACATGAGCTAAATATCATTAATACAGTCTGTATTTGTTCTCGCTTTTGTTCGTCTCGTCAGCTGTGACAGTCTTTGGGGAGAAGAATATTACAGAATGTGTCCACCGAGTTGCGCTCTTCCTCTATTGGAGTACATTCATCTCGGCTGGGTGCTCCTTCTTCCATCTCTACACCTTTTCTCACTTCTACCAACCCTTTTTGGTTATTTTTGCAACTTGGAAGAATTTCAGGCCATAAAAGTGCTTTTCTTCATTTTGTTCTCCAGGCTTTTAGTGTCCGTAAACAGTCTTGTCTTGTTGGTAATATCACTGCATACACAGATTCTGACAACGTGAGAATTTCCCATGAATGTGTGACAGCATTACGTTCCTTTGCTCTTCTTTTTAGGGTAGTTTTGTAACTACGGACTTGTTTGTGTTCAATTCTCTTTCATTTGTTTAGAATTTCTTGCTTTCGGAGGGAATAATCCCTTTATTACCTAATGTCAGTATGATATAAACTGATCTGATATGCTGGAACAATTTCTGGATTTACTAACGTCTAGGTACCTTGCTATCTTTTCCTATAGAAGATATAAGACTCCTTCTATAATGCCAGCTTAAACATCTTCTTGGACATTTTGGCTGGGGTGATAAAACCAAAACGTAATACCTATTTATTTATAATAATTAGTTTTTATACCACAGATATGGAGAAAGGTAGTCCGGAGTATTTCTTCAGTTTTCCATCTATCTTTTAATCTATCTGTTCCTCTACCCATCACTCGTCAGAAGCCAGGGCTCTCATAGCTGCTGTGGCTGTAGTAGCTGTGGGCCTGGCTGGGGCTTCGTGAGTGACTGCTGCTCCTGCTTCTGCTCCGACTTTTACTCCTGCTTTTGCTCCGATTTCTGCTCCTGCTCCGACTGTAGCTGCTGTAGCTGTCGTAGCTGCGGTGGCGACTTCGGCTGGAGCTGCTGGAGCTGCTCAGAGAACTGGAGGAGGACGGACTAGGCCTGTAGTACGGGATCGGCCGCTTACGCGCACTACATAGAGAGAGAGATAAACATTTAGTGTTATATACCTTAAAATACATATATATTGTCAGTCCCACTTCATATTAAGTGTCTCTAATACTTATACTATTTTTATTTCATATGCAAGTAGCATAGTTACAATACCTTATTTCTACAGATACATCATTTTAGCTGTTAATTCACTTTTTACTCATAACCACAGCCCACGTACATATGGAACAGACTGTTTGCATAACAAAAAATACAGATTACCTATTTGGCTTGCAAAACACTGATATAATTAACCCCCAACCCCAACCCAAGGTTAAAAAAAAATAAACTCGCGAGAGCGAGTCAAAAGTATTATGAATTGCCGGTTTCCTAACTTTTCTTCTTAGTGTTTGTATTAAGATGTGCTTAATTATCTACATTATGAAGGTACTACTGATTTTGTTGGGTTTGCATGTTAACCCACAAATATTGTACAGTAATTATATAGAAGTTACACTTCGTGGACGGTTCCTGTGTACGTAGTTAGTTCGTAAATACTGTCAGAAAAGTAACGTCTTATTGGAAAACCAGCAGTTTATACGAATGGAATGAAGGTCCTGTTACAACTGTCAAGATACACTTGTGTACTTACACCAGCCAAAACTGAACGACAAGCAGAGCTGAGCTCCAGTACTATAATTCGTGAAAAATGTACATCCTTTCTAATGCTGACAGACAAACCCTAGACAGCAACATGATAGCGATGCTAACGACCCCAAAGCCTCCCCTTGTAACGCTCCACGATCCTTCGAGTCCCTCACTGACTTTTGATGCTGCATATTTATAGCTATGATTCCTCTCATCCTCCTAATTTTTAAAAATTGTGAAAGTACGGTTTCAATCCTTCCTACTGTTTGATAATATTTTAACTTGCTACATGAATTAGTTAATGATGCCTCAAACTTTAAGTTTCCCAGATTGTGTTTTTCTCCTTCTATAATGCTACCCAAAGTAATTCCAAAGCATCCTGTCTCACTGCTAGTTAGCTAGCCTATTTATTTTTTTATAGCCAGATGAAATTGTTACCACTGAGTTTGCTAGCTAAATCAAACATGTCTTTGTACAGTAAATCTATTTAATGTGAATAGTTTTGATGTTTTTTTTAATTAAATTTGATAGCCAATTTTGCAGTTATGATGGTTACTGTTTGGCAGACAACAATGCGATAATCTAGCTAACTAGCTTACAGTGTGGATGAAACTTGCTAATCAGTTTCCCAATTTAAAGGAGTTAACGAGTTGATATGGGTGGCCAGAGAAACTGACTATTAGAATAGAATACTCCTTTATTGTCACATATACATATACAAGTACAGTACAGTGAAATTGATTCTTTGCATATCCCAGCATGTTGGTAA
>JAOUQW010000028.1:5098725-5123718 GCA_028565825.1 Olivaichthys viedmensis | reverse complement strand
TCTTCGCATATCCCAGCATGTTGGTAAGCTGGGGTCAGAGCGCAGGGTCAGCCATGATACAGCGCCCCTGGAGCAGGCAGGGTTAAGGGCCTTGCTCAAGGGCCCAACAGTGGCAGCTTGGCAGAGCTGAGGCTTGAAGGTCGCACCACGACCTTCTGATCAGTAGCCCAGTGCTCTAACCACTGAGCCACCACTGCCCGGGCTCTCATAGCTGCTGTGGCTATAGAACCACTGTAATTAACTGACTATTTTCAAAAGAGGTAAGGAGATGCGTTTGCTATTTTAAAGGCTTTACTGAATTACATACTGTATCTTTGCAGGTAAAGAATCAGATGAGAATTTTGATATCATTTTGATTCCAAAACTGACAAACAAGGATTACTGAAAACTTAAGGTCTGGCCACCTAATTGTAGTTAAATTAAGCCCTAAGGACCGAAACAGAAAACTTGTTTTATCACATTTCCATCATTTCACATTTCAATCATTGTTGAGAAATACAATAAATAACACATGAATCGAATGGTACTGTTCCTTGCATGTTTGCATCTACACAAAATGGGCTGTTGTAATCCATCTTAAAAATGCATGCATCCACAATAGATTATAGGCGTATGTATAATTTATATGTAACTACACAGGTATTAGAGACACTTATAAGGTGGGACCTAATTTTCATCATTAATTTATTTGTGATAGAGACACAGGTAATGGTTTGAAAAGGATGCTGTCAGAGTGAGCCATAGTGCTGAGTAAAAAGACAGTGAGTGGCTGTGCGTGTTAATGAGGGTTAATGCATTCACCCTCCGTAGGTGTCACTAGTTCTTTAAATAGACAGATATATATGTGTAATTTGTTAATACTGTATGCTTAAACAACACCCACACACATAACCATAACCGTACACATACACACACATACACACTGTATGTCACCTCGAACCACCCACACCACTCATGTTGCTGGCAAACTTGGAGCTGTTAACTGGCACAGATTGAAATCCTTAAAAGAGGCGAGTTAGAAAGAAAAACCGACTCAGGGTTTATCAAGGGGTTTCTACTGTATGATAATACTTCAAGATTATCATATACCAATTGTGGGTATAAAAAAAGAAAAAATAAGAAGAATCATTGGCTTTACTTTATATGTGTATTTCATTAAATTTCATTTACATTTCTACAGATTATGTTTCTAATTCATTTATGCGTGCATGTCCATTGGAAACTTTCAGTTTGAATGTGTGCATTTAAATTTCAAAACTTCAGAATATGCATTTAAAATATGGCTACTCTATTCCTACTTATTCTATTATATTATATAAATGGGAGAGAAATCATTAAACAATACAAAACCTCTTGATTTCACCTTTATCAGTTAAGCATGTTGTAACATTAGTATTTATCAGATGCCAGTAACCACTGTAGTATATTTGATTAGAGAGAGAAAAGAAGACAGGGTTAGGATGCGGGGTTTGTACTATAGGGACATTGTCTGTGTGCCGCTGCTTCACCAAACAGGTTCACAAGGAGACGAGGCCTAGGAGAGTCCTGCTGCTCGGCAACAGTTACCACGGTAACCCTGCCTCCACGTTCCGATGCCTGAAGTCTTCCGAGCACCTTCGTACAGGAGTGAAAGAGTGAGCTTGCCAAATTCACCCGCGATGATCCAGGAACACATGCAACAAATCTCAGTATGAACATATTGCAGAATGTGTGTGCTGTTTTACCAGGGGCAGTTTGTTCACCTTGATTGGCAACTAAACAAAAAGCTAATTATATTAGCTATTACCATGAATGTAAGTAATTTAATGATTACCATACCAGAGCAATGGAATTTTTTGGTATATATTATATATGTGATGCAATTTTACTGTATGACTGGAAAGCCAGCAGTAGACAGAGTGGCCATTAGATGTCAGTGTATGTGCCCATGATACAATGATACAATTGCAAGGTTTATTAAGGGAACTGTTACCAGCAACTGTTGCCTGAACAGGTTGTTACGGAAAAGAATCCGGGAACAGATACAAATACATTGGCACCACCTTTTAGTGGAAAAATTTCTGTCTCTGACCAATTCAAGACCAGAATTTCATTGTGTGACTATTTTCAATCCAGGTTATTTGGCAAAATATGCTGCCATCCAACGTTCCTGGGCTGAAGAGAACAAAACTATTTTAATATCTGTATTCTATGTTTAGTCAGTTTTTAAAGTATCTCTAAACATGTCATTTGAAATCATTAAAAATAATGATTTAATAATAATAATAATTCAATGGAAAAATGTTAATTTAGAGAAATTCAAGAGAAATTTACCATTTTAATGATCACAATTTTAAGTCCAGAGGTATTTTCAATCTTAGAACTACTATTCTAACAAAACTGGAGTGAATTGGAATGATCAGTACTATTTCAGTTGAAAATTAAATGATAAGCTGGCTAGTTAGCAACTGACAAGCACTAACTAGTTAGTCAGGGAGTTAGCTTAGTTATCTAGCTAGCCAAGTCTTCATTCATTAAATGTTTCCATTTAAGAAATTATTAATCTCTTCCCCTTAAACTTTTAAATGGTCATAACTTGCTTTCATTGATACTGATATGATTATTTTATGATTTTGATAGTTGATAGTTGTCAGTTGCTCATAGTCATTGCTAGCAACTTAAGTTACTGATAATATTTCCTGGCAATGTTACCTCAAAAAGCTGCCACAGCATTTTGTTCTTTGGACAATACCAGCCTTACTATAACAATGTTCTTATACACTCTCAGAAAAAAAGGTACTGAACTGTACCGTTCCTTGTCACTGGGGTGGTACCCTCAAGGGTACATCTTTTGTACCTTTAGTATGTATCTTTTACCTGGAAATGTGAATATAGTGTTCCTTTAAACATAATTAAAGGTACATAATTAGACCTTAAGGGTCACTCTTGTACCTTTTAATTCGCTTTTAGAGTAAAGCTTTAAGGGTACAATACAGGTACAAGATACATCCTAAAGATACAAAAGCACCCAGCGACATGAAAAGGTACAGTTTAGTACCTTTTTTTTCTGAGAGTGTATTATCTGAGTGAATCAAAGACAAATGACTTCATCACCTGAATATCATGTTTGGAAGTTTGAAACAGTTTACACAGAACTCATATCTTTCAATCATGATCTCAGACGTAATAGGAAAGTGGTGTGACCCCAGGAGGTTGCTGTAAAAAAGTTGGTTCTCAGTTTGCTATAGTGTAAGCGGGGAGGATGGGTGCGTACCTGGTGATTCTGCGAGCCTCCATAAAGCTGGGCGAGTCTCTCCTCCTTTTACGAATGGGAGAATAGCTTCGGGAGCGTCTGCGAGTTCTCTCGGCATCGGAGTAGTGAGGACTGTCCCTCTCCCTATACAAGCACACAGGCGAGGTGATGATTATAAGTGTGTGCCCACATACTCTTGACATGGGTCCCCAAAAGGTAGGAATTCATGCTGATATTTTGAGGACAATGAAGAGCTACAGTAAAGTGTAAAAAGGTCCTCTCAAAGACAGGACTTTTTTTGTTGTTGTTGTTTTTTTACACCAAATGCTTTCACGTGACAAACTAAAAGACCCAAAAGTATTTAGCTGGATTAATATACACTTCAATTGATAAACCCTAATAATATTGCACTACAAGACTTTGTATGAGTGTGGTGTATGTGTTGCGTGTTTGTCATTTGGCCCACCTTGTAGTCACATAACACAATCTGTATAATCTTGTGTGTGTGTGTGTGAGTATATGCATGTTTGTATTTGTGTGATGTGATATAGGTATAGACTTGCAAGGACATCGATACACTGTTTATAATTGACTGAGTAAGTAGGCGTGTACCTGGAATTGTTCTGCCGTGTATGTGGGGACTTGGTCTTGCTTTGTGTGTGCTCTCTTGATTTGGAGCGTGAAGAGGAGTGAACGCTGCTCCATGAGCTGCTTCGCTGTTGTAGGCTCGATTTGCTCTTCTTGCGGCCCGATGTGCGGCGGTGTCGACCCGGTGACGCTGACGCAGTGCGCTGTCGGTTTACGGCCCTTCCATGGTGGTGCCTCTTTGATGAATGAGACCCTTTTGCTCTGCTAAGAAAGAGCGGGAATATGATTCAAATGTGAGTCCAGTCACCTTGACTTTACTACAAGCAGTTTTTAAAAAGATCTGGATGACTGAAAACCTTCATATTATTTACAGTATAATATACACCAAAATACACATCCTGGTCTATTTAGATCTCCTGTCTGTTGATGGCCAAAGAATATATTACTAGGTCTCACTTCTTCGGATGTGTGCCTTTGACTTTAGACTGGGGATCGAGTTGGGAGTCACTGCTATGGCCGGGAGAGAGGCAGCTCTTGTCCTGTTCCCGCTGCCGTCCTCCCCGTTTTCCTGATGACTCAGAAGACAGCTTGACACCCCGCTGCTGCCTCTCCTCTGCCTTTCCTGCCTCTCTGATCTGGACATGTGCTGGCTGTCGTCCAGGGCTCCTACAGGGGGCGCTGTGGCTCTTTGCTTCCCTTACATTAGGAGACGTATGCCTCTGCACTTCACTCGGTGAGGATGAAGCCAATAACCGTAGCTTCTGTAAATGCATAATAACCAAAAAAAAAGAAAAAAAAAAGAAAAAAAAATGACACAAATATACAGAAATTAGAATCTTTTTCACCCGGGTGAGTGCGATGGTGTACTTGCCAAAAAAAGGGTAAATATCTAAAAAGAAAAGAGCTAGGAGTTTTCTCAATATGGCTTATAGACAGTCCTCTATGGTGCAGCGCATGCAATACTTGGCATGCAAAACCATAATGAGCTGGAAATTATAATCCCGAAAGAAAAGAAGAGGAAAGAAGGGAAAATATGTAAAAACTGTAAAACAAAATAAGATTAGGAGAACAGAGAGTGAAAAGAGAGAGCAAAAGAGACCGAAGAGCTGAGTGGAAAAGGAGGACTTTGTCAAATTTAAGAAATGGCTAGAAACAGAAAAAGTGGAAAATAAAAACTAGAAGAAAAAAAAATCAGACAACTTGACGGAACATCACAGAAATGGAAGGAACAAAATAAAGATTCACAATTATAGAGTCACTCGAATTAGAAAACAATTGGTCTTCTACTCAATAGTAAATTTCTGCTTGTGGATTGCTTTTCCTGCAGACAATTGCTGAGATGTGAACAGCGACCCATTTCCTGTTTTTTTTTTAATTTTTTTATGGCTACTCTGTTTTAACTCCCTTTTGGTTAACATCCACTTACCAATAAAGTGGTATTCCCTCCTTTAGTAGGTAAGGTATGAAGAGAAGGGAAAAGTGGGGCAACATAAGTGCATCATTAGATTCACAAAATGCAAGAGAAAAAGACACAACACCCTTCCCTGGTAGTGAGCATGAGACAATACATGAAATCAAACTCAAAAAGACACACCAAATGAAAAAAATAAAAATAAATATTGATTAATCATTTAGGCCTAAAGAAAAGTAAAGAAAATGTGGGCTGGGACACTCTTTTAAACATCGCTTTCAAAATAGCAAGTGATTCTGATAATTTGATATAGGCAGATATACTAAGAGTCAAAAGTTGAGGTGATTTTGCACAGGGAGCTATCAGCTGATATTCAATTGATGTTACTGTCAGCGAAGCAAGCATGCATGCAACTTTGACCACTTATTTATTTTAGCTATATAACTAAACAGATACCAGAAACTGGCCTCTTTCGTATTTTGAAATGTTCAACAGATGCAAGGACTTGGCTTTTTCTGCATGCTCAGAATATTCAGGGGACTCGCACCAGAGCTCATAACAGTTTTTTTCCTTAAATGTTTGCTGTCATACATTTGTTCAGGCTCCAGGCTTTGCAGCAATGCAAATTGCAGTGCATTAAGCAAAATAACATCTAAAATGCTCTCTTTGACCACCAGAAAAATATAGAATTACTCTGGGTGGTGGTGGGTGATATGACAAAAAGATAATATCATGATACTTAAAGACTTTTACACAATACACATAATGATATTTAGTTCTTCTGTGGTCTGCTTGAAACAGACAAAGAATTCTATGTAACAAAGAACAGACCAAATAATTTAATTTATTCGTTTTACAAATTGTGTGGTCTGTTCTTTGTGTACCCGCATTAATGAATTCGATTACTAAAATATATATAAAATGGGCTAACTGTCGATCAGCCGCTTGTTCCTACGTAGCTTTAATGTGATAATGTGACAAAACTGGTTGTTTTTAACAAACTCTCTGTGATTCATCTAAATCTCTCATTTTAATAAAACATGTAGTTGGTCAGCATTGTAGAAGTAGTGACAATATCCACGATATGCTCCGAAAAATGTATTATTATTAATTTCTCGCAGTAATTATAGCACAGAATTATATTGCCCACCCATACATTATTTATTAATAAAGAAACATAATTATTAAAGCTCTAAAGCTTTTAAGACTAATTAACATCAAAATTCATCCTTAGAACCTAAGACACACACACATCCTCAGACTTTGGATGCAAGGATTTCAGTTTTGTAGCTTAAGAAATAAAATGTGAAACAAAAAGGTATAAAACATTAATGATCAAACAATCATAAGACGAATGTACTATATCACCAAGAGACAAAAGGGATGCGGCACAGACATGAATGCATTCTAGTCAAACAAAAGAAGAACGGAGACAATAAATGGACTTGAGGGGAGGGCAGTGTACTGACGACTTCAGCATTAGAGCAAAGCTAAATTTTAATGTTGGAAAACAAGGTTGAAATACTGAATAAAATAAGAGAAGAACATATTACTAAGAAAGGAAAGCGAAAAAACAATGAAAAATAATCCGCCGACGTTTTTTTTTTTTTCATCATAGATAAAATGAGAAGAAAGAGAGAGAAACAGTCAAGCTAGGGTGCTTGTCACATTCTCATCTGCATAGAGACCACGTGCGTAGGCAGAGCATTACCTACCTTCCATTTCAATCAGAGACACGTATGCAATATTGACAGAACGAGAAAGGAAGAAAAAAGGAGGGGGGAAAGGAGAAAGGAAAATTCTCCGCAGCGAAATGGGAAAAAGACAATGAGTTCTTTTTAGTATCCCAGCTAAGTATTTGGTCTACAAACTCAAAAGGAGACCAAACCAACCAAAAAATCAGCCAAAATAAAGTTGACAAATGAGTGAGAACCAAACATAACCCAAAAACAACTGAAATCTACATGAATTGCTGTCTTTTTCGCTTGGACACATGTACAGCCACGTAGTAATAAAGGTTAGGAGGATTAGGGCATCTAGATTACAATCAAATGAGAGACAGAAATCAAACCCATCGTACAAATTGATCCTGCGAGAAGGAATGGAGAAGGGAATGAACATGCACACTGTGGTCGATGGGGCAGAAAGCATGTCAGGACGACAGAGAAGAGAGCCACACACACCACGGATGGATAGGAGGAGGTGGGGGGTGTCGAGTGCTAGGATGGAGAACTAAAGTCAGCACATTTAAAAGGGACCCCAGTCACATTTCAGGGATTTGTTTTTAGACTAGCACATATTCTCATGTTCTGTATTAGTATACTGGGGAAGTTCTTTAGGTAGAACTTTGCTCTCAGCAATTGTCAAAAGTATGCACACTTTTGCGGAAAAGTGAAGAAGACTTTTTTTTACTAGACATTTAAGGTGTAAAGATAGTGAGCAATTGATGTGATTATAAATGGCTTGGGTCCCTTTAGTGAAACACCTTCACTAAAATGCTGTCCTATTTAGTTTCAAGTTTTCCATTTACTCCTAGACAGATGAAGATTTAGAGAAAAGGGAATGAAAACCCTGTACATTTGCATAATTACTGAAATATAAACATAGGTGTTGTAGCAGGAAAGTCAGTATTAAGGATGGGTAATGAATCAGCAATCAACAATGGTTTTTAGCGACTGTCATCTTATACAACAATATATATACTATTGTTAATCAAGAGAGGTTTAATAAATGTCTAATTTTCTGCTTTTAAAGAAATACTCCATCGTTTTTCAAACTAATCTCTATTCACCTCATCTATAGCGGATGTGCGATTACAACGGATAAAACAATTTCAACAAGTTTCCCTGTACTGAGAAAAGAACAGAAAACCCGTTTACTCCAAACTCACTAATAATGGCAATCTAAGGGCAGTCGAATTACGTCAATAAACGTTTATGACAAAAATATTTTTCTGTTAATTAATTCAGTCAAAAGTATTTGTAAATTAAGTACTAAATCTGTATAATTTGTCCTTTCAGAGATAGGACTACTTTTTCAGAGAGAAGAATTTGTGGCTATGGGTTACCAACATAGTCGTGTAGGTCTGATGGCACGTGGATACCACAAAACCTTCGGGAAAGACCAAGTAACCGGAATTAAGACATTATCTCTTTGGTAAGACTTTCTCTCGTGTCTGTCTCTTCCTAAGAACCTATTAGAGTAACAGTTGTAGTTTTGAAGTTGCGTTATTCAGTTGCATATTTTAAATCTTAAATGTTTATTGACTGAATTCAGCAACTGCCCCCTAGATTTCCATTATAAGTAGGTTTCGAATAAACGGGCTTTCCGTTTTTTTCTCAGTACAGGAAAGCACAGTCAAAATTCTTTACATGCTGTGGTAATCACACACATGCTACAAATGCTACAAAAGCTGAAGTATTCCTTTAATGATTACATCACTCTCAACCAATCAACTGGACACCACATGTTAGGATGCACAGCCAACTGGCTAAAAGTGTATAAAGGGTGGGCTAAAAAATGACAAGCTTGTGACACTTCCCTTTCATTAGATTTTTTTCATCTAAAGCAATGAAGAAACAGTTTAACAGAGGTGACGCTGCCACCCAGAAGGTAACATGCAGGTCAGAGTGAGTCCACAAGAAGCAAGTAAAAGATCATTTTGAAACACCAGCTGTCACATTTTGATCAATCTGGAGAAAAAGGGGTCTACTGTGTAACTCAAAACATGAGCGTTCAAACTGTGTTGACAAGAAGAAACTAATACACGTACCCCGTTAACCTACTTGGTCCCGTTCCAAAGCATATGAGTGCTTTTTACACAAACAAGACAGAAAAGTTTGGGCATTTATTTTTGTGGGAGGATACCGCTTAAATTAATAGAGGCAGAAATTAAAAGAGAAAGGAATGATGCAAATAAGTGAAAAGATAGAGAGACAGCATATGAGACCTCCTCAAAATAATGCATGCAAACTACTATGAGGAAATCTGACCAGTAGTTTAGGTGGATTAATACTCTGTGTAGGAGGAAATTTCTCACAAATCATGAAGATCACAGTACTGTTCAACAGGAGCTTATTATAGTGGTAAAACACATTTGTCTACAATGCTAATGTATACTTTAGATATATTACACATTTTCACACATTTGGTCACTTCAAGGTACTTGCTTGCGTTTGTTTAGGAGGGTAAATGTTTTTTTGTTGCAATACATTTCAGCTTGAGAGGACAATGAAATAAAAGAAAGTCCATGCTTAGAAGTTAACCACAGAAAACATGAAAAAAGCTGGGTGGGCTAAAACATCTCTACAATCATAAATCTGTTTACTGCCACAGGTAATTTTTTCAAGCTGTTAAGAGTTTTGTTTTTCATTAAAGTTCATCCAAATGAAGTTTGAAAATCACAACCCAGGACAGAGGCACCATGGCCGTTCTTGAAGGCATTAAATCTTTCTTCTCTGAGCCACTTGACTGCGACTGAAATTTCAATCTAGCAGGTTTAATCTACAGTGATTTATGTCACTGTACAACATGGCATGTCCAGGTAAACCTGATAGAGATCAATGAATTGACAAAGCCATGTGTACACATGCCCCAATGTTTTTGCCATGCCTGCTTTTGGGTACCCAGGTGAGTTTTTCCCAGACATCAACAGTGCAACACTGATTCAGAAAGTTTAGTTCTCTGGGCTGAATTGTTCAATAGTACGCAATACTTCCTGTACAATACTATAAAATGTATTGCATTCGAGCTCAGAATTGGTAAAATGATTCTTTAGCAGTTGAGCGATGTGAAAAAGAACTGATTCATATTCTTCCATAAATCTAGATGTTGACTGAATCAACTGTGATTATTTTCTTTTTTGGTTCATTGTTAGAAATGTAAGAAGGTGAACATCACCTGCAGCCCATGATGCTTGCATATAAAAGCATAAACAAAAATTCAGATTTGTTATCAACAGAAACAGATTATCTGCTGTTCGAGTAAACCTTACCCAACTAGCACGCAGTCCAGCTGAGAATGCAAATAGTCACAAAACTGAGCCAAAGAGGCGAAAGCGAGATACAAAAATAAATAACTGGGTATAAAATCTAATCAGCTCACACAGATGTGACTGAAGAAGAACAATTAGGTCAGTTATGGGGGGGCAGGGAGAGACAGAGCAAGAGAAACCAATCTGAGTGGGGGAATTTAAGTGAACGGTGCAGTCGGAGGGCACAGAGGCGAAATAGAGGAGACTACATACATCGCTGTTTTTCTCCCCCTCTAGGTGGCCGGGTCCGAAGTGTTTGCCGTTGCGTACGCGCTCACTGTGGTGGCCATTCTCCAGACCGGGCGATGGAGACACACTGGGACTGGACCTCTTCTGTCTCTCCGTCCTGTGCCTCAAGTTGGACCTGTTTGAGCGGTTTGAAATCCTGTCGTTAACTATGTTCAGTTTTGGGAAAAAGTACCCAAAACCATATTAAGGATTTTTTTCCAATACGAAACTACATGTGTTTGGCTCAATTTCTCTAACAAACATAAAGAATACAGAGATTATGTCAAGCTTATTTTCAACTGAAAGTAACAAAGTGAAATTAAAAGTGTTTGGAAATGTTAGTCCCAGTCACTTGACCTCCACTGTGCGATCAGGAGGATCCCCAACTGTGAGTCTGTTTCCTTCAATATTGTTGCTATAGTTAATAATTAAGATGATTAGAACGTACATATGGGTATTTTAAAACAAATAATTGTACATGAATGAATATTAAATTATTTAGAAATGTATTAGTATAAAATTCCAAGCGTTGTCCTGGCTCAATGGGATATTAATTACTATGTAGTAAACAGAACATGAGGGCTAAACACTCACAGGAAAGAGATACGAAGAAAGAGAAAGATGTCCATGAATAAAAGCGACAGATAGTGAAAGTGTGTGGAACATACATGGAACATAACACACACGTCTTGTCTGCAATAAAATTTCACATTCCAACTTTGCTTTTCCCAGGGGTGGGTAGTCACGTGCTACATTTATTCCGTTACATTTACATTTACTACATTTAACTTTCTTGAGTAAAATGTACATGTACGAGTAGTTTTAATGGGGGTAATTTTTTCACTCTATTTTAAGTACACTGGTAAATACAAAAATGTACTTTTACTTTGTTACATTTGGCTATGTTCTTCCCACGACATTTTTTTCTGTGGCTTAATCCCAAATGGGTATATAGTGCACTACATAGGCTCTACAACGCCATTATGTTATACCCTATGTAGTGTGCATACTGCCATTTGGGATTTGTCTTAACTGTGTGTTCAAGGGGTTAAATAAAGAAAAACCTATTCCTACGTAAAGATGAGTTGAAGATGGCGGATTACTGTGGGCAAATAAATGAAAAATAAATCTGAAACATTTTTCATCTTCTGTCGTTCATGTGATACAAACACATAGTGTAGAACTAACGCTAATGTTCACTCTGTCTGTGGCAGTATAACATAACAGGCTCATTAATACATTTGAATACTAAATCTTTTCAAATGATTCAAATGCAACAAACAGTCAACAATAACGCTAACTGCAAACATGTCACTAAGCTAGCAAGCAGAAAATGCATGCATAATATTAATACATGAGTCTAAGTAATTTTTGTCTCTATTTATGTACTTTGAATGATTTTGATCCCGTCATCGTCCCCACCGCGCGCTCTGAGTCGTAAATCTGATCCTGTGTAATGAGTAACGCGCTACTTGAGTGGTTTTTTCCCGAAATACTTTTTTCCTCTTACTCAAGTAGTTATGTGGATGATCACTTTTACTTGAGTAAGGTTTTTGGCTTCTCTACCCACCTCTGGTTTTGCCATTGTAACATTAAGAAGACCCTGAATTAGTGAAGGATAAATCTTCCTCTGGTCAAGAGGTGTGTTGTTCAGATGGACGATGATAATAAGAGTGTGTGGAGTGGTCAGGAGTTTGTGTGTGTTTGGCATCACCTGCTGGGGGATCTGGAGATGGTGGCTGTGGATGACACAGAGGCACTGCGCGAGCTGCAGCAGCTTCCTCTGCGCTGGGGCCTCCTGCTGGTACACTCTGCTGGAGATCTGCAACACACACACACAAACACACACACACACACACACACACGGATGTGCAAACACATACACAGACAAATAAAAGTGTGCACAAGCATGCATACACACACACACACACACACACTAATGTGCACACGGATTTACACAAATGTGCAAACACATATCTACACAAACTAATTACCAAAACTTACAATGCAATTTCTGAAACCAAATGAGTGTCTTTGGTGCCTTCTTGGCAAAATGTCATCTTTAATATTCACTCCTATTGATTGAAATAATTTCAAAAACAAAGACGACAAGACAAGCAGACTTTCTGTCTTGCAAGGCACCTACAAGACTCTGAAAGTATTGCACTCAACATTTAATTAGGGTGGAACTCGGCAGAAGGATCCAGACTCACTTCTTTCTCTGTTTGCTCTTGTCTTTGTGTTTGTTCTTTGGAGTCCCTGATCTGGAAACAAAAATAAAAAAGACAGCAGCTTGAATAAACTGAGCAAAATTTGTCTCGGCATAGAAGCAACAATAAGTAACAATATGACGAAAGTGTTGAACTCAGAGACAGTAAAAAATAGGATTTTTTAAAATAATATCAGTCAGTATTGATTGGACAGATGGGAGTGTGCACATACGTACCTGTGTCTCCTCTTCCTCCTGGACCCAGATGTGGACCTAAGAGATAGATGGAGCGACAGAGATGGGGGAGACTTTTACTTAGGTTGAAGTGTAGACAAAAATGGGGTTAGGGGTTTATGTTAGGTTTGAAATGTGCCCTCTAACTCTAATGAGTCAATTTATTTACTCAAAAACATTATGGCAACATTATTACAAGCAATATTACTGATTAAATGTAACTTTATGTTGGGGTTTTTTCGTGTAATATTAACTTGTGTAAAATAAAACCATTTAGCATGCTAGAAATAAGAAAGGCAATGATAATATTTACCTAAATAGAGTTTTTTAAAGATGCACTCCTCTTTGTGATGTAGCTAAACACTTTCCATACTAATAGTCGATCGCAAGGAAGTGTGTACTGATTTTAAAAAATTCTTCAAAAAAACGTAGAATGGTTTGGATTTAGTCAATCTCCTTCACCTTTAATACTACATAAAATGATTCAATTCAAATTCAAATGAAGTCAGTATCATGCCTATTTATCTTTATATAAAATAAACTCAAAATTTAGTTTTGAGTGTACTCATTCTCATGTATTAATCTAAATATAAATGTTTTACTGAAATCTACTAGGCTTCGGAATTTTTTTTTACACTGTGGACAATCAGGGTTCTGACCGTATGGAGATCAGTTACAGTGTGAAGCTCAACCAATAATACAGCTGAGTGCAAAGGTTTGCATACCCTTAGGAGAAAATGAAATTTAATTTATACCAACAAGAAATTTAGTGTTAGGTTTTGCAGATGTTTCTTCATTATCATAAATAACAAAAAAATGATCAAATAGTGTGTGTAAGTTTTGCCTTATGCTTTGGATTGTTGTCCTGTTGCACATTTAATTTTAACTTCTTTGATTTTTTTTTAATTCTATGTGACTGATGCTATTGAGAGTGTAATAAAGATCAGAAAATGGTTCACTCTCCTGCTGCCAGTTATGCACGATAACAATCAACCAGACTTGGAGCAGTGTGTGTTTGTGTGTGGTTTATGAAGCTGCTACACACAAATCCTGAAGCAAAAAGGCCAAGCAAGTTATAGTCATTCTGTGTGTGTATGGGCACAAGAAAGTGAAGGAAAAAACTAGATAAAGCTATCACAGGTGATGGGAAAGAATAAGAATTGCTGAAACCCTCCTGCTGTGTTGCAAGGAGAGCGAGAGAGAGAGAGAGAGAGAGAGAGAGAGAGAGAGAGAGAGAGAGAGATTACTTCCTATACGTCCTGGTCTCTCGCTGTCTCTCTCCCCAGCCTTTGTTCTAGCAGAGAACAATATCCTGCTGTTTTGCATGAGCAGCTAAAATTCAACAGTCCAAAAAAAAGGAAACTTCATTTTGTCTTACTTGAGTGGTTAAAGGAGGAGTTCAGCCAAAAATGAAATCTACACAAATTTTTCCCAAATGTAGTCAATTGACCAAGACATGTTTGGTGTTTAAAGTATGCTTCCTTAATTTGGTACCAGAGGCTAGTGTAGCTAACAAGTAAGGGGAAGCTTATGGCTACCAGTTCGTGCAAACTACATATTTAAATCATCACACACTCGCCTCAAGAGACAGTTCAGCTGTCTGTATTTGAAAAATAAATATACAAATTAAATTGGAACTATATTATCATCGTGTGATGATTCAGATGCAATTTGCGCAACTTCCGTTAGCCAGCCTCGTAGCTTCAGTACCAAACTAAGAAGCAAACTTCAAACATGAAACATGTCTTTGCTGATCAGGGAAAATTGGTACATTCATTTTTAGCTGAACAGTTTGTGAGATCCAGCCATGGTAATGATATACAATACGACACTGTGCATTTAATTTAGAACACATTTTTTCTCACATGGCTGATGTGGCCTAAAGTTTTGGTGCAACGCTTCAATAATCACTGTAATCAACGTAAAGTCTTGACCACAAGCTTGGAACCACACATGCCTTTTCTGTATAAGACGAGGAGCCATTACAGTAGGGTCCAAAAGTCTTGGTCCACCACCAATCAAGTTATGAAAAAATAATACATAATTGGCAAGTTATATTTCTCAAACAAGATTCAATCATTCTTCTTTAATATAAGTCAAAAAGGGGTTTTTTTTATCTTCTAAAAGCTGCAGCGACAATAATGCATAATTCATCTGGGTTTGTAATTATGAATCTAGTATCAGATGTATGTTTTTAAGAGACAACAAAAAGGAGCATTAGGAGCACACATGTTAGCATTTGAATGAAAAATACGGTGCCTCTTTTTTCATAAATGATGAAATAAAAGCAGTCCATGGTTGTGGACTCAGACTTTTGGAGTTGACTGTAGACAGCTATGAGATAAAAGGTCTGCATTTTTACACAGACAGTGTGATGCAAACCCCTTGCACAAACTGTCCAGATACTCCTCTCTACTCTAAATCTTTTTCTCTTCCCATTTCTCTCTCGCTCTCTCTCTCTCTCTCTCTCTGTCTCTCTCTCTCTCTCTCTCTCTCTCTCTCCAGGGACTCATACACCTCCTCTCTCCTCTTTTCTCCTCTCTTCTCTCAATCCATAATTGATTGGGGGGATTTCAGCAAGACGAGACCATCGGGCCAATGTAACATCGGTGCAACATGAGAGGGAGAGACAGACTAGAAGTGGAGGAGGGGGTGCGAGAGAGAACGAAATGATGGCTCAAGAAAGGAGGGGGACGGTGAGGACTGTGGGTAATTTGTTGAAAGGCTCATTTTTCTCACTTTGAAGGTCACATGTTGTCAAAGATATTTCAGGAACCAGTTCATCAGAAAGAGAGAGAGAGAGAGAGAGAGAGAGAGAGAGAGAGAGAGAGAGAGAGAGAGAGAGAGAGCCCTTATCATCTCTCTTTCAATGCTGACAACCCATGTTTAAGGTTATTATGAAAGAAAGCTTTGTAAAATGTAATGTAATAGTTTAGGCACATTTCTAACCTCATCAATATTTCATGAAGCCAGAAAAATAGCTCTTGCCTTGCAGATGTTATTGTTTTGCATGAAAATGTCTGTTGCTATTTTTGTCAACTGTCAGTTAAATAGTTCCCATTTCCACAATAAATCTTAGTTTGACAGGTAGAACTTTATAAAATTAAGCACACAAAATCACAAATGCTGAGACTTAAAAAAAAAAGAAAAAAAAGAAAAAGTAAACAGTACTAAAGTCTTTCTGGTGTATGAATTTTGTTACAACCCTTGTGCAATGGAAATATATTACAATAAACTGTGAAATGCCATGTCAATATACTGTATGTACATTTTAACTATAACTATGTTCTTAAATGTCTTTTTTATTGTAATATATCTAATAATGCTTATACTCCTGTTTTGTTTTCAAATGAATGCTGTGTTTCATGTATCGCATGCACTATATGTTAATATATATGATTCAATTAAATTTATGCATAATCATGTGCATTGCAGTACACAATAGCCTACCTATATAATCTGTGGTCAAATTAAAAAAAATTTTTAAAGGGGATGATGGGAGATGGGAGTTTTAAACTATGGCACTATGCACTGTTAAACCCTCCACTGTTTTTTTTAATGAAAAGTATGCATTTTTTACATAACCTTCTTCTCAGCAGGTGTGTGTTTTACACCAATCATAACATGTTGGTTTGCCGCCATCAGGGCAACATGGTGTGTAAATCTTAATACAGAAATAATTAATATATGATTAAAATATCAATAGTATCATAAATATTATCAGGAAAAGGGGATGGCACTTTTACAAAAGGGATTATCTTTTTTTTTTTAACCATCCCCCTCAAATCGAGCCTGATCTATAATTCATGTTTTATATATTATACATTACATTGTCAATATATTTACCCATATAAACCATAATGCTTGTAAAATATATCCATATATAATAATAATAATTATTATTATTATTATTATTATTATTATTATTTATTTATTTATTTATTTAGCACTTTTCATTTTGAGTTCAAATCTCAAAGTGCTTTACATATAAAAGATCTGAAAGTCCAAACAAAGTATTTAAGATCAAGCATATTAAAGAACCAATGGACAATCACTAGTTAATTGTGTTAATAGTGCTCTATGTAGTGCTCTTGATTTTCCAATGTAGGGAATAGTGAATAGGGTACCATTTCAAACACAGTGTAAGACTTTGTAATAGTACAGTAGTATGACCACACGCACACACACACCTGTCTCTCTTGTGCTTCTTGCCACTCTTCTTCCTTTTCCCTCGCCGAGTGGGAGACAAGCTGTCAACCCTGTGGATCACATTAAGACAGAAACAGAGTCATGAGACACACAAAGACAGACCAAAATGTACCAGCACTTCCCCAACACACACATATACTTTGTCTTCTCCTACAGCTGTGCTCAAATGTCTTTGTAAATCTTTTTAAATTGCCTGCAGTTACTGTTTCGGCTCTGTCTAATCTTATAAAATATGTTACGACTCTCTCACTGAGTCACTGTTACCTGTGGTGCCACTTCGGCTCGCTCTCCTACTCTTACTGCAATTCATTTGATTTGCATGACAGCGCGCATTTCTCTCAGTCCCTCTGCCTTGATTTTCCTTGTTCCCCATTTTGCTACCTCAAAAAAAAAAGCTTCAAAATTAGGCATATAACTCAACATTCTGTCACTCACGGCACTCTAACTGCACAACACTACAGCACTGTCTCACAAATGTGCCAGTCAAAAACAGCACAAAGGCTGAGTCCTAATCTCTAGACCTTAAACCAGCACACATCTGGGACCTTAGGAGCAGCACTGCTCGAGATGTAACTAAGCTAAGCTTTAGCTAAGCTTTAAGGGACCAAATATGCAGTCAAGAATTATTGGCACCAATAATGAAAACCAGCAAAAATGTATATACAAAATGCATATCATACTGTATGCAATGAGTAATATTTTGATCTTAAATATAAGCTGTGATGCTGTATAGTTTTATTTCAACACTCTTTTTTCAAACATAAACGTTTTTTGAAGCAGTGCATTTTTTCCCCTGAAAAACGCTGGTTTCAAAATTGGCAACAAGTAATATTTGGTTAAGCCTGCCCTGAGGCGATAAGAGCACTGAGCCTCTTCCTGAATGTCTAATAAGGTTGGAGACACATGTAGGGAGATATTGGACCACTCCTCCATGTAAAACATTTCAAGCTCCTTTATATTTTTAGGTTTGCGCATGTGCTCCCCTTTTTAACTCAGACAACAGGTTTTTTTCACTGCTTATGTAGCTTTTATATCCATTACCTGACTTGTGTAGGTCAACAACAATCTCTCCTTTTTGTGTCTTTTTGTGCTCTTTGGTTTTCCCCATGGTCATCCTTCACAGAGCTCAAAGAGCACAAAAAGACACAAAAGAGAGAGATTGTTGTTGACCTGCACAAGTCAGGTAATGGGTATAAAAACTACATAAACAGGAAAGGAAATTTACAACCTCATATTAATACCCCAAGGAAACAGGCAATGGTCAAAGGCAACACTAGAGTTATTGGAGACTGAGAGCAATTTTTAAAAAAATAGAACTTCTTAAGGATGACAATTTCTTTGCCTTAATTTAAAATATTTATTAGGGTGCCAATAATTTGGCCACATATGTTTTTAAGAGAAAGTACTACTATTTAAAAAAAAGTCTTATAAGAATGATTTTTGTTAGAGGAAAGGTAAATAATTTCTCCAATTCTTTAAGTGGAAAATTTGATTTATTGTGTGTAATGTTTATTTTACACATTTTTCCCATTCGCTTTTAGAGTGCCAATAATTCTGGAGTTTTCTGTAAAGAAGAAAGCAGGTGAATAAAATAGCAGTGTTTGCAGGTAGACTGACCTACTGTGCCTTCTGCCCTTCTTCTTCTTTCTTTTTTTAGGCGGAGGGGAGGGCGAGCTGCTAGACTTCCTCTTGGCTCTGAGAGAGAGTGCATGAAAGTAAGAAGGAATACATTACTAGCCCAGGTATTGCAAGAAACCATGTTACTGTTTGTGATTTGGAGTGGTGATTTTAGGTGCCTCTAGATATGCTTATATCCAAATGGTTTGGTTTTTTTTGCAAATTTTGAGTGAACATCAGAAAAAGTCACAAAAGGAAAATGCAAATCATTGTGTGTGTCTATCAACTACTGTTAATTATGAATCAGCGCAACAAGACAACAATCAAAAAGAGTGACAGCCAAACACAAGCAGCCACGGAGAGGCCGGCAAACTAGGGTTAGGGTTAGATCATTTATGATCTACATGATCATTTATGTTAATCACATCTTCTCTTTACTGATGCTTTCCAACCTCAACCAAATGTGAAAGCTTTTTTTTCTTATTTAGATTTTTTCTTTTTCATTCTACTGTTACCGATCAAATTTAGGTTTTCAGATTTTAAAAAAACCTTCTGAAGAAAAGATCTATTGAGCCTGTGAAAAAAGTGAACGCTTTCTGACCTGCATTTTATAGAAAACAAAACATTTGTTTCCCTCTGAATGTTTCACAAATTTTGAGCAGATTTACGCAAAGTGTGGTGTTCCACAAGGCTCTGTTCTGGGGCCACTTGTTTTTTTTTCTTATATATGCTACCACTGGGCATAATTATTCGTGCACATGGTATTTGCTCCTACTGTGACATGCAGCTGTATGTACTGTATGTCCAGTCTCTCATTTTAAGCTCATGTAGATAACATTACTAGGACAGCCTTTTGCATTTTCTAGAAGACTGCATACTAGCAAACTAAACAGTGTGTCAAAATAGAATACTACCTGTGGTACATAGCCTTTAGCAAACGGTGTTAGCTAGCTAGCTAAGAGTTTAGCAGCCGCAACAAAGATTCTCAGCTACCATAATGACCACTACATGGTCATGGCTACATCACAAACTACATACTATACTACATGGTCTGTAGTTTGTGATGTAGCCATGACCATGCAGTGGTCATTATGATACCTGAGAATCTTTGTACAGATAAATACTACAGTCTCATTGTTAGCGTACTATTTTGACACACTACTTAGTACAGTAGTTTTTGGCATAACCATGGAAAGGCTGAAACACATACTTGAATATCATCATTTATTTTCCATCACCATTGCATCTGACTTTAATCAACACATTTCACCTCAGCAAAGCATAAAATATTTTTAAGCATTTTTTATTTTATTTCTGCAGTTCCCATTCAGGTTTTATTGTGCAAATTCAAAATGCCCATGAGTGAATTTACCCGCATTCCATGTCTTGATAATTCAGCAAAACTGATTCTCGCTCAATAGAAAGTAAAATGTATAGCTGTGTGTAATCCTCTCTCTCTTTTTCTCTCTATAATCATACAGAAGAGGGGACACGATGTGCCCTTTGTTACCTGTAGTCATCATGGGCGACAGAATCCTGATCGTAGTAGTCACCATGCCAGTCGTATTCTTCCTCATAGCCATCAGCAAACGCCTTGCCCTCGGCATCCTCTTCAACACCATGGGGTAACCCTGTGACCCTGAGATGTGAAAGATTAGATGTCAAAGGTCAGCTGCAAAAATACCTGGAGATCTATTTTCGCGATCACAACGTTAATCAGGAATAAAGAACCTCTAATTGCTCTAATAAATACATTATGGTACACATTTGCCTAAAATTAATCTGTGATGTGATCATAAGGGGGTCTGTGGAAATGATTTCCCACTTGTTCTGCTCACAAAAGTTTGAGACCACCTGTTTTTGTTAACTAAGGGCTATTCTATGAATAGAGATGGTGGGTGAAAGTGGGATAACTGAAATGTCTGAGGGAACAGCATTAGTTTGAAATCTAACAGTGGTTTAACATTTGAAATCCAAACGTACCCTACAATTAGTAACGTCACACCAACCACGTTCACACCCACGACTCCACCTCACTGCTCCGCCTCTCTGAGGCATACTGAACCCACCTGACACTCATCAGCTCTAATCATACTATATAACACTCAGGCTTTGATAAGACTTACTTGATTTGCAATTCTTAGCCGGTTTCTGTCATTTTCATGTCCCTTTTATTGTCAGTTATTGTTAGTTTTGTGTTTGAGGGTTTGTTTCTGTCTTTGTTTTGGATTAAAGTCTTTCTACATTTGCATCCCGATCCCATTTTCTTGGTTTCCTTGTGTGACAAGTGAGATGGTGGTGGTTATCAAATTGCATCCATTTTACACACATACACTCACTTGGGATTTGCTGACATGTGCATTAAGAGGATTAAAGAGAACTCTACCATCTGCACACACATCCTGCTTGTGAGTGTGTGTGTATTCTGTCAGAATACATTAAGCATTTTGTGTGTTACACTTTGTCCCTCTGGCTGTCCAGTGTCTATTCCCTTGGACATATTGGAGTCATGCTGTCCTGTTAGTATTGCAGTTACACACTTGCTGATCTTCATACAGAAATTTCACAGAGATTTCTTATGATGCTAAAACCAGCAAACTTGTGGGGCAGCTCGAGGACTTGACCTGAGGCTTTACTTCTTTTGGAGGCATAACCTTTTCTTCTTTTTTTCTCTTTTCCGTCTTTCACTCCCAGTACATTCAGATTTGCTGCAAAGAGCATTTTCATGCTGGTTCTAGCAGAAACATTCTTAAAGGGCTACATCCCAAACTACCATACTAAATAAGGTCTACATCCCAAATTGCATGCTACCATAATAAATGTCACCACTATTCTAACCCCTTAAATGCCTAGGACCCGTCATCAGGTCCAGACTTACATTACTCACTTTTAGGGCCTAAGATACTACATTAGTATATTATTATTCAGTTTTGAATGCAGCCAAGGTCCTCCTGTCTTTGTGCTTCATCTGCAAGGGTCTCTGAACAATATTACTGTAATAGCATAACCAACTACAATGACCTTTGCATCTTTGCAAAAAAACATAAATATCCTCTGGTTATGTGGCAAAATCTTTCCAGTCACACTAAAGAGTGAAGGGTTTATTTTTATAGCAGGTCGCCCTCTGGCTGAATGACTTCATATTCATCTCTAACTGCCTTTGATGCCCGGGGCATCCAAAGCGATGAATAAGAGTGCCAACTCAGTTAGCATAAAGCTCCGCGCTATACTGCAATAGAGAGAAATAGTCTTAGTATGCGTTTCTCTGGCTTTCTACAAATCTGCAAGTGTGCCATTATATTCGAAGATATTAAACTTTTCTGTGAGTTAATGCTAAAAACAAAAGAAATCAGAATTTCAATATAATGCAATAAAGCTCGTCAAAAAAGGCTATGACTGGCTTTAATACTGAGATCTGTCATCTCAAATAACTCTCCTGATTAACTGTAGACTTTCATATATTACCAATTAGGCTGTTGTGATCCATGAAATAGCTTTTGCTAGCTTTCAATGTGAATGAGAATCAAAACCAGCAGAGCACAGACATGAGACGTAAATCCAGTATTACTTTTAAAAAGAATTTCATAAAGTATTTAAGAATGTGTTTATACAGTCATCTCCAGAATTATTGGAACCCCTTAAGAAAAGTCACGTATTAATTAAATTTTTTGATTCAAACAATTGGAGAAATTACTTACATTTCCTCTAACAAAAGAACATTTTAACATTCTCTCAAAAACATTTTGCCTCCCCAAAAGGTATTGGCACCTCTAAATTAAATTTAAAATAAATGCAAACAAATTGTCATTCCTTAGAAAAATACTATTTTCTTTCATTTGCTCTCAGAAACTACATTTGTTGCCTTTGACCATTTCCTGTTTCCCAGGGGTATAAATATGAGGTTGCTCATATGTAAAATCTCGTTGTTATTCATCACCATGGGGGAAAACCATAGAGCTTTTAACACAAAAGAGACAGATGCCACCAAAATGTAGCGCCTAAACTTGCAAAACATTGGCATGTTTGGTGAAAAAAAAACTGCATATAGAGTATAATTGATGCTTTGGGGCTGTTTTGCGGCTGGTGGTCCAGGGACTCATAAATGGCATCATAAATTTAGCTAAGTACCAAGATATTTTAGTTCTAAACCTGTTTGCCTCTGCCTGGAGGTTAAGACTTGGCCATAATGAGTCCAAACCTACATCCAAATCAATACAGAAATGCTTGTGGGAACACAAAACCAATGCTTTGCAATGGCTATTTTAGTCTCCGGATTTAAACCTTATTGAAAACCTGTGGTGAGCAGGTTAATATGTTCTGCATTGAGGAGTGTACAAGATCTCTCTATGAGTGTCTTCATTTGTTAGACACCTTGTTAGACGTCATAGAAGAGGTTCAGTGCTGTTATTCTCTGCAGGAAAGGCTTCACCAAATAGTAATTGTGGGGATGCCGATAATTTTGAAAGTAGTGTTTTGCATAAATATATAAATAAAAATGTTTTAGAAACAAATATTGTGTTAAAATAAAACTTTACTATGTCCTTATATACTCAAAATAAACATATACTTTTTATTTTCATGAAGGGTGGCAATATTTTTGGAGTTGACTGTATGCAATACTGAGATAGTGCCATTGGATAAAGAGATGGTGGGATGCAAGAAAGAGAAGCTGCGTCTGGGTGGGTGAAGGATGTGATTATATTAAGTTGCTGTCCCACGGTCACTTTCGTGATGTATTGTTGCCGTGGCATTGGCAGGGCCACACGATGGCATTAACGGCGGGTAATTTTTCATCCACAAAACAGCAAAGTCTGCGGCCCGGGGAGCTCACTTGCCAAGGCCGAAAATAAGGAGAAGAGGAGGATTTATAGGAGTGGGATGCATGAGTGTCTGTGTTTGTGTGCATGTGTGTAAAAAAATCAAACATGGAACCACTCGTGATGTTGCAGTTTTTGCACCAGTGGTTTCCCGCATCATAGTACTCAAATATCTCAGCTGATGAATCCGGTCTGGCACTGGTTCCTGGGGCCGACAACTTGGCACCCTAGTTTAGGGAGGACAAATCACACATCAGTAAGAAGTGACAAGCCCAACTAAAAGGAAAAAGCCATAAAAAAGATACTGAAATGAGAGAAACCATGTAAGCTTAACAGGTTATGCAAAAATAAACCCTGATTACCTAATATTGAAGTTTGACGAAGTAGTCTTACCTTTGTAATTTAGGCCATCTGCGCTCCGGCTGAGAGAGAGTTACCAACGGCCTGACTAACTCATTTTGCTTTCACGTTTTAAGGTTTAAGCACATGGGACACACCGCAGTTATGCTCAATACAAATGATCAAATGAGTTAAAACTCATCATTTATCAATATCTATCTCAACATGATCAAAATATACTGGAAAACACCATATGGATATATTGGAAAACAAAAATTGGCTGGGTGAACTTGGACCTTTAACATAAACTCATTCTATATAATTCAATGGTTTGAGAAAAAAACAAAACAATGCTCCAGTTTTATGTTCTAAAAACTGAAGCCTGTTTACAGTTCACCAATAGTCCAGGTCACAGACAAAACCTCGAAACTGCTGAAAGTCTCCTACAGAACGATTCTAATATAACAATGAAAAACAAAGACGTGGACAAAGCATATATATATATATATATATATATATATATAAGCAATCAGTGTTATTGAGATCTTAAAGAGATGAGTGACGGCTAAAGATTGGCTGCAAATCGAATGACTGCAGCATTGCCGTTTGTGTCAGAATCAAATATATCTATATTCATCATTTTCTTCCCGATGTCTACAACTCTAATTTAATGTTGATTAGACGAACATTCTGTCTAACTAGCTCTTTAAGGAGGATCACTAGAAATATAAACTAGATCAAAGACGACGATTTTTAGGAGTGGATTATTTGCAAATTTGAGAGTAAAATCACTGCTCTGCGTTTCAGGGACGAGTCCATATTTGAATATTCAAGAGAGTCAAAAACAAAAACTGAATTGTAAATAAACCGTTTGAGTATTAATATTGGCACTTAAAAAGCATTTGAACCCACAAACTGCAAACAAAAACTATGTAAAAGATTATTTTCAACCAAATTATTAAATTATTATTTCTGAGTGTGTATTAGGGAGGAGTCCATATTTTTTAGAATATTCTAATATTCAAGAGAGTAAATTAGGCATTTATGAGTATTAATAATAATCAAATGAGTCGTGTG
>JAOUQW010000028.1:5047277-5057482 GCA_028565825.1 Olivaichthys viedmensis | reverse complement strand
TTACTGTGGCATTACTGAGGCACTGATGTGGCATTACAGAGCATTACTGAGGCACTGATGTGGCATTACAGAGGCACCGACGTGGCATTACAGAGGCACTGATGTGGCATTACTGTGGCATTACTGAGGCACTGATGTGGCATTACAGAGCATTACTGAGGCACTGATGTGGCATTACAGAGGCACTGATGTGGCATTACTGTGGCATTACTGAGGCACTGATGTGGCATTACTGAGGCACTGATGTGGCATTACTGTGGAATGACACTGGTTTTACTGTGGCATTACTGTGGTATCACAGTGGCATTGCTGTAGCATTAACGTGGCATTACCACGACATTACTCTGGCATTATTGTGGCATTTCTCTGGTATTACTGCAGAAATACGATGGCATTGTTGTGGAATTACTGCATTACCTTGGCCATAGTTCTGTGATTATAAAACGAGGTGAGAGACTTAAACAACCCAAACGATCCTCTTTCAGAAAACCTGAACAATAAGCGCAACATCCCCAAACACAGCACTTTAATTTATATTCAGCTTATTATATCTGTGTGTGTTATATTTACTACTACAACTCGACCAATGAATGTGCACAGGTGTGGCCCACGTGTCTGAGGAGTACCTACGTGTCGATCTGCTCTTGTATGGCCAGGTGTGTGACGAGCAGTGTGATGTGGAGCGTTCCCACAGGAATCAGAGCTCTGGAGAGACGAGGGTCCTTCTGCAACAACTCGGCCTGGACCTCCTCCACGCCCTGCTTTATCTGATACAAACACACACACACACACACACACACACACCTTACTGTTAATTACCTGTCTACTGAACGTATCAGTACTGTAGTATGCGAGTCCAGTCCTTTCTTATTCTAAATGTAGCCGATCAGCCAAGATTTGTTTGGTGCCTACAAGGTTTCCTTCTTTAGTTTTGCACTGGAGCTACGAGGCTAATGTGGCTAAAAAGTAATGGAAGCTTATAGCCACCAGTTTAGCATTGTGCAAACTCACAAGGGCGGAGTCTTTTAATAGCCATTCTTAAAATCGGATTTCTATAAAAACGTGTATATCATGATACATACCGTTACCGTCCAATATATTTATATTGTATGTATATGCACACACACATCCACACACACGTACACAAAATCCACATAAAAGCCCGGTCATGACTGCTGCAATGCTTTTAGCTTGGCTTTTGAGCTACAGTCAGCGCTCAACTTTTTGATTGGTGATCGGGATTGAGACAAAGTAGTTCGGCCGAGGACTATCTTTCTTCTTCTTCTCTTTCTCTCCGTCCTCCTGACTTTCCGCATCTCCCCTCTTCTTCCTCTTTCTCTTCGCCTTCCCGCTCACTTCAGGGTCAGAGACTGAAACAGAAAAACACAAAACCCACCCACCATCACACTCTGATTCTCTGTGTGTACCCTCGGTTCCTCACTGGACTGCAAACAGAACCAGTCCTAATGCTTTAAAACGCACAACACACGCATTCACACGCAGCCCAGCTGCAGTGCAAGGAGGATCCAAGCATCACTTGGCAACCCAACAGGAACGCTCAGTACCAAATTACTGAAGGCTTGGGCCCTCGTCGCGTTTCTCTCTGTTTCTCTTTACGATGCTAACAGCAGGACACAGAATAATCCTCTCACCTGGAACATGAGTTCTGGCCGCGGCTCCTCGATGAGATTGCCCCGACGTTAATAAGGTACGTGTCAGCTTTCTTTCTTAATACATCACTTAAAGACACCACAACTTATTCTTCTTGTGATCTCGAGATAACAAGAGCTGTTTTATTAATACAACAAACTGAATCACTAGACCTAATTTGACACCAATAGACATCTTTAGAAATGTTCTTCAAAAAAACCATCTGAAGACGTGACAACTTTTAAATAATTGCTCAATAACTACTAATCGCGACTAAAGAACCTGGCTTGGCGTTAGGTTTCACTGATTCTAAAAATAAATTAATAAAACGTACAAGGACGTATAAGGACTTTTTGGCATCCGTGAAAAACGCTGGTTTGTCGTAGGCGTCTGTGGGCGGAGATTTATTTATTTATTTTCTTCATGACCGGGAAACTTAACATGGATACCTGTAAGTGAAAGCCATTGCTGTTATCCTTCATAGAAGAAAGTGAAGAGGCCGTGAGCTGTCCTTATAAATTTTTAAGAACTGGATCGTAAAGCTCTAGGTGCGAGCTAACAACCGTGATTAGTTTCTCCTCCATCTTCCTCAACACCGATGTGAATGACTGAGGCCCCGCCCAGGCTCTCTCCTATTGGCTGATGCATGTACACGTCAAAAGTTCAACTCTGGTGAACTTTTTTAACGGACGATGGAGCGTAATTTTTACGCATCGGCATGCGTTGGTGCGTGCTGTCCGTCAACACATTGTTCTCTTTGAAGTCAATGGTAGTGGTGCGTTTTTTGACGGATACCAAACAGTCCTTGTGAATGTGGCCTAAATCGCAATAAGAGCGAGCCTGAGTCTTTACTGAGACTTTCATCCTCCATGATTTATTTTATTTTATTTGTTTAAACAAGGTAACTTGGCATATAATTATTATGGCAGTGGAGTTCACTTACAGCCGAGTTCCTTCCAGGCCTCTGTGTTGGTGAAGGGCAGTTCAGCCAGGAGCTTCACGGTGCAGTCGGGTTCCTTCACTTTCTGCTTACGTCCCCGTGGTTTCCTGACGTTCCTCTTCACCTTCTTCATCTTTTTACTGACTGTAACCCACAGGGGAGAGACAGAAGGCTAGTCAGTTATTTCTAAACTTGGATTGTTACCCTGGTTTTGGTCACTAATCAGTTCTGTTGTTTTGGATGATGGTTAAGTTCAGACTGCTTGACTCCTTGTTTGGGAGTCTAAATGTGTAAAATGGATAGATTAATCATATCACAGTATTTGTCCAATCATCACCGTTTACAATATTATCACGACTTTGTATTATATTTAGAAATTGGAGAATACAAAAGGCCTGAACACAATGTTCTGAAGGACTGCAGGTTCATTGGGGTCCATGATCACACTTGGGTTTTGTTCAGTACTGTTATTTCCTTTTTGCCCGTCAGTATAGGAGAGAACGTACCCATGACCTGTTCCATGTGTGCTGGTGATGGTTTGAGCTTATCATCCCGTTCCATGTGGGATTTGTGGTCACCGCGTGAAACACCGCTCAGTTCTGTAACAGAGTGAATGACAATCAAATAAATCTATAAACAAAGAAATAAATCACCCCTAAAGTCGTAATTTAAACCATTAAAAATAATCTATGTTGAAAAATAAACTGTTACATATTTGTATGTATTATTTTTATGCTCAAGAAACTACTAAAAATGGCATAGGAAGATCTCTAAAACTTTACAGGACAATAAATACACAGGACAATAAATACGCAGGACAATAAATACGCAGGACATTAAATACACAGAACGAACAATAAATACGCAGGACATTAAATACACAGAACAATAAATACACAGGGGCAGTAAATACACAGGACAATACATACACAGGGGCAGTAAATACACAGGACAATAAATACACAGGGGCAGTAAATACACAGGGCAATAAATACACAGGGGCAGTAAATACACAGGACAATAAATACACAGGGGCAGTAAATACACAGGACAATAAATACACAGGGGCAGTAAATACACAGGACAATAAATACGCAGCGGCTGTAAATACACAAGGCAATAAATACGCAGGGGCAGTAAATACACAGGACAATAAATACACAGGGCAATGCACACTAACTAGACAGGACAACATTGAATGGGGTAGTAGGCATTTAAAGCTATGTGCATGATAATGATGTCACACACACAAAAAAAAAACCTTTTCAGGTTCTTATAATATGATGCAAGGTTTTTAAACAAGATTGCCTACTTTTTAAAGAGGTGAAAATCAGGGGAAACTGTGTTTGTATATTGTTTTGATAAATGATTGACTGTTAAGTCTAGCAAAAAAAAACATGAGTTTCTCAAATCAAATATTTAATCTTTTGCTCTGCCGTTGCTTGTATAAAAAATCTAATTAATACAATTTTTTGCTTACTCCAAATGTAATCCAACAGCCAAGACATGTTTGGTGTCTAAAGTTTGCTTCTTTATTTTTGCACAGGACCTACAAAGTTAATGTTGCTAACAGGAAAGCTTAGTAAAGGAAATGTAGAAGGAAAGCTAATAGCTAAAGAAAAGCTTATAGCTAGCAGTTTAGCTATAACTAAATCATTACACAACTCAAACAGCCTCAAGTTATTTAGTTTCTCAAACAGACTTTATGTGGTTTCTGACACTGTATGACACACTGTTATCTATAAAAATGGTCAAAAGGGCGTCGCAGAGCTAAAAACAGTCATAGCAGCCATCTTGATACCCAAATCAAGACCTTTCTTAGCACATTGTTTGGTGTCACTCTGCACCAGCATCAGAGTCACATAGGAGGTGTGGCCTAAAAAGTGATTTTGATGGTAATATAGTTCCAATTTTAATTGTAACATTTAAATATTTATGTTATTTTATGAAACCGTTTATGTACAAATGGTATTACTGAGTCAAACGACATATTTTAAGGCGAGAGTGGGATGATTTAGATACTAAAATATTCTGCTGGTAGTTATAAGCTTCTCTTATTGTGCACATTTCATCTTTTGGCCAAACCATCACTTTAATAATATTGTTCTCTTTGAATAGGAAAGTTGTAGGCAGATACGGTGGTGTACTGGAAACCACGATATTGGATTGGCTGATTATCATACCGTTAATGTATCATAGCGCTCCCCTATGGATCTTGTTTGTTCCCCTTCGGTTTGCTAATTTCGACTGGTCCTGCTTTCCATAAACAAGCCAGCTGGAGTGTGTAAGCAGCAGCTGTAGGGGAGGTTTCACCGGCCCGCAGTCAGCAACCTCACACTGATGAGGAGCTCTTAATGAATGATGACCTCCTTCCAAAGCTCTTCATTTTCCACACCTAATGAGACTCGCTACAGGTAACAGTACTCTTTAAGACGGCAAGTGCAACCAATTATATGAATAAGGTCAACTAATTATCTAATTATATTAATATAGTATTTATCATAAATAAACATACTGCACTAATAAGTGTTACTCATTAGAGAAATATTGAATGTGGGTGGCAGAAAACCTGCACTTCATTGGTGAAATAATGTGTGCGCTCATGATTCTCACAAGGAGAGATTCATTGGTTTCTTTTTTTAAACTGTACAAATATGAAAGTGAGAATTTGTCTCCTTCAAAACCTTCTGTGATGATTCTGATTAAAATTGTAAAATTTCAAGTGGTAATGTAGTTATCATCTCATAGAGAAGAATAGAAACCATATTAACTTTGAAATCATACCATACGCTGCTGATTATATCTGACCCAAAACCTCTTACTGAAGATTATTAATATTAGATTTTGGGCTTTAACTTTTGATCTCTCGCTCCCTCTTTAGGTACTCAGTTACAAAGAGGAATACTAATAAACCCATAGGAGATAATTATAGGCATTGAGAAGATCAATCTGTTAAAATACCATGAGATACCACGAAATGATAGAATGCTCAAACCATTTTTGCCAATAAATGGCTATTGCATGTGAGATTTAGTCCTGAATTTCGTATCTCTAATTGCTTATGTGATTACTATTTCTGACTAATCAATGTACAATAAGTATTTTTAGAGAAATATCCTTTTTTTGGTTTCAAAAAAAGTCTCTGAGGCCTATGTTATCAGCAATTAGGCGCCTTCATGTCATAATAAATTACGTTTGTTCTTAAAACATATCAAGACCTGCTTATCAGAGGTTTAATGTGACATCTAGGTCATTGTATCAAACAGCAAGGGGGGCAGTTAACTTCAGATTAAAATGCAAATGAGCATGGTCTGATGAGGTAGCTTAATTGGTGATTGTATGGTGAGCGTTATCTTTGATTTATGTATATGTATAAAAGGGTGTTTTTTTGGAGATACGGACACACACAGGGACATTTTTGCAAGCCAGGTTTCACTCGCTGAAGGTCAAGGCTGAGGTGTTTACACTTCAGTGCAGACAGAAGAGCGAGGAGAGAAAGCTCTGGCAGAATGGAGAAGTGTTAAGTTTGAATTAATTTACTGTTATTTTTATTTTGTCAGTTTTGTTGTATATTTTAACTATGCATCATAGAAGATGTTGGAGAAGTTCTTTGAATAAATTTGATTTCTTTTTATTATCCAAGTATCCTTACATACAGTAGATTAAGATCTAAGTTAGAAACAAACTCAGTAAAGACAAAGCTAAAACTGACACTGGAACTCCAGAAACACTCTGACATCTGGAACTGACTGGCAAACTGAGTAGAAACACTAAGTCTAACACTAAGTATGAACAGCAATTTACTGTAACTATTATAAAGTATGCTACTGTAATTAAACAGTGGTTTCCTGGCAACTGATGCCAACAAATACTGTAATTTACTGGAATATACATTACATTTTACTTAAATGTACACTTAAAATTTTCTCAACAACTTCTGTACATGCCCTTTGATTTTAAATGACAAGACTTGTACTGGTTTGTACCAACATTTGTCTTTCATGTGAAATTTTCAACAGGGAAAACAACAGATAATATAATAATAATAACAATATATTTATTTATTTATATAGCACTTTTCATTTTGAGTTCAAAATCTCAAAGTGCTTTACATATAAAAGATCAGAAAGTCTCCATTAGTTATTAATAGTTGAATGCTTATTCTGATGCTAACTCATTGCCAGATATTTATAGCTGGTTACATCAGACAACACTGTTATAAACCCCTCTTATGTGAGGAGGCCGTTTGTGAACATTTACAAACCCAACTATGGATACGTATGTCTCAATGTCTCAAGAAAAACAAAATAAACATGAAATGTGATTGACTCATAAATCATCACAAACCAGGGCTGGGCAAAATGACAATATATCAACATTGGGATAAATTACAACACAATTTTCTTTTCTGAGAACATCCTAGGTATAACACTCTACTTTTATAACACTGACTGACTCCATTGTTACTCACATTAACAAGTAGCTGGACATTCAAATCTACTTTTTAAAGTAAATGTTTCATTTTTTCTTATGTTCCTTGTTAAATAATTTATTTTTGTCGATGTTAAATAAAAAGTATAATTGAAACCGTAGTCCCGTAGTCGCTAAACCAAACCATCGTGATATATCATGAAAAGGTCTTCACCCATCGTGATATGATTTTTTTGCCATATTACCCGGCCCTAAACACAGCTGTAGGTCCACATGATTAAGAAATCATACTCATGGCGTGAACTTAAACATTAATTCTGTATTTTTGTAAAGTTACCTTAGGAAATACACTAAGCTATATAAGTAAAACTTGTTAATAATAATAATAATAATAATAATAATAATAATATAGCTCCCAGACAGAAACAGGGTCTATAGGGCAGGGGTGAGACGGTTAAGACAACGCAGAGTGCAGTCTGAGTGTTGTAATAGTCTTAAATGACGGGTCTCGAGAGAGAAAAAAGACAGCGAGAGAAAGCGAGAGAGAGAAACTTTTATCCTAACCTCAGTTACACTGTAACCCTTGCCTGACTGTTCCTCTGCCAACTACTGCCAAAGTCCATCTCCCTCTCCATGTGTTTTCATTATGTTTTCTCTATCGGCCATGTCACAGCTGTTTCGAAAACTCTGGCGTGCTTACTCCAAGCTCAACCATGTCCAAAGAAAAATTGCACTGCATTTCGTATCTGCAGTATCAAGTGGTGGAAGACATAAACAAGTTCCTGATTTGAGTTGAAATAACCTAATAAAATATTATTCCAATACAAGTTAAAGCCCATCTGTGCATATATTATATGGACTTATGTAATGTCAACTGGTAAATGTGGTTACATTAAGGACATATTATAAATGTTTTGGAGTTGACTGTTTCTGTCCATAAGCACTCAAGTGTTATATTTAAGTTTCCAGTCAAAATGATTGGTGATTTTCACTCTCAGTTCACCCAATCCTTGCAGTTCACACAGTTCAATATGCAGTTCATTAGCTTACCAAAGTAACAAGGTGTCAGATAAATGTAGTGGTGACAAAACCCTTTTAAATATAGTGGAGTAAAAGTTAAGGCCACAAAAAACTCAAAAAGAACTGCTGAATGAAGTACTTGTACGCTCCCCACACAAGGGGGATATAATGCTACACTGTATTTATGAAAAAGGAAGACCCAAGGAGAAATTAAGGGTATAAAATAAGATTAACAAGCCTAAATTTTAAAAAGTACGAAACAATTGCAAAAACTATAGGATAAGTTTGTAGGGTTCTGTTGTAAGGTTCTACATAGAACCTTTAAGGATTCCCCTAGATGTGCAAACCAAAGAACCCTTTATTGTGCTACATAGATTAAACCTTTTTAAAGACTATATATAGACTATATCATAAATAATGATCATATTGTTAATCTCCACGACATTTTCATAGGTTGTTTTATTTTAAATGGTTTGAATTGTAATGCGGAAGGTAATTCTAAATAACAATTTTGCAATTTAGAACTATGTTACTCCCCTAATATGTTTTTTTCTTCTTCTGGTAAACCACCTTTATGAATCAACAGAAAAGTATGAGTGGAATGATTGCATACAATATGCATATGATTAGCTTGATTATCTGTTAAATATTGATCATTCTTTTTACAGGATATACAAAAATATTACATGACATAATTCAGCTCCTACTTCTCTGTTGTTCCATTAAGGTGGTTATCGGGATAATAAAAAACATAGTTCTAAAGTGTGAAATTGTCATTCAGAATAATAATGTGCATTACACCAGATATATATATATATATATATATTTTTTATTATTATTTTTTAAATCTATGCAATTTTCCCTATTAAAACGCCTTTTTGAGCTGACAGAGAAGTAAAAAAACATATATACATTATTTTTTATTATGTCGTATTAATCATTTTCAGAAAATAGAAAAGTATTTATATTTTACAGATGATTATTAATATGCATAATTATTAGTTCTAAAGGTTGCAAAACTGTCATTCAGAATAAGCGTCTGCATTACAACTGTAACATTCAATGTTACATTTTTTTTTTTAAAAACAGTCACAATAAAATACAAATTAAGCTCTGTGGCCTATTTTATTTTTTAAAGAATATTACACTTTTATTCCGCCTATTGATTTATTGATTAACACATTGATCGATTGCTGTCTTTGACCCATGTACAGACAGAAGAAGAAGAAAAATGACAGATGTTGTTGCTTTGCAAAAGCGTGATCGCATGCTATACCTGTAAGCCAGTGTCATGCACTCGAACAGGCGCGTGAGGGTCGGGTCGATGCTCAGTCTGCCCGAGCTGAACGGCCCGAAGCTGTAGGTCTGACACAGCGGCTTGTTCACCGTGTCAAAGTCGTAATAGCTTCTCCTCCCGCGCGCCACCGGATCGCTGTGCGGGGAGGAAACCATGAAGTGGCCGCTGTGGATCACCTGCGCGCGGCGCACAGTCTCCGAGCTCGCGCCAGAACCTGCAGGTACCGCGTGCGGCAAGCCGTCGTCCGGATCTGAGTCGGACTCGGAATCCACGATCCGCGTCGCTTTCGGCGGCTCTGAAAACTTCTCCAGCTTTGCCATCCTTGCTCTTTATGTTATTCCGTTATTGCATTCCCCAGATAGCCAGCTCGGGTCGGTGCCGTTAGAAGTGCGTGACGGTTGTTCGGACAGGGGCCACGCCTCGCGCGCTCAATAACGCAAGCTTGCGTGTCGTGTCTCCGAGTCAAAGGTCGCAAGAGTGAGGCCGCGGGTGCGCGTGAAGTCGCAATTGGACATGGGGGGGCTTTTTCCAAAACGGGACCGAAGACGCCTGCAAAGTTGCACGGCATTATGTAAAACTCTGTGCCGGGTCAATCAGCTGGACTCTGTGGACATGACCTTTCTTAAAGGTGCGCTGCACGCGACAGTCCCTTTGACAGCGCACTGAACTGGGTGCAACCAATACGTGCCTGCAACTGCAGCAAGCCCTCCAGGGTGGAAAGAAATCAGGCAGGATCAACTGGTTCATGATAAAATAAAAATAAAAACAACCCAGTTTAAGAAGAAGAAGAAGAAAGCTTCTTTATTGTCACATATACATATACAAGTACAGTACAGTGAAATTTGATTCTTCACATATCCCAGCATG
>JAOUQW010000028.1:5033394-5044208 GCA_028565825.1 Olivaichthys viedmensis | reverse complement strand
TTGTGTTGATTGGTGGCAAACTGACCTAATTGTAAAAAAAAAATTTTTTTAACTTCAATACTGTCTGTCGTGTATCCTAGGCCTAGTGTATTGATCATTATGCAAATCAGCCTCTGCTCATAATCCGTTCATCACATTATTCTCATTTCGTTATCATTTAAAATAGTGGAAAAACAACATTAACCAAATGACAAAATAACTTCACAGTAAATGTGGCTTAATTGGCAAAAAAAAAATTTTTTTTTTAAATTTAAATAAAAAAAAGTACTACAGCGCGAATGACCAGACCAGCCTACAAATCCCAGCGTGCCACGAATGACTTCCGGCTTGAAAGGTTCAAAAAGTCGCTGATTGGCGGAGCGTCGACGGGAGTCGAATCTTCACGGAAGAAGAGTCGGCACGATTTGTTCATAACTAGCTAGAGTTTAACAAGTGTGACGGTGTTCGTTATGGACGCGGTACAAAAGCGCAGGTGTATGTATAAGGGAACAACTCCACCATGGAAGGAGACGTACAGGAAGGTAACGCTAATACCGCTGTGTGCAGTCAAGTTAGGATAGCTAGCATAGCCGTCTATGTTGTTTGCCGTTCAGGTTGAAGCCCAAATGACACCTCGGCTCCTATATTGGTGCACTACACTGGGTATGAAGTAATGGGTTTTCCAGCCCTATGTTGTGGACTATATGTCCATTTGGGATTCAGCCTCGGTCTGGTTAGCTGCACGCGCAGTTACAGGCTTCCTCCGCAGGCCTGGATACATTTGACATTTCCAGACCCTGAAAATGATGAAAATGTATCAGATGTTTTTTTGGGGGGGGAAAGTATGGATGTTCTGTTGTCAAAGTAATATAGACTCAAGACACTAATGTTGTTGTTGTTGTTGTTTTTAAATCGATTGTCTTTAGACTTTCCCTTATTTCATAGTTGCCCCCCTTTTTAATGAGACAGTGAATTACTGTACAAGGCTGGAAAGTTTAACAGTCATTCTGAAAAAGATCTGGAGTTTTTTTTTGTTTTTTTCACACAAGGAAAGATCAAGAACCTCAAGTTATTGATAAACTGACACTTTGCTATTGGTGTTGGTGCATTTGAGGAATAGGTCGTTTGCAATAATTTTTTTTATTATTATTATAATGATAATTCTGAATGCTCTGTCCTAAGCGTTGTGTGGAAAGGTTGAAGAACAGTCGGTCGCGGTTACTGGAGAAGTACCGTCAGATGGGGGACGACACGAAGAGCTCTCTGCTCGTCCAGGAAGTGATGGAGCTGGAGTGGAACGCTTTGCAGTCCGCCAACCAAAAGCTGCCTTCGTTGTGGAAGAAGGACGGCATCAGTGATGTATGTATATTTCATATCAGTTATAGCAGGGCCGGAGTGGGACTCGCTTTATTAGGCGGACGGGTCCACCAGGTGTGCCAGCAGGCTTTTAAAGCCCCTGAACAGGTTAATCCTTTTTTTCCTGCCTCTGCTCGATCCTACAGATGTACCAAGATGTGCAGGACTATGACGAACTGGCCGTTCTGGAGGAAATCCAACAGGAACTCGTATCTCAAGGTTATTGTTAATAGCTGTTGTCAACCATCTACACGCATTTCGAAACTTTGGAATTGTAAAACTTCACGTGCAGTCGGCTGACAAGTGAAAGGAAAAGCCAACGTAAAAGTGTCTCGTTGGGCCGCCACGGGCTAGAACAGCTTCAATTCACCTTGGCATAGATTCTACAAGTTTCTGGAACTGTACTGGAGGGATGGATCACCATTTTTCCAAAAGATATTCCCTCAATTGGTGTTTTGATGATGGTGGTTAGGAGCGTTGTCCAACACGTCGCTCCAAAATCTCCCATGTGTTCAATTTGGTTGAGATCTGGTCATTGCGACGGCCACAGCATATGATTTACATAATTTTCATACTCCTCAAACCATTCAGTGACCCCTCGTGTGCCCTGTGGATGCACTCATGTATTCAGATTTTTCCTTTAATTTGTCACCTGTATGTATATTCATTGGCATGTAAATAACATATTTATAACGTTAATTTTTCCCTTAAATTTCAGATAGAACCTTATAATTCCGAGGTCTCTGTGTTTATCTCTATCTGGTATCTTAAAGGAATTCTCCAGCGTTTTTCAACATAGTTTCTATCCCCCGCATCTGTAGTGTATGTGGGATTATCAAACAAGAATTATATTCCTTTAACATGCACGAATCATGTTTTTTATTTATTTTTTTAAAGAGGTTTCTATAATAGAAGAATACCACAAAAGCCAGCAATATGAAGAAAAGTACTTTGACTCTGTTGTTGACGGAATGGAGGAAGAAGGAAAGCTCATATGCCCTGTATGTCGCATGTAAGTAAAGAAGTATAGTTTATAACTACAAGCTCTTATGAGCTTCTTATCTTATCTAATATCAGCAGTAATCTGAATGGCACCTAGTATATCCTGAATGCAGCCTCTGCTTATGGTACTTTTCTGTATTGCAGGAATAACTTGACAGTGAACAGTAATTTTACATCATGTCCCTGCGGCCTTCACCTCAACACAGTGGTGAGTCATGGGGACGCACGAATAAATGCCTCAATAATTATGGCATCTAAATCACAAATTTGGTTATTATTTGGATTACTTGGCACTTTTTTAAGATTATATTATTCATAGTTCTATTTTGTGCTTTGTGACAAGTTTTTGTAGCACTCTTGAGTATGGAGAGGAATTCGTGTCACATAAAATGAAATTATTATGGTGGAAAAAGTGTGAGCGCTGCATTTCACATGACATTACTTTTCAATAGTGATAAGCAGAAAGTGTGCAAAAATGAAAAGTAAAGCCTTTACATGGTAAAAACGTTACATTGTTTTCACGTCAGTCTGCCTCTTCCCGATTTGGACTCGTGGCTGAGAAACTAGCCGGAGGTAATCAATGGAGCACTTGGGTGTCCTTGAGTGACATTTCATGACTTCCACTTTAACTTTTCAAGACCTTTTAAGAGCCCCTCGCATTAAACCTGCTAACTTTTCCTGGGCATTTCTCGTACTATTTTGTAAGGGACTCTTGGCTGAAAAATGTGCAGATCATGGGCAGATTAAAAAAATAATAATTTATTGTAACGTCACGTAAGCCTACAGGAGCATATTAATTCTCCGCCTCCACAAAGTAAAAAAAAAAAAAAAGATAATAAAAACAAATACAAAACGAATAATGGCTTTAAAAAAAAAAACCGCCAATGGGGACGAATGACCTTGTATTAAAGTATGTTTGTTTAAAATGTGCTTGAATTTCCATAAAACATGCCAGTATGAGAAGTCAGGTGATGGAGTAGAATCTTGTATAGACTGAAACATCCCCCCCCCCCCGTAATGATTGCATTTCAATTTGACACGAATTCCTCGCCATACTCGAGTATTAGCATTTGTTTAGTGCTTAGTTGTGGGTCTCTGTTATTCCTACAGTCATCTCCCACTTGTGATAGGTCAGTTGGTGAACGCTTAGTCTTGTACCAGTTGTGCCACTCCTTTAAGAGCTCTATGCTTGGATTAGGTTCTGCCTCACTGAAAGACCTTCGAATGGGCAGTACTACTATATACCTGATGTATATCTGATATACTACTGTATATTAGAACTCATTTCAATGTTCCCACAGGGAAGAAATATAACGCCAGAGATGCTCCAGCATCTTCTTGAGACGAGGGTCACAGAACACATGGAAGACTGTCTCCAGAACCCCGTATTCTCCATAGCCTCAATTGTGGATGGAGCACCTAACCTTATGATAAGCTGCAAGGTATCATCACGCTTATACGACTACACTTCTATTTATTTTAAAGAACATGTAGGTCTAAATCAAGCATTTTTCCATTGCACAAAGTTTTTGACTTTTAGGCACCAGAAAACTGGAACTGTGCCTTTTACATTGGCCACTCGTCCTGTACCAAAGTTTTGGTCTATCTATCTATCTATCTAGGCTGAAACATGGTATCTGTTGGACAGATACTAATGTTTTAGAGAAACAATACAGCACGTTGTTTCTTTTGCTGGAGCAAACATTTAATTTAAGTCGCACAAACGGTTTATGGCATAAATGCAGCACTAACGGAGAATAAATACTAGTTTTTCTGTCATATAGGGTGCGACTTCACAGAGGTTTTTAGTGCGTTAAGATACTTGAGTGTTATTTTTGTGTAATCATAATTTTGTCAATATGGGTTGAAATTAAAATCATTTTCATTTTTCCTCTTGTTATAGTTGACTAGATTTAACAACCCTATAAAAGCCTTTTTGTCAGTAATTTGAATATAGCTATGAGCTGGTTAATCAGACAAAAATAATTTAAGCACTTACTTAATTGAAGCAGTTCTTCCATGTTGAACTTAACAATGGCGTTGTATGAACCGTAATGATGTGGTTGCTTTTACTGTCATCACTGTGACAGTTCCAGTTGTCTCTCGAGTTGGTGGAAAACGAACTAGAACTCCATAAATGTGTGGTGGAAAAACAGCCAGAGTTCTGATCCTAGATCAGTTTTTCAAATGATCTGGGATCGTATTCACGAAGACTTATTTTACCACTTACCTCTCCTAAGTGGTACTAAAAATTTCTTCTAAAAAATGTTTTTTATTTATTTATTTTTAATTAATTAATTAATTTAATAACTAAAGAATTCCTAAGGTCAACCTTGATTTGCCGTAGTACTGCATTGCTTCTCTTATTAGGTGAGATGACGGACCGCATCCCTCAATAACTCGCTCAACGGCCACTGCAATACCCACACAATCAAGACGATTCCTTTTTAAAAGCTCGTTGTTAAAATATGTCAAACACATTAACTCTTGCGCCGTTAAATGTCGGCAGCAGCCATGCCGAATTGTTAGTGATTCCGTCTTAGCGGTAGTCCAGAGGACTCCTAGGTCACTAAGTTTTCACAGGTTTAGGACCTGCTTTTAGCGCTAAAATCAATAGATTAAAGAAAAAATTTGGAGTTTTTAAAATTATGATTATCATGCCCATATTTTTTTTTTAAGTTTCTTGTAAATCTGCCAGTTAGGGGCTACTTTTAGCCTAAATACTTTTTTTGTGAATACGGCCCGATTCCTTGGAATAAGAAGGGAGGGGGGAAACTGGTACAGGATTAGCTCGATTACCCTGAAACTTGAAGTCTTCTCATAACAATATGGCATGAATATCAGACTCTTGGAATAAATGCCCTTGATGAACTGAATACTGCTTAATTAATTAATTGAACATCCTTTATTTTATCTACAGGTGTGTGATTACCTCTCCATCATCTTATGAGTGACTCTGGTGCACCAGTCATGGGAGATGTATGCTTTTGATTGTTTATTTTATTTCTGTGAAATAAAGATATTACTTATTTAACATTACACACGTTTACAGTATGGTATTTTGCACCAAAGCCACTATTCGGGTTTAGGAGTAGCATCTGACGTGTTCAGAATGATGTAGCATTATTTGGTGATTTTAATGTGATGTTATAGAGTGGACTTGTCCAAAGTTTAGGAGTTTGTTTTTCTTTTTTGTCAGTTTTAGAATCTATGGGCAGAGCATGTTTTACCTAGCATTACATTCAAAAGAAATTCACAAAAAAATAAAAGTTTGATTATGAAACATTTATTGATACATGGATTTTTCCCTTTTAACAACCCTTTCCCAATTGTGAATTTATTTTCCACTTGGCACGATTATAGGGTAGCTCATGATTTTTCATTTTCAAATGTATCCCTGACACAAATTGAAGCCCAGCAGTGGACTATATTAAATTCTCAGAGATTTACAACTGGAAATATTTGTTTAAAATCCAGGACTAAAGTCTGTGTCCAACATAACCTTTTCTTCCAGTTTTTAAATGTGTCAAAATGTGTGTGAAGCTGTCTACAAGTTTAGTCAAAACCCACATTAAAGACTATACTTTTGCTTAAATTACTTCAAAATACAAAATAAAGTATAAAACATTTTTGCATTGTGTCTTTTTATTTTATCTGAGTATTTTATATTAGCTAGAAGAGGAGACTGCATCTTGAACATCAGTGGCATTTGACAAAACTGCTGAGGTCCTCCAGGAACTTGATGTACTCTTGATGCTCCAGTGCTGTGCTCAGCTCACTCAGCTCATCTGCAAATGTGTTGTCTACACCACGGTCAGCCAAGAAGTCTATCAAATGGTCATACAGTGCCTGTGGAGATGTTAAAGATTAACTTGCATTAGCAGCAGAAATAGCAATATTTCCCCACAATAACATCCCCCACTTACTATTGCTATTTTCCACTAATCTCGGTTTTGATACCAATGCTCAGAAGATTCAGATACAAAGCCCACACAAATACTATAAAAACCAGATGTAACCCACTCGAATTAGCCTTTAAGGATGCTTTATTAAAAAAAGAAAAGGTAAGTAATACACCCAAAATGCATGTTTAGCATTATTAGTTTTCTTTATATCCTCAACAAATAAACTAGGAAAAAAAGGACTTAATTTTGCTGCTGAATCTGCTAGGAACTGCTCTTCATCCTTTTGCCCACCAGGTGTCACTAATGTGCACCATGTTTTAATGCTGAGAGTAATTTTCAGAAGGCTTTGTCTCAATTGTTTATTTTAATTCATGTGGTAGTAAGTTTCTCCACTATTTTGTAGCAGAACAGCACACCTCCTCTGTACATATACTGTCATGTTTCATACAGCTTTTTATAAATAAGTTTATAAGGCAAATTTATTCTAGATAAGCACGCTTTACCCAGTCCAGGGAGTCCGTGTTGAGCGTGTAGCTGGTTTCTTTCCAGTCCTCATCTCCTTCAGGCTGGAAACAGACTTCGCGGATGGTGAAGATATCACTCTCATCCTCTCCCTTGCCGTGGCTGACCTGCTCAGAGACAAACAGCTTCGGATAGCATCCAATATTTCAATGAGCATTAAAAGGTCATCACGTTGGACTGACAACGCGTTCATGTTGGAAATTATGGTATATTAAAATCAGCAGTGAGGCACTACATTTCTTTTTAAAAGCAAGTAATGAAAACAGAAGCTCCAGGGAGGTTCAATGTCTTACCTCATCCTCTGGAAAATGGCAATCGAACACCAGGGAATTCTTTGCCCCCTGTTTGGTCACTTCAACAACGAAGTTAGGTGTGGAGACGATGTCGGGCTGAAAAACAGAGATGCAAAAACAAAAGTTGGCACTGTAGCAGCACTTGTGTATTTTCATCAGTGTTCAATAGTCATCATGAAATACAAGCAACTGAGATGCTGTAGCAATTCAGAAAAATGATTCACATCTAAAGTCATTTACAGCAATGTGGGTTTGTGTTTATAGTGGTGAACTCGGAGCTCTAATATCAGTGATGTGGGTTTGAGAACAGAAATCCTAGATCTCTTTACAACCACTTCTAGTAAACAAAAAAAACTGCTGGCCAAAAGGCTCATTTGTTCCCTTAATCTTAAATGAGAAGTTTATAGTTTTTGGAGCCGTCTGCGAGGCAAATCGCAATTATTGACCAGCCTTCCCCTTGCCTTGTAAGGAGAAAGAGGTGGAGCTGGGGGCAGAGCTAATTTCCAGGCCAGAAATATGTAAACACAAGCTATAATGAAGTTTTATGATTAGAGACCTAGAAACACTTCTAAACATTACAAACTACACCTTTAAGCACAAGTACTGGACAAGCGTTTCCTACTAGGAAAAGAGTCTGTGCACTTGTGACTGTAAATGCCCAGCTTCATACGCTTTACAAATTCCCTCACAACCTACAAGAAACTGCCCCAAGACTTCCATTATATTCTGACTCAATTACAAGTTACCTTGGATAAACGTATCTGCCAGATGAAAATATGTAAAGATAAGTGAGAGCAGGTTCTACCTCATTTTCCTCAGCTTTCTGACCCTGCTCTGGCTCGTCCTCCATTGTTGGGGGAATACTGTTGTTAACGTTGAATGTGACGGTCACCCTGTAAAACAAAACAGAAAGGCTTAGTTAAAAACTCAACTCAATTGAATTACTTATTCAGATAATGGTGTAACATCAGATCAGAACCTTTAGATAAAGAAGATCTGCTTAGAAAAGTAGAACTATGGCATGTAGGGATGTACCGATCCAATACATAGTACTGGTAGGGGGGGGGCCTTAGACTGAACACTTGACCTGAAACATGTTTTTAGGATTTGACATGTTTTCCAATCCGCTCCCCTGACACATGTTATGTGGTGAGTGCGTGTGATGTTGACTTGCACATGAACACAAAGCACAACTTGTCTTAACACGCCTCATGTGGATGTTTCACACAATTCAGCAACAGAAGTTCGGAGACAGTCAGCTCGGTTACCGCAGCCACGCCTGTATCGGATCCATATCAGGAAATCGGCCGATACCCAGAACTCTGATATCGGTATTGCATTGAAAATGGAAAAAAAGGGAACGGTGCATTCTGAAATGGCACGTTTGTGCATGCTGAACTCTTACTTCTCTCCAGAGAGGGAGCGGGTAAGTTTTGCTTCGGTGCCGTTCAGCCCAAGCTCCCATCCTCCAGACATCTTGGGGAGGGCCTTGCTTTTCTGGATCTTGGTTTCCTCTTTAATTTCGTCCGAGAGGAATTCTGCAAACGCTTTGTCACCTGCAAGACATCGGGAAATGATGGAGGAAAAAAATATATATATATATATATATTTGGTGGTGGCTTTCACTAAATGCATATACACAAATACTCATCAGAACGAAAGACGCGAGTGCGTTCCTGGAGTTGGGCATCATCTCTGTTCATCACTCACAAGGTCACGTGCATGACGTCATGACAGCGTGTGACGTGAAAGCTAGCCCAACTCTTTATTCCTTTTTAGCATTTATTAGTCAGCTGTAACTAAGCAACGCTAGACATTACCAGCCAAATGGTGTTAACAGACACGCTAAAAGTCATAGCCGTCTATTTCAAGACATACAAGACTCTCTAAACCTTGAGGGATGTGATACGTAACTAATATGTAACATGCGTGTAACGACAGCTGCCATGTTGGGTGAGTGAAACTGACAATTAGCTTGCTAATAACGTCAACGTTACGCAGGCACTGGGACTTAGCCGGCAAAACGCTAGCATAACTAGCTAACTAGTTAGCTATGCTGTGGACGGCTGACAAACTGCCACACACACACACACACACACACACACACACACAGTTACACACTTGAATTACTCCGACGTTACCTTCTGTATGAAGACCGCCACAGCCACAGGACGGGAGCACGCGTCTGGTGGTGAGCAGTTTGGCCCTGCTGTCGGACGCAGCGCCGTTGTTGTTGCTACGCAACATCCAGATAGAGCGCGTGAACGGCCGGGTCGTAGCCGTGGTTCTGACGAACGGCTCGGCGGCGCGACACACTGACGCAGCCGCGGCCTTGTTCGGGAGGCGAGCCGCGATACTAATAGCGCGTGTTAAAGACTTAAACATGGCTGCGGTTTCAGACCGGACTCCCTCTCCTCTCCTCTCCTCTCCTGCTACTCCCGCAATGAGCCGAACGCGCTAGAAACACGTGCGAAAAGGACACCGTGACCTCTCCGCTCAACCTGTGAACTCTGCACCGGAAGTGGATACCGCAGCAGCAGGAAACAATTTTTAAAGGTTGCATCTCAAACGTTCCCTTTACAGGCTATATAGTGCACTACATAGGGCGGAGAGGAAGCCGTTAGTTTGTACCCTATATAGTGCACTACATAGGGCGCAGAGGAAACCGTTAGTTTGTACCCTATATAGTGCACTACATAGGGCGCAGAGGAAACCGTTAGTTTGTACCCTATTTAGTACCCTATATAGTGCACTACATAGGGCGGAGAGGAAGCCGTTAGTTTGTACCCTATATAGTGCACTACATAGGGCGGAGAGGAAGCCGTTAGTTTGTACCATATGTAGTGCACTACATAGAGCGGAGAGGAAACCGTTAGTTTGTACCCTATATAGTGCACTACATAGAGCGGAGAGGAAGCCGTTAGTTTGTACCCTATTTAGTACCCTATATAGTGCACTACATAGAGCGGAGAGGAAGCCGTTAGTTTGTACCCTTATATAGTGCACTACATAGGGCGCAGAGGAAGCCTTTAGTTTGTACCCTATGTAGTGCGCTAGTATAGGGGGGAAGACAATATTTGGTACTCAGCCGAAGTCTTAACCACGTGGTCTGACGCGGTTTTTATGCTGAACGCCGCCGTGTGTGTTTGTGTTTGTTGCTGTTGAGAGGCAGACTCCAACTTCATTACATGTTCGGTTGATATTGATCTGAACTTGGACAAGATCACGTAAGTTTGTCGGCTGGTCTCGCGCGGTCATGCAGCTTTGTGGCGTGTGCAGTGAGCGCGTTCACAAATACAGATGCCCCACGTGCCGGATCAGATAGTAAGCATGCGCGATCATGCGCGTGAAGACGCGTTTGTTATGCAATGTCACATGTTTGGTTAGCCAGCTGGGCTAAAATGAGCTAACCTTCTCTGCCTTTGCTCTGTCCTTGTTGCAGCTGTTCGTTGGATTGTTTTAAGAAACACAAAAATGACGGTAAGTCTTTAAAAAAAACAAATCTAAATATTGTTTGAATATTATCATTTTATATTTCTTTTTTTCCATGTGCCCGGTTCCCTGTTTGATCTAGTTAGCATTTGCTTCATCTAGTTAGTCGAATTAAAGGAGTAGTTTGGCTAAAAATGAAATGTACACTGTTTTACCACCGTGAAGCTGGCACCCCATTAAAAAGAAAGGAAATAGAGTAGAATAGAAAGCTCCTTTATTGTCACATATACAAGTACAGTACAGTGAAATTGATTCTTCATATCCC
>JAOUQW010000028.1:5016418-5027582 GCA_028565825.1 Olivaichthys viedmensis | reverse complement strand
AATCCAAGTTTGAGATTTATGGCAGTAACAGAAGGGTTTATGTAAGGAGACGAACAGAAGAGAGATTGATACCACAATGTATCAAAACAATAGTGAAACATGGTGCTGGATTTTCAATGTGCTCTCAGACTTTTGGACCCCACTGTAGATAATGTACTGTAGTCTGATCCCTGCCTGCAGGTGTTTGGCTGAAGTGAGCTTTATCTGTTCTCTGCTCAGGTCAATTGAGGTCAGTCTGACGTCAAGTGCAAGGAGTCCAGACAGACAGCTGGTGTGTCTCTAACTACAGTGTCAGTCTGTGAAGCAGAAAGAGCAGGACTGGACGAAGGAGGACAGGGATATACGTGAAGCTCAGCAACAGTCACTGCTTCCTCTCTGTCTACCGTGTCTGCCGTGTCTCAGGACCTGCATAAATTCAGAAACACTGACGCCTGCCACCCAAGCCACCCACCACCAAGGCTTTGAAAGAAGACAACAGACAATTCCACTCTACAGGCCAAAGAGTACGATGCTTTAAACAGTGTATGCTGTATGACGTGGATGTCGTACCTGCTTGTATGCGAGTGGCACACTTTGACTTGATGGCTTGTTGGCGCCGTTGGTACCTGCGCCAGCAACACTGGATAGAGAAGGCCTTCTGAGAGCGCACCCTGTCTCTCTGCTCCTCCAATAACTCCAACTACAGCAACACACAATATGAGAGACATTTCAGCGTTCCTTTGTACAACAACAAGAACACTTCTACAGTGGTAAAGTAAACATAATCTGTAGCTAGTTATCTGTAATGTATATGCGATTACCACAGACCAAAAAAAATTCCTTGTACTGAGGAAAGAACAGAAGAGGCCATTTACCCCAAATAATGGAAGTCTAAGGGCAATTCCTTCAATAAACGCTTATGCGAAATTTCTTTCTGTCCAGCGTTTTCATGAATTCTTCAGTCAAATGTATTTGTAAATTAAGATCTAAATCTGTATAATTGGTTCTTTCAGAGCTGGAACTACTTTTTCAGAGGGATAAATTTGTGGTTACACATTACCAACGTAGTTGTGTGGGTCTGATAGCACATGGATAGCACAAAACCTTTGAGAAAGGCGTAAATACCTGGAAGTACTTTTTAAATTTCTCCAGTGTTGTAAAGTTGGAAAAAACTCCATAAGCACAGCTTTGTTAAGACTTTCTATCATGTCTGTCTTATCCGAAGACCTTTATTGTTAGAAGTGATGTTCATGGTAATTGTTTATAGATGACAATTGCAGTGGATAGAGATTAGGTCGAAAAATGCTGCAGTACTCCTTTAAGCATTAGTTGGCTAATATAATAAATGATTTGTCTAAACCAGAACTAGAGGCTCACTCAAAACACATTCAGTATCCTCCTAATAGATTCTTATATTTATATCATTTTAATGCTAAGAATACTGATCTGGCATTACCATGGCATGCGTCAGGAACACCTTGGTCTTCCCACAATGCACCATCACGTTGTTGTTGTTGGGAGTGGTGTTGGGGTCAGGAGCATTAGTGCTCAGGACTGCACTCAGAATGTTGTGTACAGCAGCACCTAGACTGGCCTGATCTCCATTCTCAGCTCCTGGAGGAAGGAACAAAGCCAATTGCATTATATAAACACAAACGCTGACCTCAAACTCAAACTGTAGACTGGTGTACTACATCTGACTGCTGTGTTGGCAAGCTTTAAACCAGCTTCTCGTTTAAGCCTCACTCACAGATCACTCATGTAGATGGGATTGTATTTTCATAATGCAAGCAGTCAGCATGTGCACAACTCAACACAACCCTGTGTAGCACAGACACAAAACCAAAGCCTGTTTGATATGCAAGAGTTAAGTTTGAAATTCCTTAAAAATGCATTTGAATATTAAAATAAGCCTGTAATGTTATACCGTCACAGCAGTAGTGCTACACTATTGGTTTGTATTGCATAAACCACGGAAGGTAAAAGCAAAGAAACTTACGATAAAGCTGGATTATAACTTTATGATGAACCTTAACAGTTTGGATTTGCTTTTATTTATTTAAACAACAGTAGTGTTTACCTGTCGCTGATATTTAGCTTAATTTTACATTTCTTCCATGTAAAAATCTGCCATCTTCAACTCCTCTTTACGCGGGAATATTTTTTATTTAAGCCCCGTCCTCAAACAGTTAGGTCAAATCCCAAATGTCTTTCTATTTATGATATATGCTCACTACATAGGGTATAACAATGGCATTGTAGTGCACTATATGCCCAATGGGTCACAATTTGAGATTCAGCCACAGAAAATGTGTGAATCCAATATGTAAGTTTTTTATATTCAACTAGAAAATTTAAACATTATTTGAAAATATGTAAAAATAAAAAGTATGCCATAAATGACACGCACTTATTCCAAGCCCTTTTCCTACATCAAGACATGCATGTTCCGATAAGACTTACGTCTTGCAGCATAAGATCTTAAACATACAATACGTAAATATAATGAAAATTCGAATAGTATTTGAACAGTGAAATTCGTTCTAACAGCCCTAGTAAAAATTATGCATATTGTGACCCAACAGCCTCTTGCATGGGTGAAAGACGATGGACACAGACCTTAACACTACTATAAACAACAGGTATGATGTATGCGTTGGGTGAAATGATGCTGTGTGAAGGTTAAAGCTTGTAAAGCCGGCATTTGAGAAATGAGAAACCAAGCCGCTTGCACGGAGAAGCAGTTAGAGCAGAATTTCACACAGCGTGGAAACACAAATGTAATCAAAAGGAAAGGGTGGATGGTGCATGCCAAAATATGCTACACACTCACCCCCAAAAGGCATGCACACATTTACCTGAGATAGCTAGCAGCCTATTTAAACTATGCCTGGTCCCATTTTAATCATCATATTTATTTTGACTTCCAGTAGAGTGGAAGAAAGGGAATACGAGTAGAGAACTGCAAATAAAAGAAAGGATGAGAGAAAAGAACCAGGTTATGTAAGAGGAGAACATGGAGCCAGTGAGGTTAGAGATAAAATGTCGTCTTACCGTCCTTATTGTTTGTCTGAGCCGGCAGCCTGGTGTTGGTGATTAACCCGTAACGCTGGACAAAGCTGTCATAAGGAACTCTGCACAAACATTAATTTATATGTGTGTATATCAGTGTACAGGAAGGAATAAATAAATAAATAAATAAATGGAAAAAAAAAAAAAAAAAGACTGCACATGTCTTATGAAAACATTTTGCAATTCTGAAATTTAGCCCTATCCCACCAAATCTGTGCCAAATATCCCAAAATCTGATTACCTACAAATTAATTTACAGTCGAGTGCACCCCCCATGGCTTCTGGGTGGAAAAACAGAAACTGTAGCTCTATTTTACAATTTGTCTACAAAGATATAGAATTCCAAGATTTAGAAATAAAAATGTGGGTGCATCCTGCAACAGCAAATATTACAACTGAGAGGATCCAAATACTGCTCAGAGGATATGAAGGAGGTTGGAGGCTGTTGTACAAGTAAATGATGGGCATACACGTTATTAGAGAATATTTATATTACATTCAGAAAGATGGATGCAAACTTTTGAACTTTAGTTTTTTTATATTTTAACATACAGGATTTGACCACTTCTGTGAAGTAACACTGTGAAATCTAACACACTAAATGTGTTGTTGCTATCAGTTAATCTCGTCTTTTTCACTTTGTCCTAAGGGGGTGCAAACATTTGCACTCGACTGTATATACACGTTAGCCTTTAAAAAAAAATTGTGTAAACCATCATTGGCTGATCTAGAGTTAGGACAGAGTGGTGAACTACCTGATGGGGAAACCTGCTGCGCTGATGTGGATGGTCTCCACTATTCCACAGGCCTCCAGCTGTGTGATCACCTAAGAACACAGCAAACACAACAATAACTCACCATCCAAACACACAAAATAAACACTTGCATCTAAATTTCTTTTAAAAATGACTGAATTTATATTTACACAGAACTGTGCTGGTACCAATACACCACTAGAGCTTTAATATAGGAAATACATGCCATCCACACAGAAAACAGAGGGGAAAAAAGTGCTGGTCACCTCCTCCTTCTTGAAGGTCAGCGGCTTGCAGTCAGGGTTGGGTTTGATACAGCGCGTGTAATGAGGAGTGGTGCTGTGCAAAATCTTCATCAAATTCTCCAAGGAGTTCTACAAAACAATTTTTTTTAAACAAATAGTTATTCAATATGACCAAATTAATGAAGCAACAGTAACTTTGACTTTATCACAGCTTATTTACAAGGGCTAGAAAAAAATAGCAGATGCGTCATGAAAAAAAAGGACTGAAAAATCACAATTACAAAAGATGTGCAAGTGATTTATATTGGGCTGAATGCTGTATCGGTGCACTTTATGTCATGTCAGTTTTCAAGGCCTAACAGAGCTTCAAAGAGGCTAAACGGTGGTTGAACTACAGGTTAATCCGTCGACAAAACTGCAATTTGTCGAAGGGAACCAATTTTAAAAACCTGCAAAAACCTGGATCTATGAGCAATGGAAACATAGTTTGATGAGTAGTCTATCACTCTTGTAAAGAAGTTGTTACCAAGTTTTCCTACGTGAACCTTATGGTGCATTTGCTGTTCCCTCACGACCTTCCCATATTCCAACATGATATTTACACACCAAGACCATGGCCTCCTCAATCACTAAACATCCAAATATCATTGCATTAAAGTGCAGAGTGCAAAGCAGATTTCCACCTCTTTCACCTACAAGTAACTAGAGCGGTGTTAAAACAAAATAATTCAACGTTTTTTAAAGATTCATTTTAAAATGCGATCTCATCTCATTCAGGACGTATTATATGCTTTAAAAAAGAAAAGATATCATGTAATGACATTAGAATAAACCTTTAGAATACACTTTATCGTTTATTAACGGTGTTCTGACTTTATTGGTCCATCAGTACCAGTAGGTGCCAACTGGATAAAATAGCTGATTGTAGGTTTTAAACCAGCAATTTGAAATGGAAAAGACCAAAATTCAGTGATACTGTCCAATGAAAGAAATTAGCCTAAAAGAGGTTGATTTATCCACACATGAGCAAACAAAGCTCTGAACAATGCTGGTGGTATAAATATTACAATGATATTGTTAGGCCTATGTGCTTTAATTCAAATGATCTCTTAAGGAGACCCATTATTTGAAATGGATTATACTGAACTTTTCATATTGATGAGCCATATGTAATGACAGAGAGAGGCATATCTGGCTCATGAGTCATAGGTTCCCGACCCCAAAACTAGAAACTGAGGCTTTAAGAATATTTCAGTCTCATATACATATACACAAGACACTGCTCTGAAGTAGAAGGGTTAGCCTAGTTCTCGGTATCATTATACTGTTCATTTTTTGTCCACCCCTGTACTGTTGTAAATATCCAGTTTACCTTGAATTTAGAGACAACAGTGACGACTTTGCTGTGGCCACGAGGGTTGTTTCCTTCAGTGTCCGAGTCTGCAAAGAGACTCTGCAGCAGGGGATCCTCTGATTTCTGCAGCAGGCCGAGGAGTTCGGGCGGAACTGGATCCTACACACACACACACACACACACACACACACACACACACACACACACACACACACACACACACGATACACAATATGCATCACAATATTTAGGTTTGCTGAGGTTTGCTAACAGAGTGCCAGCAAAACTGTTGTGATGCATTTTAAAAACCGATGATCGTTCAATTACACTTTAAAGCTGCTAGATGCAAGATTTGGGAATTTTGCCGTCTCTGGTAGAAAAGCGCTATTGCGAGCTACTCGCGGAAGAACATTTCGTAACGTAGGTTGTGCTGCGCCTTTCTCCAGGCGTGAGAGGCAAGTAATACACATTCAACGAGAATTTAGGGCTGCGTCCCAAACCACACTAAATAGTATGCTTAAATTGCAATGACACCATCGGTGTACTGACATACCATTTAGTACGGTAGTATGTGGTTTGGGATGTGGCCCAAACCCGGAAGACATAGAATAAAAACCTTATTGTGCACATTAAAGTGACTGTCACAGTTACGGAGTACAAGGTGAAAGAGCAAAACCTCTCACCTTTAACAAGAGCTTGTCTTTTAGCCGGTGGGCTCGCTACCATCGGCTGTTTTGTGCTTAATTGTGATCCCGCAGCGCTGCGTTTGTGAATCGCTGACCTGATTGCCGATGCCCCGGTCTAACTGAGCTAATTCTGCAAGATCAGAACACAGCACAAAGCCGATGGTTGCGAGCTAGCTGGTTAGCGCTAGCTAGCTAAAAACACAAGCGGAACGGCATCTCTGGGTTATAATGAGTCATCGTGCTGCTCTCGCAGAAATGCAGAGTGAGTTTTACAAGCTCTCCGTGTGTCTCTGAGGCCGATGGTAAGTTTGCTAGCTGGCTCAAAGACAAGGCCCTGAAAAGGAAAGGCTTCTCCATGTCATGATGCCTGCAGCTCTGTGTGAAGCTGTACCCGAAATTTACATACTTCGTTCGGATGCGATGACATGGGACGTATCTGAGCTGGCGTATGCGTTTGAAAACTCCCGCCAATTCGAGCCCGACAGCTCTGACTGCGACTCCAGGGCGACTCAGTGCAGCTCAGGAACATCATGTTTTAAAGTATTTTTTCTCCCCTAAATCAATAATGATTTTTTTTTTTTTCTCATTTTTAACAAAAGAAAAATAAAATCTTCCATGCTTTAACTTCTACAAAAATAAATGATGACACAAAAATTGCTTTTAACAATGGAGTCAGTCAATACAAAACTGAACAGACTAAAAGGTACTATGTGAAGCGTGCTTCTCTATTTAGATCATGTACGCATTCGTGCCTTAGTATTCCGAATATTATGAGTGAATTCAGCAAGTGCAAAAAAGGTTCAGGATGTATTTTGCGTGTTCTAAAGCTCGAATGACACAACAGACCACCTAGCATTCGACTTTTACCCCAAGACTAAAGACATAACATAATGCATCTCTTATAGGCACACACATGCACACTGTACCTTATTCTTCTCCATCATGCCCTCGATCTGGTAGCTGACTTCGCCTGCGTAGTGGGCCACGATGAAGTGCGGTTCCTTGCTAAACTTGTCCCAGCTCATACTGCCATTGTCAGAAAGCTCCTTCTTCAGACGCTCCCGGAACTGCTTAGCATCGGACGCCCTGTTCAGACGGCACTCCTGGAGGAGAAAGAGAAAGTGCATTGTAATGAACCAGACAGTATCAAACTTATCTTATATTTATATCTTATACTGCAGTAAACCACAACATGATGTAATATTGTATCATACCGCACCATTCTGTGTTATAATGCATTAATAAAAGACTAAATACAGACCACATTAAGCAGGGACTGGACTACAGCAGGGTCCAAAAGTCTGAGTCCAACTCACTCAGTTGATGCTTATTATTCAAGGGCTATGGTACCATTTAACTGGACTACACTGGAGTGAACAGACACCTCATTAAGCAGGGAGAAGATGCTTGTGGGGTTTCCCTCGATCAGCTCCAGGCAGCTCTGGTTGTCCTGGTAGCGGATGAAGGACCACTGCAGCCCCTCGGCCACGTACTCCTCCTGCTGGGCTTTCAGGTAGTGCGCCACAAAGTGCTGCTGCAGCTTCTCATTGGCGTAGTTAATGCACAGCTGCTCAAGGTTGTTCAGCAGGAAACACTCAAAGCCGTACACGTCCAAAAGGCCTGCAAAGGACATCAGTGGGGTTTAGAATCAAATGTAGCATCTGGTCTGACGCAGTTGCATCACATACAGAAGGAGAAGCAAATGGTGAATAATGAGGAGGTTCTATACCAATGAAGTTGCACCACTTGGAGTCGTCTGCGCACATGCTGCTGTTGATGAAGGTGACCAGCCATTCAAACAGCCTGGCAGACAAAATACAGAAACATAGAAATAATAAACAATAGGAATAAAATAGTCAAGGCCTTTTGCCTTTTTCTCCGATGAGCACAAATGATCTCTTTTATGATTAATGCCAATTAACTGCATTGAGGACATTTAAGTGAAACGCTAAAATTCCAATAAACCTTAATATACCATTATTCATTATAAAAAATAAATAAATAAATAAGAAAAAATACAAAACAAAAATAAAAAAAAATAAGAAAAAGGAAGATAAAGAATACTTTTTTTTAAAGAAAAGGAAGAGGAAAATAAGAAAAAGAAGAAACAAAAAGTAGTAAAAAAGATACGTCATAAGAATAAAATAATATAGAAAATAAAAATAAAAACAAATTAAGAAAAAATAAGAAAAAAGGAGAAAGTACAAGAAAGAGAACAACTTGGAAGAAAAAGAAGAAAAGCAAAAAAGAAGAAAGAAGAGTAAAGGAGAAAAAGACAAAGAACAAAAGCAAAATGACTGAAGAAAAATATGAAGAAGAATGCGAAGATAAATGCAATAAATAAATAAATAAATAAATAAATAAATAAAACAAAAAAGAAAACACGACAAAAAAGTTAGTTTCTGGCCTAAGCCTGTAACTAAGATACAGCTCTGTGCTAATGAGCTGCAGTAGTGTAGTGTAGCGAGGCTCACCGTGCGTACATGACTTTAGCAAGACAGTCTCTGCGGACAACACACTCGCTCTGAGAACAGGGCTTGAGCAGGGCGCTCTGCTTTCCTGCACGCAGCATGCGCACGCGCACACACTCCTGCAGCTCATCTGCTGGCACCCGCAGCAGGGCCGCCGTCTTCTCTAGGAAACCTACACGCACGCACAAAAAAACACAAAGTCAATCGCAGACACACATGGAAACACAAGGTTCTAGCTCATTCACTCAGTTAAAATGGAGAACCTACTTGCTGCTGTTTGTACCCACCTCAATATTTTCTAAGAAAATTAGTTGCTCCAATTCCCCCAAATAAAAGTAATAAGTCATTTTAAAAAAATTTAAACTTAAAAAAATTGTTTGATGAAAATAAGAAACAGACTAATTCATTTCAATTGCAACATTTAAGGCTACGCTTGGGCTATAACAACCCAGGACCGGTCAGACCCGAACATGAATAAAATTTGGCTGGTGAAAGAACACAGGAATGCGACTTTGGTGTTGGGTGTAATCGGGATCCCAGTGCTGACGCAGCACTCTACCTCACAGACCCAGCAACTCAGCAACTAATTACTGACAAGCTGAATGCAAATAAGCTCATGAAGTTGGAAATAAGAAAACAATAAAATCCCTGTGACCCTTCAGGATCTGAGTTTAATATCTCTGGCTTATCACTTAAACTGAGTCAAGACAACCCACTTTGTTTAGTGTTTGATTGTTTTCTTGACAGATCACCAAGTTGCAAGAGAACATCCAAATTTATTTTTTATATGGACATCATGAAAACTGTCTTTGCCTTTAGCAGTTACCTTTGGACTGTTCATCGAGGACACAGGGCTCAGACTCAGGGGAAGGACTGAAGTTTACATTCCCCAGCTGCAGAAGACCTGCCAGGATCTTCACAACACAATCATGTTAAGGAAAAGTCACAAAAATGCCTGGAGCTAACACTAGAATACGCAAGATGAATCGGCGCAACTTACCCTGAAAATCTGTGCCCGCTTGTCTGCATCAATTCCAAGGCTGATCATGGCTTCCACAGTATCTTGGAAACAGTCCTCTTTTATATATATATAAAAATTAAAATAAAATAAAAAGACAGAAAATGACCAACCAAACTAACATTCCAAAGATTTCAGAGACCTCAAGAAAGAACAGGGAAAGATATAAAGAATAAGAACCTTCTAGAGTTTTCTCTGCATTTGGCAACCAGGAGAATTTTTGGTCATGTGGCATCTCCCACTCTTGCCTCTGTTCTTCTGTAGCCCCCGTCATCATCTGAACAACAAATAAAGCAGACAAACAAATAAACAAATCACAGGGATTAAAGTGAAAAGAAATTCTTCATGACTGATACTTTGAGTTTGGGGTAGCAGGTGAAGGTAACCCTTGGACAGGTGTCGTTGTGATCGGTGTATAATAATAATAATAATAATAATCATAATATTATTATAGTTTAATAATTTATATTATATATAGAATAATATATTAGGTCTGTCGGAATGAATTTCACTGTTTGAATACTATTAGAAGTTTCAAATTTACATAGTATTTATGTATTCAAAGGCAAAAATATCCATGTTTGAATGTTTAAGATCTCATGTTCTACATTTAGTGACCTAAGTCTGTCGAAACACACGTTTCCTAAACCTTTTGGCGAAATGACCCTTGTGTCGCTTGATGTAGGACAAGGACTCTGAATAAATGCATGTCATTTATGGCACAACATTTTTTTTATTATGCATCAATTTTCTAAACATAAAAAAAAGCTAACATTTATATACATCCACAAAGATACTGTCATAGACGATGAATTCGCACAACATAACATGTTTTTATTGCTTTTAGGTAATTACTCAGTGTGTAGCTGCTCAAAGGAAGTTGTTAGCATTAGCGTTAGCCACGTATTTCCTAGTCAGTTCATTCCAACTGTCAATAAAATGTTTGTCTTCCTCAGAGAACTGATTTATGCTTGTGAAAATAATTTTTGAAACTTTTTCAACAATTTTCAAACCCCTGACTTTCCATCATTTTTAAATAGCAGTCATTTAAATAACTTGAGTAGCTTGAGGAAATGACATCACCGGTTTCCTGTTTCAGACCAGTCCAGAACTGAGTCAATGAGAGACCTGTAGCGGTTCCTGATTAGACACCAGCACCGTGTTGGAGGAACAGAATTATATGTGAACACTGTATTGTACCTGGTAGAATATATGGAAGTTCCTTTCATTAGGAGCTTGAAAGGCCACCCTGGTCTTCTCCAGGAGATACGTCTGCACTGAGGCCCCTACCAGCAACTGAGAACTGCATGACAAATAAAAAACCTTATTATCTCTAATTAGGATTTAATCTCCATTCACACTAGCAAGCTAGAAATCACCGACTTCACTCTAGGTTTGTCTCTTGTGGGCGTGTAGCGACTGCTGTTAGCGCTTGTGGGCGTGTATTTTTTAAAGTTCTATTGGAAGATGGTAGCAGCCAAAATATATAAAGTATATACAGTGGGGACTAAAAGTCTGAGAGCACATTGAAAATCCAGCACCATGTTTCACTGTTGTTTTGATGCACTGTGGTATCAATCTCTC
>JAOUQW010000028.1:4991441-5005089 GCA_028565825.1 Olivaichthys viedmensis | reverse complement strand
ATAAATAAATAAACACACACAATACATTGTTATTGTTTTTGGCAGCACTACAGCATGCTAAAGCAGCAGGACCTGAGCATGGCACTGATGGTGATGTCGCGTGAGGTTTTCAGCACACTCTCACAGCTGGTGCCATGCGTGGGCTGCAGGCGCAGCGTCGAGCGCCTCTTCGCTCAGCTCACAGACTCTGGCTACTTCGCCCTGGAGCCCCTGACCGTGGGCTCAGCCGGAGTGCTGTCCGTCACCAGGGCCTGCCTGACAGACCCTCGCAAACTCTACGCACTGTTCTACGTCCACGGGTAAAAGAACCGCCACCAATGCACAAATAGGTTTTTGCGTGTGAATGAATGGTTTATGGTCGTTGAAATGATTTTTAGTTAAATTGAAAGCAAGAATGAAAACGAAGTTTTAGTTATTTGTCGTGTCCTGTTGTATCCTGTAGCGCAGCATTGTATCTCTCAATGCCCTGCCACTAGAATACCCAGCATGCATTACGTACAACCATTGGGAATCCCTACCGTGTCCTCTTGCTCTTTTTGTTGGTGCATGTCTTCCGTATACTCTGGCTCAAACGTGTACGGCTGTATATTGCCATGCAACAGTAAATAAAAAAAATTAATAAAATCCAAATCCTCATCTGATGGGTCATGTCGGTCGCTTTAGTAATCCATGCTCTCCATTATGGTGATGATTTGGAGACATTTCGTAAAGTTGTACGATCGCATTTAAAATAAGAGTTCCTAGCAGTGACTAGCTGGCGTCGGTCTGCATTAGCACAATGGCTTTAGCTAATGAGGCAGCTAGCGAAAAAATTCAAACACAAAAACATGCCGATATGAGCACAGCTACAGCTTCTGGAAGTTTGTTTACCTGATGTGTTTTTGTTTTTTATTTTTGCCTTTCTGACTTTTGGTGTGTGAGGTGGTATATAAAATAATAATAATTATTGTTCGATTATTATGCCTCAGTCTATATTGTGTGTGTAACACAACACTGAAGGTACCAACGTCACTGATGCATGTTTTTCCTTTGCAGGTCAAAGTTGAACGACGTAATTGATTCCATTCCGAAAAGCAAAAAAAACAAGCGATGTCAGTTGCATTCTTTAGACACGCACAAGCCCAAACCCTTGGGGTAAGTTTAAAGTTTGCTTTTTAAGTGCACCAAGTTTTCTAACCCTACAGCACTCCTCGACGAGCTTGCTAAGCTGACTAATTTGAAATACGTGACATGTGCGACTATTTGAAATGTTAAGTGACGGGTGCGCTTTCCCTTGTCCTGTCCTCTGGTGTGCTTGCGACGCTGTAGAGTGGAGACTGCAGAGAGAGAGCTAGTGATAGAAAAAGAGAATGCAGCAGCAGTGAGGAAAGAGGTCAGGTGTAGCATCGTTTTCCCCTCTTGGCTCTTTCAGGCCCCCTACAGGTAGGCAAGCACAGCTTCTACGTCCAGCAGCCTTGCTGTTACTAAGCGACAACAAGAATGCTGTTTTCAGAAAACCACCATGTTGCCTTTCTCTTAGGTTTGTGAACAATGTCAGGACATTGAATTAGCCCAGAGGAAGAGAAAGAATCTGTGCTAGAACCTGGCACCTGTGAGCCTGCTTGTCTGAGTTTAGAAAGTGTTTGTTTTGGGGGCTGTAAAACGTGTCCCTCTTAGTCTGTTCAGTTTAAGCAGGATCTGCGTCGTCATTGGTTGTTTTGTTGTAGTCGTAGCGACTGCTTGCTTGTTTGGTAACTGTGGAGACTTTTGTTGTAGAGGGAGTTGGATGGATGTATGGGAACTGATGTCTCAGGAGTGCCGTGACGAGGTGGTTCTAATCGACAGCGCCTGTTTATTGGAGACGCTAGAGACGTACCTGCGTAAACACAGGTAAACCTGCTTCATACGAACGCCATCTGCTCTCAAACCCAGCTTTTGTGATATTTATTCGTTTTATGAACAGCTTCTTTATGCCACGCAATATTGGACGACCTTTTTACACCGGATAGATGGTTTTTAATTGTGTTCTAACTACAGCTGCACAGTATCTCGTTTGTTATTCATTATTGAAGGGTGCTAATGTGCAACTGTTTGCCAGTGCATTTTAATATAATGCAGTGTAATCATTAGTCACTCGTATCTAGTTAAAAAAACCAAAAAAAAACACTTCATGTATAAATGCCTTGCATTCTAGTATCGTCTTTAGATCCTAAGGTCCTGTATTAAACCCACTTAAGTAGCTGTGCTTGCTCTTTCCACCTTTAATTCTGGTTTCAATTCCCTTGTGGTTGCCAGGTTCTGCACAGACTGTAAAAACAAGGTGCTGAGGGCTTACAACATCCTAGTGGGCGAGTTGGACTGCAGTAAGGAGAAGGGCTACTGTGCTGCACTGTACGAAGGCCTGCGCTGCTGCCCCCACGAGCGCCACATCCACGTCTGCTGCGAGACCGACTTCATCGCTCATCTGCTGGGCCGCGCCGAGCCAGAGTTCGCTGGGGGATACGAGTGAGTTTTTTAAGTTTAGTAGTTGGCCTGATAACGCTGTGAATAAGATAATAAATAAGACACCAGTAGAAAATTGCACTAAAACGCTACTTGTCGCAAAACTACTGCACTTGCTGCCGTTAACGTCAACGGACATCCCCCTCAAATTTCCGGAAGTTCCCTCAAATCAAAAAGTAATTGCAAAGCGTACACCAACTGTGATCATGCACCTCCTTGCTCCAGTGTGGATCACATGTGCATTAGGAATCACATTCGACTACTACACGGTACAACAGAGCAGCTGTCAGTCCCTCAAATCCACACAGCAGACAAAATGAAGACGAAGAGCCTGTTGAGCAAAAAAACCCAAGTGCATCCTCGGTCATGTGGAATTAGTATGGAGTGAAATTATAATATTTTATTCGAAATATTTATGCTATTTTTGCACTGCCACAAAAAAAACCTTCATCTGTTCTTCAGTAACTGGTTATATTTCAATTTAAGTCAAAGGGGTTTTTTGGGGGGGGGTTCTCCTTTTTGGATCGCATTTCCATGAAAGTGGTTGTACTGTGAATATAGCCAACATTTTATAACATGAGATACCATTACCATCCAAGGTTTTGAAGATGTCACCCACCCCTAATTTCAGTTCTTTAATTCTTGCATGGCAGGTTAAGGTGAAACACGAGAGAATTGAATAGAACCCAAGTTTCATGCAGGTTAACTAGTAACTGTTATTTACACTTTTCAACAACAAGCATGATTTGTTTTGCGATTAATATTCAATATCAGTAGAAATTTTCCCTGGTTTATGTTGGTTAGTACTAGGTTCAGCCAAAATCTCACTCTATTTGCTCCGTAGTGCACATGTCTGAACTTATGTACATGTCTGTGGGATTTCATGAATTTCAATCTACCATTCTAGGTAGTGTCTAATGTACATGTCCATGTATACTAGTGGGTAGATAATGCCCACAATGCACTGTGTTAATTGGAGGTGACGCATCACGTGTATGTTAAACATTTAGGAAACGCAAATTATAACTCTGGCCTACAGTGTAGGGAATAGTAAATTGGATGCATTTCAAACAGTGCTGGATTCTATACAAGCTTATTGACTATGGTTGTGTGCAGGCGCAGGGAGAGGCATGCTAAGACCATAGACATAGCACAGGAGGAGGTGTTGACGTGTCTGGGGATCCACCTGTACGAGCGGCTGCACCGGATCTGGCAGAAGCTGCGGGCTGAAGAGCAGACCTGGCAGATACTCTTCTACCTTGGTATTGACGCACTGCGCAAAAGCTTTGAGGTATGGAGATTAGGGTTTCTAATTAATTAAGTGGTTAAAATATTTATTTATTTATTTATTGTGTACTTAATGACCCTTTTATGAAACAACTACCTCGTTGGTGCACCTTGTAGACGTTCACACCACACCAATCAAGACCGCCTGAAGGAATTGAGCAACAGGGCAAACGATGCTGGTGTGGATTGAAACATTAGTTCAAATGGAAGAGCTGCATGACTAAACAGTTCAGAAACGCTTTTGGGGTAAATTGGCCTGCGCTCCATTCTCAGCTCGGCAATAACGCTGGTCCACTTGTACCAGCACCACCATGGTAGTGTCCCTGCTGTGCTGAGTATAGTCCACCACCCAAATAATGTCTGGATAACATTTGCCGGTGGTCCCTTTCTATTGATGGACTGGTTAGAGGGGGGCTGACGCATTGTATATCTACAGAATGGAATAAAATGGCCAGTGCGTGTAGTAGCCACAAGATTGGCGCATCTCATAAAATATCGTTTGTGTAGGCATGTTTTGGCAGTTACACATGTGGCCTTTTATATTACAGGTCCCCTCTTGGTGTTAAAACATTGTCCTGTTTTTCGTGTGCATGTGTATAGATGGCAGTAGAAAAGGTGCAGGGGATCAGCCGGCTGGAGCAGCTCTGTGAGGAGCTATCTGAGGAGGAACGAGCGAAAGAGCTAAAGCAGGAGAAGAAAAGACAGAAACGCAAGAACAGGCGCAAAAACAAGTGCGGCTTCGACATGTCTGAGCAAGAGGCGGAGGGCTACAAAGAGAAGAGCTTGGATGAAGTAAGGGGAATCCTTTCTCTTTTAGAACCTCTCCTATTGGTTTTCACTTTTTATGCCAGCGTCTCGTGCTGGCTGGCTGGTCTAAGCTGATGGACTCGGGTTTAATATGTCGGTGTGTTGTGGACTTTAAAATGAACAGATCTCTCACACAGACTCTTTCTGCTTCCACTCCTCCTCTGCAGGGTTCGGCAGAGTCAGTGGACAGTGGCTGTAAGTCATGTGGCAGCAGTGAGGAGTCTGGAGGAAGCGTGGAGGCGATCGTCCCCATCGAGAGCTCCTCCTGCAGCTGCCCCGCCACCTCCGTTCTGGGCTCGCCCAAAAGCAAAAACGGTAAAACAGCTTTGTTCACTTTTAATTAGGGCTGTTGAACGAATTGCGTTTTGATTGTGATCACAATTTCTGACTTTCTTAATTAAATTAAACATAATTGACTGCGAATTTAGAAAGCTCAGCTAGGTTAGCTAATTGGCAGTGATGTTGCTAAAAGTAGCAACACTATTCGTTAAAGTACATGTACCAGTAGTGAGGTGGGAGAGTTGCTCCTTTTTTTTTTTTAAATCAAAAGCTTGTTAGTAGTACTTTTTTATCGACTGAGTAACAGAGCAGTGGGAACATATGTCCATATGTCATCTACTTTGTTATATACTGTGATGTTAAATATACCCAAAATTAGACTTAATAAATATTTATCATTTAAAAAAGTAACTCTCAATCTGACTGAGGTGCAGTCTTATTTAAAGATTTAGATTCAACAATTTATACATTTAAAGATGTACAGGCTTGTAATGTACAATATAAAAGAAAAGGCTGTATTATAACGTTTTTAAAATGATGATAGTGCAATTTTTAAATAATTTTGGTTCTAAATTGAAAATGGTAATATTCAATATTGAGCAAAAATAATCCTGATTGTTCCTTAACACATTTATCCCGGATGCTAAAAAGAAAAGCTCAGACTGTGCGCCATCCATTCTTCTAGCGATATTCAGATATTTGAAAACATGTTGACATCCTTCAAGTGAAGCCTGTTAAAATGAGTTCTGCCGCAGGAAACGCTCTCCTCAGTTAAAGTGCAGCTAATCTGATAACACAAAGCACCTTCTACTGTTCAAATTTTAGACTTCTGACTCATCCCTGTGTAGCTATATTACTATTTCTGAGTGCTTCCTTATACTTGTTGGTCAATTTTTAGGTCTGGTATGTTTTTAGAAAACAGCAACATAATAAGAGTACTGTTGTGGAAATAATGGGGAGAGATGACGACTCATACTGCACTGATCTGTGTATGTAGGTCTGTCATCTCACGGTAATGGCAGCGACTGTGGCTATTCCTCCAGTATGGAGGGCAGTGAGACGGGTTCCAGGGAAGGCTCAGACGTGGCCTGCACCGAGGGCATGTGTAACCATTATGAAACGGGTATGATAATCATACAACCCAATATCATGGTTTTCGATTAAATTTTCGGTACCTGCTTACAGTTTTACATTTTCAAAGAGGATGACATAAAATGGTATATGAGGCTATGTTCACATTGGGCGTTTTTTTTTTTTTTTTTTCCCTCAACTGCCGACACACATTTTACATGTAATCCTATGGGAGGTGGCTGCAAGTGGTCAGAATGCGTCTGCTTTTAAAGAGCACTGCCACCAGCCGCTTTTTTCTTTTCTTTTTTTTCGTCAGTGGTGCACTTTCAGAAGTTTGGCTTTTTAGAAAAGCACTTGTTGACATTAAGCGCTTTTTGTCATCCAGCCAATCAGGTCGCAACTCAAGTGAAAACAGCTAGGATGAAGTAGAGTGTCTGGTGGGAAAATGAGTCTTGTTAGTGAGTAAATATAAGGAACTAGAAGGTCAAATTGGATATATATATATATATATGGTAACAGTGTGCACTCTTTTTCTATACAAAAAGTGCCTAATGTGAACACAGCCTAACACTGCACATTATCACGGTATACGGTCACGCCCCTTATCAACCACTGAAGTGCTCAAGTAATGTACATGTTTAAATTTGATGGCGGTATGTCAGTTTGCGTGCTGAAATAAAAATTTCAAACTATTATTAAATAACCTGTAATGAACAATCTCCAGTAGGCACTAAAGGATTTCCTGTCGCTGCAGGCGAGTACTCATGCAGTCACCACTGCTCCGAGGACAAGGAGGAGGACGGCATGGACAGCTGTGTGGAGTGTTGGGCAAACTCTGAAGAGCACGCCATGGGCAAGGGCAAGAAGAAGAAAAGGAAGAGCAGGGGCTTGCCAAATGCAAACGAGCATGTGAGTTACACAAGAACTTGAATCCAGTTGGAAACGGTATGGAGAAAAAGAAAAGCTACGAAGTGATTGCAAATCAACCCAATATCATGGTTTTGGGTTTATTACGTCTTCCACAGCAGACTTTATATTTTCAAACAAGGATGACATTAAATCACATACAACACTGTGGCAGTTCAAGTATTACTTAATTAGGGGAAATGATGGGTGAGAAATTCTACAATAAACCGTCAGATACGGTATAATGCCTGTACAGCTTCAAATAAATATGCTCAAAACATCAGGACAACTGTTGTATGAACATTCGTACAGATGTAGAGCCACATTTGACAGCTGCGTTCGTTTGCTGCATGACGCTACCATCGTCGGAGCGACAGTTACTGAAACGCAGGCGTACGTTTACGACAATTAATCTCAGCTTATCTGCGATATCAGAAACATCGGGTTTATCAGAGCAAAAATAAAAGGCGTTTTTTTAAATTGCAGACTGTAGACTTGTACAACTGTTGGCTTGCTCATCTGTGGAGGAAATAAATAAATAAATAAATAAATCACACATTCTTTTGCTGTTGTTCAGTCATGCTCTTTTAAGGTCCAAGGATGGCAATGAGATCACGTTGCTTAAGAACTAGTTTGTTTTAACGGTTTGGTGGGATAACGCGTTGCAAAAGATTTAGCTTGAGGCGTGAGAGTTTTAAGGTTTTAATTATCTTTTGTTTCACTGAAAAGCCTACAATTTGAATTTAATTTCTAATTTATGCAAAAATACTAGAAATGCAACGATACGACACTCTGTATTAAATATCAGGGCTGATCGTTGGCCTGAAATGCTGGATCAGATCAGATTTGACACATTTTGTGAGCCTGTGACGCATGAACACGTGATGTTGACTGACATGACGAGACCCAGATCATGCACCTGAGCAAACTGTCCAAAAGCGCACCACCACCATGCTTCTGTGATGTTTTGGTAGCTTGCCAACAGAAGCCTGCAGACAATCGGCTCGGTTAATAAGCGGATACACACACGCGCACTTTTTTAGTGATGCACCACTAACATAAACAGTGCTGAATTAAAATTTGCTCAGTAGTCTTGGCTTTATGTGGTATGTCTATTCTTCTACAGTTCTCTACTTTCCTTCTTGTCCAGCATGGTTCAAAGGCAGATGTATGCACGTCGGACAGCAGCCGGAGAGGGGATACGAGAGGCTCGTCTGTCTCAGGAAACACCCACGACTCCCCTGCCTTGTCCACACGCAACTGTCAGAGCAAAGAGACGACTTGCTCGAAGCTGTGCTGCGGCTCATTCTTCGGTTCTGGCCTGCAGCTGCCCTGGCACGAGCAGCAGCAAAAGAATGGCCTGAGCCAACCGCCCCCAGATACCTGCGCACAGGGACACTGTACCACCAAAAGTCTCATGGAGCTGCTAGTAAGTGCGCTTTTGTATACAAATATACAGCATTCGACATTTATCATGGAGACTTTAAAATATTGTCACTACCCCTACATTCGATTAGCAATAGCGGAAGGAACCTTCCTTCAGATGACCACGTAGATGGCAGCATTTGTGCACTTCTGAGATGAAGTCTGTGCCATTCTTTTAAGTTTCAATATCTTTTCCACATTTGAAGGCAATGTAGTCATGTATGCTTCTAGGTCAAGGCAATACCATTATTCTGTTCACTGGATGAGTTTCATGAAGGTAAAAAAACCAAACATGGTGGACAGAACAGTCCCGCAGCTCAAATTGTTTTTAAAAACTGTAAGTCAGGCTTGTGTTTATAGATTGCCAAGAATACCTAGTGTTGCTGCATAATTAAAATTAATAGTTAAATTACAACATTCAATAAGCAGAGGCTAATCAACATAATATGCCTCCTTTTTATTTTTTCCCATTGTTGCTTGCGCAGGGAGCTAATAAAAGCTTAAATTTGCCGTTTCCATTGAGGTTTAAAATTGATCCTAACTTTGTGAGGATAAGTTGTTGTTTGCTGGCGGGTTGTCCGTCAGCATCAGGATAGAGACAGGAGACTTGCTGCAGATCGAAGGTGATGTGGTGTGGATGGAGCTTCTGTCAGGATTCCTTAATACTCTTTTGGAGGAAGGGTGGGCGGCAGCAGTTAGTACTAGAGAATCCTAAAGTCCACGTCTTTGTTTTTTTTTATTGTTTATTTCTTTATTTGGTTATTTATTTATTTAAATTTACTCCTTTTTCTCTCAATTTAGTCATCGCCAATTCCCACCCACACTTGCTAATTCTCTCTCCTATCGCACGACAGCCACCAGCTGGAGAGGGTGAGGGCTAGCCACCAGCTGGAGAGGGTGAGGGCTAGCACGTGTTTCCTCAGACACGTGAAGCCAACTGCCCTCTTCCACATGCATGAGCTCAGACGCCCACGATTAGCTGGTGCCGCTTTTGATTGACAGGAGAGAAAGTGTAATGCCGTCCCTCCCACCCAGAGAGCAGGGCCAATTATGCTCTTAGACTCACGGCCATGGACGGCTGTGGCATCGTCAGGGCTCGAACTAGCGATCTCCAGACGATGGGGCGAACGCTTTACTGTTGAGCCACCAGGGTTTTTCTTATTGTTTAGCAGCGACAACGATAGCATAGCGTATAGGTCTAGCCTTCCTTATGCTTGTTGTCATGGTTGCATTCCAACATGCTTATACAGAATCAGGAGAATTGGTGACTAAGTTTTTGTTTGGATCCACTTGAGAGGCGTCCCCACATGAGGACTTAATGCACATCTACCAGCTAATCAGACTGAATTTACCCGAGCCACAGAAAAATGCTAATTTCTGTCTCCTCGGCCTATTTAAAATAAAATAAAAGTTAGCTAGTTAGTAAGTAATTAATTAATTAATTACGTCCAGCAGACGTATCCGTCATCTGCTAATGAGAATCAAAGCGGCCGAATATTGAATATACTGAAACTAATTTGGGGTTTGACTTGAGATGCTAATGAAGAGTGAAGTGCAGTAGCCCAAGCATCTGATTTGTGTAATTAAAGTGCAAGTAAGAAATGGCTCAATTGATTTAACTTTTTTTTTTTTTTTTTTTTCAATAATGTGTGGTCAAGCAGGACGAGGCAGAAGCGTCGGATGAAGAGAACTGCCTGACGCAGGCTGAGATCCAGTCGTTTGTGGAGGAGAACAAGTCTTTCTACAGCACGCGAGACCAGTACAGGCAGCACCTGAAGGAACGATTCACCAAATACTGCCACTCCAGTGTGTGTAGAGGAGAGTGGCTACCTGCGACCAGTGTCAACTAAACACCAAACGCACCCAATTTTTACACACGCGCACACACACAATGCTCACAATTACCCCTGGGGTAAAAAGAAAATGGAATTGGGGAGGGGCTAAAACAGAATGGATTCTTGAGCTGTCTCGTTTGTTGGAAACTTTAGTTTTATTTGTTGGGAAAGGTTAAATAGTCACATCCGCTTTCCTCACGTCTATCTTCTCGATCCCTACATCTCTCTTCTCTTCCCACTTTTTAATTCCTCCCTGCTCCTCACTCATTCCTCCATCCTCCCCTCACTGGCACTTGGGTTTAGTTTATTTTCTGGACTTAATGATTTAAGAAGTGGGTTAATGAGATTACAGTGGAATTGATAAGATTGCAGGCTGTAAGTGTAGGCTTAGATACCGCTAGTCTTCTAGTCTTATCGTTTAACAGTTCTCTTTATTTTCCCAGTCCATTTCACTGACTGTGACACTTCATTTTAGTGGCAAATTGTTGTACCAATAAATGTGTACAGAAATGAAAATTATCTGAATATAAAGATTTTACAGAGAGATAAGACCTCCATTTATAAGAAGGTTTGGGTGTAATGTTGAGCTCAATGTGCAAAATTGACATAATAAAGAATATTTATTAATATGCATCAGAAGAACGTGTGGTGTTTTCTGCTTTTGAATGTTTTATACTTCAATCTGAGGCGCGTACAAAAACGTTAATGTTCTACACCTTTTATGACTACGGTGGAAAACTTTTGTATATTTATCCATTTTGTTTTTTAAAGGAATATTTTGGCAAACATTTTTTGAATTTATGCAGTTTTTTTTCCCCCATGCTGCCTCAAATGTAGTCAATCAGCCCAGACATGTTTGGTGTTCAAAGTTTTGCTTCCGAGTAGATGCCGTCTATCTCACCCAAATTTATATTTTCCATTAACACGTTCCACTGGTAAGCTACATAATCAAACTTTTTAAACAAATCATTTTGTAACTCCGAGATGATTTGTATTCACAGTGGAACAAGTCTGCTTGATATTACTGCAGAGAACAGGATGTGCTAAATTAACGCAGATATTTGGAAATTTTGGGTGAGCCACAGTGCAAAACTAAAGTAGCTAGGACACCAAACATGTTTGCTCAAGTGGAAAATTGTGTAAATGTAATTTAATTGGCTGGGGGGGAAAAAAACAAACAAAAAAAACATGTTCATGCTTAAAAGCTAATATACAAACTGCATTCCTAACCAAGATGTAAAATTTCAGAGTATCTCAATCAGCCCTTAGATGGCACTGTACACTCAAAACAGAACAAAAACAAAACAACTTTTGATCAAATTGATACTGCTCAATATGTGGCCTAATGATCTAAGTGACATTGTATATAATAGCAGTCGCTTGTACACTTTTAGCACCAGGTTTAAGCTTTATTTCTACTGCAACCTATCCAACCAGCCACACAACAAAAAAAACAGTGCGAGCGGCGACACCAACCCAAGTCTTCGCGTTTTGCCTTGCCATCTAATATGTAATGCAGCGCGCAGGGATTGGGGCTTTCTTATCAGCGCCTCTGACTGGGAGAGAGACACAGAGACAGAGAGAGAGAGAGAGAGAGAGGATCATCCAGGGCTCCGATACAGTCCGGCCGCCGCTCACTCTATCCGGACACGAGCTTTGGTGTCTCCGCGGCAGAGTTGCAGAGTGAACCGCGTGCGTATCAGTCCGTGATCTGGAGAGATCGTCCGGTCGGTTGAGCTCTCCGATGGAGCGGTGGAAAGGCAGAGTGGCGCTGGTGACCGGAGCCTCGGTCGGGATCGGAGCCGCTGTCGCTCGCGCGCTCGTCCAGCAGGGCATGAAGGTGGTCGGGTGCGCGCGGATTGTCGATAAAATTGAGGTACGCCGTCACTGCTGTTAGGTTGTTGTTTTTTTTTTTTTTTTTTTTTTTTTTTTTGGGGATCACCGTGTGCGTTTGCATAAGCCTAAGTAGTTAAATCGATGCACGAGCGTTGTTGGCTAGTTAACTGTGTCCCCCCGGGGGGAAGCCGGCGATTTCAAAGATGCGCGGCATCTGCAGCTTTAAGAGCCTCGCGAGCGTGAAATCACGTTTTCGGACCTGAGTACCCTTTATTAAATGTGTGACGAGCATTATGCGAATTTGCATTGAGAACCGCTGTCATAATGTAACCAACGCATTAAGTTGGCCGTCAGCTAATAATAACAATGATATTAATAATAATAAACGTAAATAGCATTGTTAACCACGCCCACTGCACTATGATGTCACAAGACCTGCGCTGAGCGACACGCGCCTCTGTTTTGCCTGGACAAAACCATATTTGGGCCGTGTTAAAGGAGTAGTTCGACCACAAATGAAATTCGCACCATTTATGCTCTTCCCCAAACGCAATTCATCAGCGAAGGCAGGTTTGGTGTACGCCGTTTGCCCCTGAAGTTACAAGGCTAATGTAGCTAATAAGTAATGGACGGTCTATATCACCCAACATCTTTCTTTCCATAAATGCAATACATACGTGCTCAAATCTTTATGTGCTTGCTTCAGATGGCATCGTTAAGCTACGTTTGTCTCGTTCCTAAACTTTGTAAAAAATAAATAAATAAATAAGCAGGGATAGTACATGTTTAAGATTTTTGGGTGATTTCTGTAGACTTGTTAGCTACATTAGCTTTGTAGCTCCAGAAACAAATGGACATGGTTTCATTTTTGGCCGAACCGTTTCTTTAAGGCGTGTTTTTTTTTTCTGGCGTGAAGTCCACTTTCTGGGGTTTTATCCACCACTTGTTCTGTGCCTCACCTCACACAGACAAGTTCTGTGCTTTGTATAAACGCAAGACTTCACTCATGGCCACTTACTCCCTTTCTTTCCTAATTTTACTGCCTTTTGTCAATTATTGACTGCTCCGCTGAGTATTGTGCCTGGGTTTCTTCCTACTTGATCTCTCACAAGTCTCCACTAAAGCCCTTGGAAATGGTGTAAACAAGAAGTGGGCGGGGCAGCGGAGAGAGCCGTGTCAAGTACTAATCATTCCTCCTGCAGTGGGAAAAGACAGTTCGGTCCCTACGCCCACATCTCAGCCTTTCCTCTGAGCTCAAAAGCCACCATTCCAGCTGAGGATTGCTGACCCCTGGTCTATAACAAGCTGCACTAGGTGAGATGAGCAGATGTCAGGTCAGATGATACTAAAAGACCACTCCACTGGATGGAGGTGACAGAAGATTTGTGATTTAAACATTGTCTTTAACAATGTGGACAACCTTATTTGCTAATATCCTTCGTTTAAAAAAAAAAAATGTTATCAGTTCAGTTATTTTTGTTAACTGATAACCAACACCTATTAAATCATACGGTGACCATTGTGTTATTATTCATACGTTTTGATAACTCTAAAATCCACATAATGCCCCAAAGTCGGCCACCACAGTACCGCTTAAAGCCATGGTTCTCAAAGTGGGGTCCATCATGTATAGCCAGGACGTCCCACGGTTAAGGACATGATGACGGTGGAGATTATTTTCAACTACTATTGTTATAGTTGTTATAGTTATGATTGAGTTA
>JAOUQW010000028.1:4980038-4991341 GCA_028565825.1 Olivaichthys viedmensis | reverse complement strand
GCTGGCAAGGGGAGCGGAGTGGCACAGCTTGGCACGCACATACACACTGATGAGGGGATCAATCATTTGGGACAGACCCGGTCCAGTACCAGCCACCCAGGCCATCTTTTTAGATTTTACAGCAATAAAATTGTAACGTTTATTTTAAAGTAACCAACATAGCTTTTCTTCATCTTAAATATTAGCATTTAGATATTTAATAGATGCACAAAAGCCCTTTACATGCTTTAGGATTCTCCTGATGGCAGGTCTATGTGTACATCAGGAGTGTAAACAAGAGATGGAGGTTATGTGACAAGGAAATCACCTTTTTGTTTCAGATTTACAAACATAAAAACTTTTATTTTACCTTGTGACTCTCGGGACAAAATGACATGAACATAATCTCTGTAATATACATGTTGGAAAAATTCATTTCAATATTGCTCCAGTTTTAGTAAAAGTTTAGAACCGGTCATTTTGACGCAAACTGAACATTGTGTGTAAGCTCTGGCTAAAGATCAGGCCTTGGGAAACGAGCCTGACGTCACCGCACACTAATGTTTGACTCTAGAGGCCTCTGTATTTCCGCTTTATTGTCTGAGCGTTAGTCCTTTCCTCATACTGTGGTATTCATCAAGCTTTTCACCATCATTCACCAGAAACGTCGCCCATTCAGCAACGAAACATTTCCTGCCAACATCCAAACATGCCTGTGCATGTGTTGCCATGGCAAGCATTCTTGCACTGTGTGTGTGGGTGAGAGAGTCTGTGTGTGTGTGTGTGTGTGTTTCATCTCATTTCTTTTTCATTTATTTAAGCCCCTGAAAAGCACATTGAGGGAGAACTTTCAGTTTCAATGGGATGATTTACAAAAATGATAGAGAAATCATAAGAGACAGAAACTGAACATTTTAAATGGCCCAGTGCAATGAGCATCCATTTTCGTGGTCCTCTGAAGTTCATTCCAGGCCTCTGTTTCAATACCGACCTTAATGTGCCCTTGTCGACTTCCCATTGTCATCTTTTAAAGGGGCATTGGCTAGAATTTGGGCTCTAGCGGTCACAAGGTGAACTACAAAAACATTGGAATGATTTGTTTACTCCTTGACCCCTCCTCCAATCCATGACCATGTACACGAGTCCCCGCCTCCCAGACCCTACGGTGGCTGGCGGAGTTCGTTCACGTTAGTAGCAAGCTAGTTTACTTTTCATCGTCACATTAGTTAGTTAGGACAAAATTGGCTATAACCACGCAAAATACTGATTCGCCAAAGAACTTCCTGATTTGTCGGTGCGGTCGTTTATCCAAACAGTTTATAACATTAACTTAATGATCGCACTAACTGTCCAAGAGAAATGTAGCTAATTTGACGTCCAGCTTCCTTCCCTTTTCGGTTAACAGGTTTCTCCATCTTGGAAAAGCAGCTCCCAGATTGACTCTTTACTTCCTTTGGTAAAGAGTGGGGGCGTGTCTATGACATGCTTTGATCACATTCGTTGTGTTGCTCAGATAAATCATATTATATGTAATAGTAAGAACAAAATAAAATATTGACCAGCGCCTGAAATGAAAACTGATTTTCTTCTTAGTTCATGTCCCTGGTTGTTTTGTGCACGATTCTTCAGTATCAGTCACTTACAAGGCAAAATCCTTGTTTTTCCATAATCTCCCATCTAAATATAATGACTTTCGTCCGCCTCTAAATAAACGTCTTCTGATTTATTTATTTTTACTTCATCACTGAAATTAATATTATCCAAATAATATCATGTCATTGCTCACAACCCAATTAAATCTTGATGGATAAAGCCATAAAAAAAAAATTCCTGCCCAAACAACCCGTTTTACTCAGAAACCTATTTACTTTCCTTGTTACTCTCAGGTCCAAATGTCCTTTCCTAGGTCAGAATGAACCCAAGCTACATCGAGCTAAAGTGACTACATTGCAACTGTGTGTGTGTGTGTGTGTGTGTGTGTGTGTAGTGAGACTGGTGCTTCTATCAATGTTCTTGTTTTTGATTCAGCTCTGCCGATGTCTTTTTAGGTGAATGTGCTCGCTCTGGCCATCTGCACGCGCGAGGCCTACCAGTCCATGAGGGAGAGGAACGTGGACGACGGACACATCATCAACATCAACAGGTCTGATAGGAAATCTGAAATAAACACTGTGACAAGAAAATGTACTATAACGCTGTCATTACCAAGAAAATTTGGCCTATGAATATATTTTATCAACCAGTCACAAACTGCTCCTTTAAAATGGGTCATTTTACCCCAAATAGAACATAAGGGTTAAGGTGAGTGTGTTGTTTCACTGTGTGCAGTATGGGAGGACACAGGATGGTACCGAGCACTGATGAGCATTTCTACTGCGCCACCAAATACGCTGTGACGGCGCTCACAGAGGGGCTCAGACAGGAACTGAGGGAGGCCAAGACACACATCCGTGCCACGGTGACCCCCCCCACACACACACACACAATAACATGTCCACAAAGATTAAGAGGCTGGAACAGTGATGACATCCACTTACTTTGCACATGTATACACACACGCACACGTACAGCTACTGTAGGTTTAACACCTAGTAGCTGCGTTCACATTGTCCAGCAACAAAGCAGTAGACAGCAAGTCATTTCAACGGTTTTTATTTCCTATGCGCCTCTCTTTCAACAAGGTTTGGCGCAGATTTAAGAAAGAGAGAATTCAAAAATCTTTAAGTACCAATAAAACAATAAAAGGGATACAGAAATAGACATTATCCCTCCAAATTTGAAAAGCATCTGGTCAAATAGATCAAAAATGTTTGATGCCAATAATTTACAAAACAATTCTATTTAAAGTGATATGAATAGAAACAATAATACAATGTCGCATGTATGAATGATACCATCACATAAGCCTAGACGTTTTGGCATAAGAGGCATTTGGCTTGACATCAGCAGCTGAATGAAAATGCAGCTTTAGAACTGCAAAAATACCACAAATGCATAAATAAATAAAAAACATTGAATTCATGTTCATATTTCGTACAATAGAATTCAGATAGCTGTAACGGTTTGCTAATGTTATGCTGTGGTGTCTCGTTTTGGACAGTGTATATCTCCTGGCATAGTGGAGACCGAGTTTGCCTTCAGGCACCACAATAGTGATCCAGAGAAAGCTGCTTCCGTGTATGAAAGTATAAAGGTGAGCCGTGTGTGTGTGTGTGTGTGTGTTTGTGTGTGGTCCTTTATAGTATATTACAGTCTTTAACTGTGCCATTTGGTCTTGTGTAGTGTTTGAAAGCAGAAGACATAGCCAGTGCCGTCACCTACGTCCTCAGCGCCCCACCGCATGTTCAGGTGAGCACAGTCATATACCAGCATCAGATTTACGCAACTTTTGTAGCCTGTTTGCACTCCTTTTTATAGTCACACGTTAAATCGCCATTCTGATCGCAAATGAAAACATGACTTGTTTTCATTTGACTTGTATTGTAATCTTGAAGATGTTTTGTAACTTATCTCAGCATCTCCATCAGTTCTACTGAGGTAATGATACAAAATCCATTTATTGGACTGTGTTGGGTATGACGGGATGCCGTAGTAAGTAAATCTGATATATTTATACCGTTAACATTTATGCTATAAACCAGTATACTGTAGATAATGCCATCACAAAATGCATTATATACAGGTGGAGTGCTAGAAGCTTTTTTGTGAATAGATTTTTGTATTAAAATTTGTAACAAAGTGGCAGAAACACATAACATGTACACAAACAGGTTCACGCACAGTGCTCATAGGATATAGACAGAAAGCAAAAGCGACGCTTTCCCTCAAAAAATTGACATCAAATTGATTATATCGAACCTAGATTATTATTTTTCGCAATTATATTCACACTTTAGACAGATTTTCCACAGTGGCAGGCCTTGCCTGATCCAGTGTAAATAAGGACATCCAAAAATAGTGTGAAAACACAGATTTGAAAAGAATTATTAGGTTCTGAGCCAAACTTTAAGATTGTTTTCTTGACTGCTGTTGTACATGCCATTCAAATCTTCTTTGTCGCAAGTTTAAATTAAGCGCAGGATCATCTCCAATAAAGTAACAATAACAATAAAGTTGGACATAAAAATATACAATTGAGTGCAAAAGTATGCATCCCCCTTGGTTTTTTAGCAGGGAAAAAAAGGAAAATGTACCTCTATTTTACAATTTATCTGCAAAAGAAAATAGAAATCCAAAATGTTAAAAGAAAAATGTAAAAAAAAAATCAAATGTGGGCGTATCCTGCAACAAGACAACAAACCAAGACACAAAGCGAAATTAGCAGAAAAATCATTTTGTCTTCTTCAGTTTGAAAAGACGTTTTGCCGTGACCCTCTCGGCCTCCAGATTTGAAAAGGAAGTGTATGACAACAGTATGAGTCATAACAAATGCACAATGTCAGGAAGGATTTCGTTTATATCACTATTAAAGTCTTAACATACGCTATTTGAACAGTTTTGTTACTTGTGATAATGAAGGAACGTCTGTGAAATCTAACATACGTCTTGTTGCTATAAATTACATTTCTTTGTCTTGATTTTGTCTTAAGGGTATGCAGACATTTGCACTCAAATATCTCCATTTAACAGATTAGACACTTGCTTGCACTGCATAAACATACCAACTGAACCTGAAGAAGAAAAAAACTTGAAAGCTCTATAAAACTATAAACCCCATCTCTAATGTGTATCTATCTTATCGGTTCGAATGATTTCTTGCATTAATTTCTTGCATTATAATTTTCTATGTAGATCGGAGACGTGCAGCTGCGCCCGGTGGAGCAGGTGTCGTAGGGCCGGAATGGAGACAGAGGAGCAGAGAACACAGAAGAGCGGAAGCAGTGTCTCTCTGGCAACACCTGCTGGACAAAACCGTACAAATAACATGTACCTAGTTTTAAAACATGGAATCTGAAGGGAATTGGGTTTGCTTTGAGGACAAGGGTGAAGGAAAATGTAGCGAATGTGAAAATCTGAAGCTGTGTGAGAGGGAACTGGTCCTGTCTACCCTCTGACTAGGCGAGAGAGGTACTGTTCCAGTTTACACAAACACTGCTGCCTCAATGGGATGGGATTTTTTTAGTAGACGGAAACTGGAAACTGGAAACAGGGACCATGTAAGGCTCAAAAATGGTCCCCACTATGCCGTCAGTTGCACAAGCGGTTTTTTAGGTCATATGACATATCTGGTTTTTTAAAAATGAGAAGAAAACACTGTCAGTGTGCATATGAACAACGATAAAGGTATAGGAAACACTGTTGCAATTATAATGTATTATGTAATGTCTCATAAAGGCTTCTAAACCATCTATAGTGTCTTATAATAGTGACTACTTGGAAGGGATTTGTAACCATTCTTCACTATGATATATTCTAAAACTGAAAGCATGTATCTAAAAACTAAACGTTTTTTTTTTCTAATAGTAGATTTTCTCTATAACTGAAAGTCACCATCACTGGTCACTGCCCAATTTTATTTTTTTCTTTCATTCAAGCTGTGATTGGGGGTGTGCACACTGCACACGTTCACTTTCCTCAATTAGACTTGAAGAAATTGGACTTTTTGCACTGTACTAAATATATATGATGATATAAATAAGGCTTTTTTACTATAAGCCGTTATTGGGTTTGCCCTTCCAAATAAAAACAGTTTGCTTTAATCTCACAAATACAACTTCCGTCTGCCTTTATCTACATGGCGTTTGACCTCATGTCACATTTATAATCACTTAAAATCACTATAGTATTAGGCATTACAGATGTGTTATAAGACTTTATACAACACCCTACAATGCATTATAATTGCGCCAAGTGTACAATGATTATTGTATTATTTTTTATAAGTGTTCTAACTGTAGATTGTAGATGTGTCTCTCATAAAATCCACTGTTGTAACTTAATTCTTTTTATTTTAAAACCAATCGGGTTCTAAAGTACCTCTGAAGTACCTCTGAAGTACCGCTGAAGCTCAGAGTTTGCGCTTTTAAATTGCATACGAACGAATGGCTGAGTGCTCGTGCTTTTTTGAAACCTGTATCCAGTGCATGATTTCCATCCAATATGAGGAGACATTTGAAGTACCTTGATGTCATGTAGAATTGGTTTTGCACTTTGGACTCTTAAGTCAAAAAACATTGTAAGACACTGACACCTTTTCTAGGGACATGTGACTAACTCTTATGTGTGCACATTTTAAAGAAGGCCCACCTTTGTTCATGTGTACAGATAAGATATCCTCATGAATAAAAATGGAAAAGATCAATACCGCCGTAAGTCTTTTCATTTCCTCGTCTTATGTTGGTGTGTTGCTTTAATCTGCTAGCCGGGATGAATAGAATACACATTTTCTTCAAATCCCTACCCTCAGTAATAGTGAATACAGATGTGTTATCAGACTTACGGAATACGGGAATATTCAATACACCCCATTCCCCCAACAGAATCAGCTAATCGTCTTTGTAGGAAATATTCCTTAGGCTGCATTTGAGCCAAAGCCTTTTCTTTGTTGCTGTGTGATTTTTTTCTTTTTTCTTTCTCAATATCATTACAGAAAAGTTGCTTTGAAAAGTTACCGGGGAAATGAATTCCCTTTTGTCAAGCTTAAACTCGCCCTTTGGACCCTAACAGATTAGAATTTTATCTAACTGTATATTACGCACTGGAGAAGGTTTAGTACTTGATAGATCAGTGGAACATCTTAATCACGTTGCAGAAATCCAGCCAACGGAAAAGTTTCAAAATGTTAGATTAAAGGTCCATAGGTTTTTACTTTCATTGGTTATCACTGGGTGAACATAATAAAAAAACATTTAAAAAGATAAAACGTACTATTATAAAATAAACTGCCCAAGAACCTGCTCAGAGAATTGCAGTGATTTCCAGTGTCCATGTAGTGGCGCCATATAAATGTTTAAAAATTGGTGACATTTTGAGTGAAGTCACTTTAACAAGCTTTGTTGGCTTATTGTTCAGGTATTCATCCTAAAGCTTATTTTTCAGGAACTACTATAAATTATTTAGTAACTACAGTGAAACTAATAAGAAAGGTATATAGTTACAATAGTGAGGAATGTAAGTCTGGACCCGCCGATGGCTTCTGGGACTTTAAGGGGTGAATGGTTGACGTTGGGTATATTTTAGAAGGTATCCACTGATGCTCAATGTGGAAAAAATACATCTGCAATATATGTTATTTAATATATATATATATATATATATGGAATAGCTTAACGCTACTGTTCTGTCTTGCCTGCAATTTTGGGAAAGTCCTCAAAAATATAAGTACCTCTTTGAGTCTGTAATAAATTACATGAAGTCTTCAAAACATTTCGAGAAGTTCTCAGTTCCTGTTAGCCCTTCCTTAGCATGTCCACCTTAATCACAGTTTACATAGTAAACAGTAAGGTTCCTCAAAGGTTCTTTGAAAGGTTTAAACGGTTCTATCTTTCTAAAGGGGTCCTACTCGGAACTTTTTCTGAATGGGAAGTCCTCAGTTGTAGGGCTCTACATAAAACCTTTAAGGGTTTCCCTGGAGGGACAAACCGAAGAATACTTTAGGGTGCTAAAAGGAAAAAAAATTCTAAGAGTGTACAATATGATGACCAGACCAATACAAAGGCACAAACCTGCTGTAGCCTGGGAGCGAGTCTGAGATCAGAAGTTACAGATCAAGTCTAGTGTTTGAATTAAGGGGATCTTGGGGGTGCTGAGACAGACTAGCAGCAGCAATGCATTATGGGCCTCAGGCTGGAGGCTCTCAAAGGACAACGCTGTCAAAAGAGGTGTCCACGTTTAGCCAAGCTATGGACCAGCCGTTATTTGTAGTGTCATTGTACCGAGCACCATTGGCTGTATAGCATATAGACTGGATTCTCTCTCTCTCTCTCTCTCTCTCTCTCTCTCTCTCTCTCTCTCTCTCTCTCTCTGTGGTTTTGAACATATTATGTGGGTTTAATCCTGCAGTTTGTCTTCATTCTATCAAATATAGCTTACAACATATAGGCACATATGATTTAGTTATTATAATAAACAGTGTACCAGACAGTCTAGGCCTGTTAGTCAGAATATGACACTGAAGCTTGTAAAACTCTGTGAATTTTATAGTACCGTACAATTTCCCTATCAGAATGACTGTGAATCTGTAACTTGTAACACAAGTTGTAAGAGGTGTAGTGTCACGTCAACATTTAGTCGACAATGCACCCTAGTGGGTACTTATTTTTGCCGTTAGCAGTGATTTGACTGGCTTAAAGCATGTGATCAGTTGCTGCAACTGTATGGAAGCAAAAAAGAGACATAAAGATTTGAATTTTAAATGCCATCTAATACTTAATAATTACATTTAAACAGCATTGAATTCATAGCATTGAAATATATTACTTTGAAAACCACACGTCTGTATTGATTTGGTTTGAATTAACCTTGAAATTCAAAGTAGCTTTATTTCAGTGTTCAGAGATTCACATTTTAAAATTCACCTTTTCAAAAGTCAAGCATCTATATTCAGATAGGTTTTTTCAGCGTTCACAAATTCAGATTCAATAATTCCCTTTTCAGATATTCAAATTTTGCTAACTGAATTTGACTGGTCAAATCTGAGCACTGAAATGAGCCACCTGAATACAGTTTTTTTGAAGAGCTGAAAACGTGGTAGTTGTAGTGCATTTTGGACAAATTGAAACCGCTTCATGTTTGTGCAGAGAGATGAGTGAAGAGTTTTGTAAAAGTGAACTTGGTAGTCCTTATCGCTTGTTAGCAAGCGTAACAAACTTTTCTTTACAGTTAAAAAGCTGTAAAAACAGACTTTCTCGGTACTTCTGTATAAAACTGATTTGGGAAGTATTACGTATAATGCCCTAACCCTTAATTCAATCAAAAATCAAATTACAACCCTCAGTCTGACTAAAGCATCAAAGTTGTTCGGCAGAGAGTAGACCATTAACCCCAAATCAATGAGTGTGTTGGCTGATTATGATATTTGTGGCAACAGCTTTGGAGGGTTAATTCAAGATTTTTGTGAAAATTGTGAAAAAAGCAAGTCCACAAAACAAGACTTAACCCAAAATGTCAACTTTCCAGTAGGAATGTAGTTTGCCTCTTCATCCTTCATTTTTTCTAAGCGATGGTATTCAACCTGATGAAGATGCAGCTGAGCCAAAACATAGTTATCTTTGAGATGCATCATTTTGAGATTTTAATTTATTTATGTCCTTTTATTTGCTGTCTGGTGCAAGTCAACTTTTCAGTATACAGCGGTACATACGACAATAAACTTAAAGAATACGTTCTATATTTATCCAGATTACTCTAAGTGCCTTGTTTATTGAGGTCTGAAATAAATGAATTTATCACTATGCTCATTTTTGCATGTCTGGGATTGCACGTTATCCATCGTTGGAGCGTTGTAGAGATCACTCAATTCTGTTGCATGGCACCTTTCCAAAGACTCACTTGGGAGACGTGAGGAAAACGTTTTGTTTTTGTTCAATGATTTAATATACCAGTAAGAAAAGAAAGGGGGCTAGTTAACAAAAGTGAAACATCAGCTGGAAGCATCTGCTTAAAGTCAGTATTGTTCATTACATAAATGTCCTTTAACTCTTCTCCTATTTGACATATATTTGGTTAATTACAGTTTTTTCCAGACCTCAAATCTTTTAGAATCAACCCCCAAATCCCAAATCCTCATAACTTTATGCCCCCCCCCCCCTGTACGAGGGTAAAACAGCCTCAAAACCTTTCACAAATTCAAGCGTAATATGCCCGGATATACATACAGTCTCCCTCAGCATGTCCCACAAATAAATGCAAAGTCATTTGTATCTGTAGCATTATATTTGAGAATGCATATAATAACATATTACAAATAAAATAAGATGTACAAGGAAATGGCAGAACATTTTACAAACCTAAAGTTGCCTAATGCACAAACACCAAGTCATTCGTTTCTATAATGCCAGTGAAATTGGTGAATGTTTACCTGCTAGCCTGGTTTCCAAGCTAGCAGTTGGCCTAAGTACAGTAACAAGCAGATTGCTTGATACTGATAACAAAGGTACAAGATGTTCACTGTCCACTCTGCAATTATTTTTCAAATCTATAATTAAAACCCTATTGGAGCAGGGCATTGGAGCAAGGGTAGTCATTAGCCTGCGTCTGTTAGTGAGCATAGCAATGTAAGCGTTTCAATATACAGTGATACATGCAACAATAAACTTCAACTTTAAGAACACTTTCTGCATTTTTTTTCCAGATGAGTCAGAATGCCATGTTTATTGCTGTTCATATTAGTTCCAAAAGCCTCCACGAATGCAGCCTTAAACACAAAAAGGGCAATGCAAATATGTTTTGTAATCACAACTTGGAAAAAAGGAAAGAAACAAATAGCTCGGCATGTATTTGTGAAATATGCCACATTAAGTCTTATTTTATATTTCTCTTTTATTCAATGCATTTTTAAATGTTTCAAATGTAATGCATTTATCCATGGAACGTGTTTTGCATGGATTTGTGGAACGTGATGTAACTATTCAAGACTATATTTGTGCATTTTGTCATTGTGTACGTGAAAGATTTCACTTTACGTTTTAGAATTTCATTATTTTGGCTAAATATTTTATACATAAAGTGTACATTTTTTGAATACACCCCCATTTTATTTTATTTTTTTACATAAGGGTTATGTTATTTTGTTGAAATCTTTACAACTTGTTAATAATAAGAACGCTTGTAAGCTTCTCAATAACCTTGCCCAATGGGATATTCATCCACTTTTTACATTTTCTTTAAATTATTTTTTTTACTTTATTTGTATTTAATATTATTAATATCATTAAAAATGCCTTGTATTTGTCTTTCTTTTTTATCAGTGGATTATTTCACTCTTGAATAGGTCTATATTCCTTTTTATTATCTTATTTTTAATGCTTCAATTAAAAGTCAAAAGGCTTTTGAAATATCCTTTTACCGTAATACATTTGAACTGGTGGGCGGGGTCAGAATAAAGCGTACTGGGCGGAGTCAGAATAAAGTATAATGGGCGGAGTCAGAATAAAGCGTAACGGGCAGAGTCAGAATAAAGCGTACTGGGCGGAGTCAGAATAAAGCGTACTGGGCGGAGTCAGAATAAAGCGTAACGGGCGGAGTCAGAATAAAGCGTAATGGGCGGAGTCAGAATAAAGCATAACGGGCAGAGTCAGAATAAAGCGTAAGGGGCGGAGTAAGAATAAAGCGTACTGGGCGGAGTCAGAATAAAGTATAAGGGGCGGAGTCAGAATAAAGCGTAA